>JAZDUA010000093.1:3490000-3912500 GCA_038098605.1 Gryllus longicercus
ATTAATCAGAAATTTTGCTCAATCAGAAACTTCAATAGAAAAAAAATAAAAGATTCAAATTAAGATTACATTTTAAACATTAATTTGGACATTGAGTCAAATAGTATAGATTATTCATAAAATTCTTCTGTGCATAGTAAATTGAGATCAGTATCATGGAATTACTACTAATAGCATATTGGTTAAATCGAGTGCATATGAAAGGTCTGACTAAAGCTAATCTTTAAGAATTTCCTTTCTTTCTTTTTTTTTAAGCGCAAGATTTGACATTCATTTTTTAAAGACTAGGGTATGTGAATATGATTATACCACCACCATCAATATTTATTTTAATAAATCTACATCTTTTACAGGCATGACGAGTTAGAATTGTGTCGTGAGTTTTAAAAATACTGCACAAACCTTTTTATTTGATTGTTACATAGATGCATATTATTGATGATATCATTGTCTCTTTCGTAGCTTATTATTTCTCCCAAACAAGAGATCGTGTCTCGGATGGAGCTGCAGGCAATAGCGGCAGGAGGCGAGAGGTTCGTCCGCCGTTGTGCTAACAGGCACGAACTCACCCCGCACCCACCGCCCACCGCCCACTGCCCACCGCACACTGCCCACCGCCCACCGCACACTGCCCACCGCACACTGCACACCGCCCACCGCCCTCTCCCCACCGTCCACTCTCGACCGCCCTCTCCCCACCGCCCACTCTCCACCGCCCACTCTCCACCGCCCACTCTCCACCGCCCTCTCTCCACCGCCCTCTCTCCACCGCCCTCTCTCTACTGCCCTCTCTCCATCGCCCTCTCTCCATCGCCCTCTCTCCATCGCCCTCTCTCCATCGCCCTCTCTCCATCGCCCTCTCTCCATCGCCCTCTCTCCATCGCCCTCTCTCCATCGCCCTCTCTCCATCGCCCTCTCTCCATCGCCCTCTCTCTATCGCCCTCTCTCCATCGCCCTCTCTCCACCTCCCACCGCCCACCGCCCTCTGCCCACCGCCGTCCTCCCTCGCCGTCTCGTGAGGTGTTGTAAACGTCTCACGCCCCACGTTCAGTGAGTGACGGCCGGGCTCCGAATTCCGAGCATTTTTAACGAGGTGTCCTGCAGCGGCGAAGAAGATCCTAATACGCTCGAAAAAAGCCAAAAACGGCCGAAAGTAATCAAACCGAAAGATACATTTTGAGATTTTGAAAAAAATTCAGAACTTGTACAGAATATTTTCAATACAGATCTTGTTTCATTGTATTTGTAACGAATTGCCGTAAAATAAGTAACTGATTAATGGTATCATATTGAGATTTTGTAATTAATATTTCACAACTTATACATTTTTTTAATAACGATAATTAACATTTCCTGCTGATTTATACAATAAGTATTAAACGAAGTTAACAAAGTGAATCAGTACGTTGATTTTAATCTTTTAAACAAAACCATTTACCCAAATAAAAAAAATAACTTACATATTTTATAGCAACCAACACAGTTAGCTCCAAACGCAGTCACGTTTTTTCTGATTATTTTATTGCCTCCTTTTAAGCTCAGGAATAGTAATAGGTAATTATTCCTCTTCTTTCCCGAGCAACGCAGACCAATTTGGACGTCTGCTCGGCGGAGAGCGCGCGGCGGCGCGAGGAGCGGAGGCGCGAAGGTTGGCGGCCCTGCCCTACGCGCCGGTGCGTGACAGCGGCTGCGGCGGCGCGCGTCGGGCGGGCGAGCGGGCGGGCGGCAGCGCCGAAGGGCCGCCATTTTCATACAATGGCGCATAAAGCGAATTGTTATAGAGCGACCTAGAGCGCGCGGGGGAGGGGCGGAAGAACGAACGAGCAGCTCCTTGGGTGCCGCGGAGGCGGACGCTTGAAGGGTTTTGCCCTCCGCGCGGTGTCTCTCCCGCTGGATGCCGCTCGCGGGGCGTTCCGGTCGAAGGGAAATTTGCTTAAGTCATTTTTTTTTTCATTTTTCTGTACAGCGTGTTTTACTCGGTCATTTTTTCGTCACTTTTCTGTACAGAAAATTGGTTGGAAAAGGTCGTTTATATCTACCCGCTACTGTTTCGGTATCGAAGCTGGATAAACGAGAACGAGCATTTTACACGGTCATTTCTTCATCATTTTTCTGTACAGAGGGGACTGAACTGGAAAAGCGACGTTCATTTCTACGCGCTACTGTTTCGGTATCCAAAGTGGATGAACGTCATTTTTTTCATTTTTTCTGAACAGAAAATTGGTTGGGAAAGGGATGTTCATATCTACCCGCTACTGTTTCGGTATCGAAATTGGATAAACGATAATGAGCATTTTGCACCGTCATTTTTTCATAATTTTTCTGTACAGAGTGGACGGAACTAGAAAAGCGACGTTAATTTCTACGCGCTACTGCTTCGGTATCCAAACTGGATGAACGAGAACATGGTCATTTTTTAATTTTTTCTGAACAGAAAATTGGTTGGAAAAGGGATGTTCATATCTACCCGCTACTGTTTCGGTATCGAAACTTGATAAACGAGAACGGACGTTTCACACGATCATTTTTTCATCATTTTTGTGTACAGAAAGAGGATGGAAAAGCGATGTTCATATATACGCGCTACTGTTTTAGTATCGAAACTGGATGAACGAGAACGAGCGATTTACACGGTCATTATTTCATCATTTCTCTTTACAGAAAATTAGTTGGAAACGGGACGTTCATTTCTACGCGCTACTGTTTCGGTATCGAAATTGGATGAACAAAAACGAGCGTTTTGCACTGTCATTTCGTTTTCTGCACGCGAACGGGATGAAAACATTTCCTCAAAAGATCAAAAGTTGAACATAGAATCTACGATAACAAATTAAGTTAGGTTGCGTGAGGACTTAGCACCGCACGAGACATTAGTGCATGCTTCATTTCTCAATACATACCCACTTCACATTACAATTCAACAAATTAGAACGCTCTCGAAACTGTACAAAAGAAACGAATTGCATCTCACGCATAGCAGAACCAGAGCAAATTCTAAAAAGTGATGCCAGCAGTGCGCTAGTCGAACTGGATAAAATATGTATCGAAAAATGAATCATACGTCACAAATATTACATTATGTTCCGCCACTTATCTGTACCGACGAAAAATGATGAAAAATGGCCGTGGTAAACGGGCTTTAGAAATGACTAGTAACCGGCTGTCATTCTTGAGATGTCTTGTAACTTATGTTTGTGAGGTATAATAGAACGATCTTCAATATTTCCGTTCGTCATATAAATATTGTTAGTAATAACTAAATATGATAATAAGAAAACGAACAGAATGGACCTGCAAGAATACTGCTATCTCAACCAACTGATCTAGAGTATTCGTATTCCTTTTCTTGATATAAAAATAAGTAGAAAGTTTTGATAAAAATGTCTCACTTAAACTAATGATAAGTAAAATGTAATTTGTAGCTTTTTCCTTCAACCAAATTCCAATTTTTCAGTTCCCAATAGAACAAAACGGAGCAGTTATCCTTGTCTTTGACACTCATGGCCCATGAATCTCAGTCTTATTTGTATGGTGAATGCCTTCATCTCCTTTTCATTCAATCCTAATACGTACCACTTAACTAGTTGTATATATTTTAATTCACCATTTGTAAATCATAAAGATCTGTTTAAATTTATAAGAAGACTTTATGTGTGACACAAATATCAAGCAATCACAACAAAATTAGATTTACTGATGGGACTGGCTTGAACATCTTTGTTTGATTGACAATACTTGTTTACAAAGTGAGATACCATTTCACAACGTATCCTATGTAATAATTTTTAAACGAAGACTTTCATTTAACATTTCTAAGATATTTGCCGCGAATTAACTGATCAACAAGGTGCCAAAAATGTGACATTTCCCATATTTGTACCGCCAAAATGTACTCAAAGACTAAAAATAACCATTGGATAATAAAGTAACTTCCAACAAACTCCTCCTTTTGGGGACCGGTCCGCGCGATGTGCTTTTATTGACTTTCGTCAGGTGAACGAATTCTCTTTATTTACTCGGCTCGCCAACTGTGTTTACCATCTCGATCTGCGCCTTTTAACGAGGTTTTCTCCGGCGGACGCTGGCTGTCGATCCACGCCCTTGCGTTTTATGCACACTTCCTCGAGCAGGTCGTCGTGTCGTTTGCCTTGATACGAACGAGATCGTGTCTGCGCGAATGACATTCACGACGACGGCAGCGCTTGCCAGCCCAGGCAAACGGGTCCTACGTCGTCCTGTCGGCGGAAGCCGTCACTTCTTCTCGCTTTGTCCGGGGCTTCGTACAGATTTTTAGGAAGGCGGGTAGTGGGGATATTCATGTTTCTACGCGGCTTACTTGATAAATTATGTGAAGCATACATTAGGTAGTATACAATTTTCCAGTGAGAGATACATTATTTAACACACAAATGTCCTGTCCAAATGAGTGCTTTGCAGAAACGGGTGGATATGAAATAGGCCTACATATCACAATAATTGTTAATTATGCGGGGCTATCTTGTCTTAAAGTGATCAGACATCATGATTTTTCTTCTAGAATCTCAGATACATATATTTGAATTACAAAACAATATTTAGCAATTTCTTTGATTTTGTATGTAATTTACTAGTGATATCACAGGCGGCAGTGTTGGATACGATATTAAAAGAACCAAGGATGGATTACCCTCCGTCGTAAACGAACTTTTTCACTCCCGTTTTCAGAAAAGCAATGGTAAACCCTAATCTTTATCAATATCATTTCTAATCCAATGGTATAGTACTCTAATGGGTAAAGAATATAAATTCATCGTAATATTATTAAATAAAACTAAAATATTTCGTTCCCACTCCCGACGCTGCCTCACGCCCCCAAAACTTATAATCTCTCTTCTGTTTTGGTTCCAGTGTACGATGATTGTAAATATTTCTTATTAAAAGTGAAAAGAATATATATTTTTTTAGGTTTTGACTGATCTTGATAAAACTATGGTTTTTATTTTATTATACAACACCTATTTAAAAAAAAATGTAGCCACTGTTTCTTCCCCTTATTACTTTTCATGCTTTTATAGCTAATAATTCCTTAATAAGCAAACAGAATTGAAAGTGATGATTTCAAGAAAATAGTTTTCATCTAAGGTTTGTTAAGTAATGTGTTTCGAAGAAGAAAGTGTTGGACATAACAAAACATATGACAGGCAAGTTCTTCCGCACTATCCGCAGTGTGTTGCACTTTAGATGTATCATCCCGTGAGTTGCTGACGCCGTATTACGCAAAGTAGGCACTTGGCGGCGCACAACGCAGCGGCGAGCTGCCTCCCCCCCCCTCGCCGTACGCGCAATTGCCTGTTACGAGATGCGGTGTCAGGCTTAAGTACTCGCCATTACGCGCCGGGGAAGCTGCAAGAAGGTGGACGGCGGGGGCGGTGGGGGAGGTGGGGGTGACTGAGGGTGGGAATGGTTGGGCTGCTGGACGGTGGTGGGGGTGGCGACGGTGCCGGGGCCGAGGCCGGCGCGGGAGACGGGGTGGAGGCTGGGGGCTGGAGTGACGGGGTGAGGGCGGTGGGGGCGGGATCGACAGGAGGCGGGGGGACGGGGGCAGTGGTAGCTGAGGGGAGGGGCGGCAAGGAAGACGGATCGGCAGGAGCAGTGGAGGCTTCGCGAGTTCCGGGGCGGTGGGAACGGCGGGGGCAGGAGGGGTTGGCAGGGCGGCGATGACGACGGGGGCTGTGAATGCGCCGTTAACGGCTAGGGGCGGCGTTGGCGGCGTTGGTGGCGTTGGCGGCGGGGGCGGCGTTGGCGGCGGGGGCGGCGGGGGCGACGACGGCGACGAGGGTGACTGTGGGCGACGGCGACAGTGACGGTGGTGTCAGGCGGTTGGATGGCAGGAGCGGAGAGAGGATGGGGACTGGTGGAGGCGGGGGCGGGGGCGAGGCACCCGCCGCCGCGGCGACGCGGCGCGAGGCTGGCGCGCCGAGTGTGCAGAATCAAAAGAACTAATGAACGGCGCTGAAAAAGAAGCAACAGAGTCGCGTCCGGTAGGATCACAGCCGGGCTCCGCTTTGTGGAGGAGCGGACCGGAGCGGAATCTACGCTGGGTGATGAGGCTGAAGGCTTTCCCCATACGAGAGCCGCTTGTTGTTCGTTGACAAGGGAAGGTGAGAGTTGAAATAGGGACAATGGAGATGAATCATGTGAAGCAGAATGCTCAAATGTACTCTGCATTCGGGTGGATCACACAGAACGTCCGACGACTAAAGGATTATTCTGTAGAAAAGAGCGTAGAGATAAATTTTAGCTTACGATCATTTAACTTTTTTTCTTACTATTCGTTCAATTTACAGTAACTATCTATTTGAAGATGTATTTTCTCATTTTTCTTTTGTTTAAAATATTTAATTCACCGGTAATCATTTGATTTATATATATTCTTCACTTCAACAGATCTCACTCGAATTACATTAATGCTTTATTTCACAGGTTTATATAGGAAGAATACCATCAAAAGGATGTGAATACAACTCTTATTCTGCGGTACAAAGAGAAGGGAAATTTACTGCAGAGAAATAGAATGGAACTGAACGATACACAGATCGGACAGAAGCCAAGACGAATTGGAGCGCACAGATACGTAGGAGGATCTCGTTAAAAAGGTAGGAACAGTACTCAATATAATATATACTCATAACATATCATGTCCTACCACTCAGTTTTGAATACTACATACTCATATCCTGCATGTTATTCAAGAAGTTAGATTTAGAATAGAAAGGGCACACATGCTGTAATTTTAAAATGATGAAAATTAGTAAGTTAAATTATTCCAAAATGTAAAATAAACTGAAGGTTTAATTTAAAACACTTTCATTTCTTTTGGCTGCATAAAAGTAAATATGATTTGGGTGCACATTCCAATATATCATGGACTCACCGCAATTTCACGTTACTGTTACGGAAAACCCACCATCTACTTCCAACATTGACGCCTCTGAGCTAAATTCAAATCGCTTGTTTCGTCGACCCAGAAATACCTCATTTCTCTGCTAGTTGGTGAAAGGAGCGCAGCGAAATTTGCGTGCTCAGACGGAAGAGCGGGCCTGATGGCCCGAGTCTCGCCACGTAAAATAGGCATTAATTCAATTCAATAATTCAACATTTGCAAGACTAATATTGAGTATTATAATAACATCAAGTTTTAGGAAAGAAGCAAACCGAACATTTGAAGAAAGTGAAATCTGACAAATTATAAACGTAACATAGAACGGTAGTCGGAAGGCATTTCACGTCCGTCGACCGCACGAAGAACCAACGACCTCCAATCGCTCGTACACGGCGGCTGCCGCGGCGCAAGACTGCCGGTAGGGGCGGGGCGGGGCGAGGCGACGGGGGCTCGGGCGGTGGGCGGCGATCAGCCGAATCAAACGGATCGCGTCTCGCGTCGCAGGGCGATATCTTCATCTCGGGGCGGCGGTGCACAGTAGCCGCCCGGGCGGCGGGCGGCGGCGGGCGGCGGCGGGCGGCGGCGGGCGGCGGCGGGAGGGCGCGGGCGTTATAAATGATGCGGCGCGCTCCCGAAGGCCGAACGGAGCGGCGCGGCGCGGCCCGGCCCGGCGCGCCGCAGCGGCAGGTGCCAGCTCGCCCGCTCGCCCGCCCGCCAGCGTCCTGGGGTAACCTGCCGCGGGCAGCCCGCGCTACGCCGCCCGCCGCCGCGGACGGAAGAAAGGCCTGATGGATGCGTTGTGAATATGGAGCAGAGTCCTGCGCTGCGGGCGGACGTACGGCGAGTGAATAAGACACCCCCCTCCCCACCTCCAAGCGTTTGAGAAATTGTGGGGTCAGTTCAGTCATGACAATTTTTTTTTCTTTCTTTTTTTGTGTTTCTTTGAAGACTGAGCTGTCTGTTACTGAATGAATATGAAACATATTAGTTAAATGTGTTTCAAATAGTGTGTATTGCATCAATCTGTATTAATGGTTTAGTGATCAATATTCTTCTCCCAGATTAATAATTTTAGCTACAACTGTATTACTGAGAACGCTTGGAATTTAATTCCAAGATGTATTAAGCTGTTCCAGAACCCTGAAGTCGTAAGAAGAATTTACTTTTCTGATGAATTCACAAAAAACTACTTGGAGGTAAAATTTAGATGATTGCAGAAGCAATATAATCAAACTAGTTTCATTTCAGTCAAGCAAATTAAATCATGTGAAATATGCAATAACTCGTCTATACTTGTGTAATTCGAAATAAAAAAATTCAAATTAATTCTTTGACGGTTTTTTTTGCCGTATTTTTAAACGATGTCTTTGTACATCTTGGTTCAAATTCAGGATTATTTTTCTCACACAATTTCCATATAAATACGAACCCAACAGTTGGTCGATAATGTATTGTTTGCTTCTTCCAACAGAAAATCTTCCTTTTATTAAATATGTTGTATTTCAGTTTACAGTGACGCAACTGCAATATGAAAATATTCAGGCTTCACGTTATGTAACAGTACTAATACGACTTCTTTCCCCTTCCTCCCAAATTACTGTTTTCAGGTAAAATTATATACGTGAAACGAATGTAGGTTTATAAGTTGTTTTGTTTGGAATTCAAATACCCTACATAGTACATGTAGAAATGATAAAAAAAGTCAAGTTGATAAATAATTATATGGCGGAATATCACTGTTAACTACCTGCTTTATGATTGCACCTCTCTGAGCCATATTCGTCGCAACCATAAGGGTCACAAAAGATATCCGCGCTTCGGTAATTATCTGCGTAATTTGTGTATTGCGTGCTTTGTGTAGATAATGCTTCCTCCCTCACTGTAAGAGCCCTGCTTTGATGTTGGTACTTCGAGCGCGTCCCTTGTCATTTCCCATACGATAAGGACGCGGCACTTGTAAACAAGCTTTAGTCGTTTTATATCCATTCTTCTGAACAGCAGTGGCAACATTCATTATTTGTACACGTCAACTCTACATTCAATTGGTGACTACTCCATCGTCTAAGATTGAAATTAATGTCAGTTTCAAAATTTAGTCACTGTAAATATAAATTAAGAATGAATTATTAAAACGTTTTGTGCTTCATATCTGAAGAATGCCAAATTACAGAAGATACAAATATAATAACTCTCTCTCTTTAGAAACATTAAAAGTTGAATTTGTAAATGCACTTCCAAAACTTAGATTTATTATTAAAGATGGACTTCATTTTATGCCTAGACCTATAAAAGATGCAGAGATACGCTTTTCTTAAATACATTACATAAGTATTTTAGAAAGATGTCTGTGACTCCTTAGGGAACTAGAGTTTGAGTTCGGTGTATTGTGTGACCACACACCACACTAATTGTTGAAACCCACATACCTCTGACACGTGCTTATTCTTATCAAAATTAACCACTTTTCCTATCAAATAATTCCACGACGAGATACATGATCGAACTGAAGACATCACAAGCTATTCATTTCAAACCCGCATCACACGAAGCCGAGGATTAGATGACATTCTAGGAATTTGCATTTCTTGTCTTTCCGCGTGTCTGCATCGCGTCGTGGGGACAAAAATTAAGGCGGACGTCGCGTAGACGCCGCACTACTTCTTTAGCGCATTCCTCGGCGGCGGTGACGGGCCTTGAGAAAATGGTTCCAGGAGTCCCGAACGTCTTCATTGGTCATCCGGCAGATGGATACGCGCGGCGACAGATGCTTTGCAGCTCCTTCCATAACGCCAACAGCCTTTTCGGAAAGCGTTCGTGAGTAGTAAAAGGGGAATAAAAGGAAACGATACGGCAGCGGACATTATGGTCCTACATTGGTCGTGTGTGAAGTTTTATCGGTGAAATATTGAAAGTTTTAATACGGGCGAAAAAAAAAGAAGGAATATATTATATCATATTATCTATTTTATAAATCTTATTTTTCTATTAGTTATTACTGGAGATCATTGTTTCATATTGGACTAATACAACTTAAATTATGTTCTTGAGAGAAATTTCAGAAGTTCGTGAAATAAAGTTTCTGGATGTTATATCTAATATAATATGATAGCGGGTTCTTACTCAAAATATTTCTTCAGTTATTTCTAAAACCATATCAATCATGAATCTGAACGCAATTGTATTAAGCGTTCGATGTCGGCGTCGTGTTCCAACCTTCACAGTTCATACATCTGCCTTGCTGTTTTTATAAATCCGGTCGAACTTTGTCTTCAGTGTCGAAACACTGTTCATAATGAAATATTTCTTAGTTTTGTACTATTTCAATTGAACTAAAAATTGAAATTAACGAAAAATATGATTTATATTTAGAAATTTTGCAAACTATGTATTATTGTCGCCATACTAGCGCATAAGGCTGTTACTGCCCTAACCAATTCTTTATACACGCTGACCCTAAAAGCTCACAACAACCCCACAGTAAAACTTATAAAACGTCTTCTAAGGTGTCAGTGAAGACGCACCTCAGCGACGTATCCGCGAGCCAGTTAGGCGATTCACTAAAAGGAGCCGTTTCTTCTCCGCCTAATTGAAAGCAGCCCCAAAAGAGTTTCGTTCCTCTTCGTCGCAGTCAGCTGAGGAATTTCCAACACGCCCAGCGAGGCGTGGCTCCCGCACGCGGCACTCGAAAACATTTTTCTCCGCACGCAAACAACAACAACAGAAACGACTACAACAACAACAAAACACCTATATATCTAGCCGCGCGCGTACCCTAGCAGCTTCGCGATCTTTCTTCTTTGAAAAAAAAAAAAAATCCACGATAAATTCCCCGGCGCTGCGGTTGTTCGCGAGGCATTCCGAAAATCGAATCCACCCTCCTCCCCCCCCCCCTCCGTTTCCCTTTTCTTCGGCGTAAGCAAACAGGGCGAGTCCTCGGCCGGGCGACACCCATTCAGCGCGGCAAAACATTGCGGTGCGGGTGAAATACGCCCGGCGCGGTGCGGCGCGGCGCGGCGCGCGGAGCGTGCTGTGCAGTGCGGAGCGGAGCGGAGTCGAGCGCGCGACTCTATAGAAATCGCGTGTCGCCGCCACAATGGCGGGCGGGCGGGCGGGACGCGAGCGCCCAGACAGCTCCCGCCGCGCGGGGATCCGTCATCGCCAGGGCTTCGAACCAACGCCCTCCCGGCGCGCGCGCGTTGAGCTGTGGTGCGAAGTTGGAGTGTGGGAGGTTGGAGTGTGGGGGTTGGAGTTTGGGGGGTTGGAGTGTGGGGGGTTGGAGTGTGGGAGGTTGGAGTGTGGGGGGTTGGAGTGTGGGAGGTTGGAGTGTGGGAGGTTGGAGTGTGGGAGGTTGGAGTGTGGGAGGTTGGAGTGTGGGAGGTTGGAGTGTGGGAGGTTGGAGTGTGGGAGGCTGGAGTGTGGGAGGCTGGAGTGTGGGAGGTTGGAGTGTGGGAGGTTGGTTAGAGTGTTTTAATGGGGCTAACCGTTGCTGTATTTGTTTTACGGTTTGTTCGTATTAATAGTGACACGTTACATCCGGGGAGTTTGGAATCTAGTAAGACCAATCAGTTCTTTTCTGACAATTTTTTGGACAACAGACCTCTATAGGTTTGGAAACCAACTTGCGAAGTAAATAGTCCAAGAATATATCAAATGCCATTTATTAAAGTGAATGTATCACGTAATTTTGTGAGTGATAACTCGAATTGTAGCTTCATTTATTAGCTCAGCGGCCAATATTGAGTTTTTTTTATTTCGAAGCTGGAATTTTAGTGTATACAAAAACTAATCTAGGTTACTTTATGAAAAAGCCTCATGATTTTTCTGCTTGTCACAATCCATAAGCTGATTGATAATATAAATTGTCTGTATTTAAATATTCTTTACAAAGTGCTAATATAACTATTATACACAATAAATAAGGAGTAGTACAAGAGATAGAAGGGAACAATAGAAACTAAGCTACTAAGAAACTTAGGACGACAGTACCTCATCAGGAAGTTGTTGATTCATGTTACCAGTGAAGATAACAATATTGAGATGTACACAGTATTAGAACCATCTAGAACCGCGATCAAAAGCAAACTCCGCGACATCCAAACCGCCCGAGTGGCAGGCTCTGGTGGAAGATGACGACCCACAGGCAGCCCACCTGAAACGTGCAAACGGCGCCGTTTGTCCAGTAGTACCGGGCGCTGTGGGCACGTAGCGTCCCGCGGGCGGGCCCTAATGATCTCAGCAGCCGGGTGGCGGCGCGTCGGACGGCGGAGATCATCGCGGGAGGCGGCGGCGGCGGCGGCAGTGGTGGTGGAGGTTGCGTTGGCGGCGGCGGAGTGTCGCGCGTCCCGAGGGAGGGAAGGGCTGCTGCGTGGCGGCGGGCCTTGGCAGCGCGCGCAGACAGTGAGCGATGGAAGCGCCGCGCTCTGAAGCACGGCTGTATCGTGCGGCCGCCCGGCGCGTATAAATTACGGCGGCGGTGGCGACGTCGGCGGCGGCGGCGGCGGCGGCGGCCGTGCGCGCGAGCGAGTGAGCGAGCCTTGGAAGGCGTCCAGCGGGCGCGGACGTGCGGTGGCGGCGGCGGCGGCGGGGGCGGGGCGGAGGCGTGGAAGGGGGGCGGGGACCTGGGCGGGGCGGAGTCGATGGCAGGGTTGATGCAGCCAACGCGGCCATTGGGATGGCGGTGTGAGGCAAGAGATGTGGTGGTTAGAGACGTACCGAGAGGGTGGATAACGGTTTGTGGGTGGTAAAACGGATTTATGTGGGGGACTTCTGAAATAGTGGCCGCGGCGGGTAACTGCGGTTAGGTTGGGGACACAATAGAGAAATAACACGTGCGTTTAGTATATAGCTAAGGCTTTAGTGGATGTAGTACATAAGAGAAATGGGTTAGTGACAATATTGAAATGTTCCGACAAATAACGAGAAGTGGTATTGTATGAAGGCTTATTAAAATAAATTTTGTCGTATGGTACCTTGGTCTACAAAATTAGAAAACTTGTCATTGTAATCTAACTAATGTAACTTACTGAAATGTTTGGTGTATTTCACTCAACAAAAATTAAATATATTTCAGAAAAATTACAGTTCGCCGTCTGAAACATCCTTAATAAAATCAAGCCATATACAGCATTATTAAATTAACACAAATTATTCTATAACGAGAAAACTTGGTCGACGCCCATTTTGCCCGCTTCGTTTTTCTGTGCGGGCAGGTTCTTGAAAACGTCGACTGCGGCACCCGTGTTCTGGGAAGCAATTGTTTCTATCCAATTAGAGACTATACCGAGCATCCAAAATGAAAGTAATTTTAATTTTAACAATGACATTTAATATATGATATACCATTTGGATTGTATAATTGTAAATAACCTGTAACAAGTATTGTAACTTCAGCTCCTGGGTCAATGACCCCCATCTCGATCAGATTTTCGTCCAGTTTCCCTGATCCTCGAGGCAAATGCCTTGTTTTGCTTCTGGACATAAATGAAACTTCAAATTAACTTAGGAGGAAGCGGCGTCACACACAGTTTTACGTCACACACAGTTTTTAACTGTTTTTGACGTAAAATAAATCAGCCCGGAGGAAAATGAGAGCGCAGTGCAAAGCGTCGGCGGTTGGGCGGTGTTTCCTTCAGAGACCCGAGAGCGCTCGGTTTCATTACGACTCCTCCTCCCGCATTTGTCACGTGTTAACCGCCGTCCCCGTGCGCGCAGTTGGAGGGCACACTTGAGGACAGTGGTGTGATATCGATAACAAAACATCGGTGTTCAAAGTCGATGTTTCTGAACATCGATGTTTTAATTCTGTTTTAGTAATCTACAATATTGAATTCTTACGCAATAGAATTTAATTTGCCAATGGTTGTGGTTATTAATTTATAATTGAGATTTAACTGGAAACGAAGTTTTAAAACGTGTAAGAAAAATGGACTTGTTTGTGAACTCTACTTCTTTGTTGTTTGTGAGTGAAAATATTCACTTTACATTTCAATGTAAACATTGCATATGTGTCACCATTTATAATACAAGTGTCCTGTGTCTGCGTCTGTTATAAATCATACATAAAAAAGTATTAAATAGTAATATTTTTCTGTATTCGCAATTTAAAATTTCAGGTCGGCTGTAGCCAAATACGTATATAACAAAACCTTTGCAATATCTACCGTCTATCAACACAATCCACCAACAGAACCATTCTTCCATCCCACCTATTCAAACGCT
This sequence comes from Gryllus longicercus, assembly GCA_038098605.1. NCBI lineage: Eukaryota > Metazoa > Arthropoda > Insecta > Orthoptera > Gryllidae > Gryllus > Gryllus longicercus. The sequence continues at coordinate 3,504,141 of JAZDUA010000093.1, forward strand.
CCTCTTCCAGCGCCGCCGCGCTTAATCAGCCCGCGTGGAAAAATTCCCTCTTGGCCACGCAACTCGGGGCGGCAGTGCGCGGAACGGCAGCGGGCAGGCGTCTTGCGATGTTTTTCCCTCGCGCGACAACACGCCGGTGGAGGCGGCGGCGGCGGCGGCGTTGGCGGCGGTGAGGGCCCGGATAATTCCGCGTAACCATGGAGACGCCTGATTGAGATGCAGATCGCGCCAACGCGGGGAAGAGCCGTCGGGGGTGGCGCAGACGGGGCGGGGCGAGGCGGGGAGAGGCAAGGGCGTCGCGTCTGCGCCTTTTTGCGGGGGACAGGGCAGCGTCGGGCGGCAGCAGCAGTGTGAAGTGTGTGTCCGGTCGGCGCCCGCCAGCACTGCCGCCGCCGCCGCCGCCGCCGCCGCCGCCGCCGCCACTCGCTCCCGCGCCTCCTCCGTACGCACACGCCCAGCGCTGCCTCGTGCCTCGCCGGCAGTTTAATTAAACTGAAACCAAACTCGCGAACACGCCAACACTTTTATGGGGGTTTCTTAGAGTGTTCCGGAACTTCTACCCCCGGAAAAATTACGGCCTGCGCCTGGGAACGGCTGCGGGGGGCGGGGCGGCGTAGGTTCATGCGAGACCCCCCGCGAGGAGGCAGGGGGAGGGGGGGGCGTTGCGAAATGCGCGTGTCGGCGGAGGCGGCGGTGGTGTTGTGGGCGGAGGTGATGCTGTTGTGGATGATGTGGGAGGGTGTGTTGGTGTTGAGGGGAAGCAAGATGCATAGGATGTGGTTGGCGTGGTAGGTGTAGGAATGCTTGAACAGGCTTTGGGTAGTACTCTGGGGTTGTGACGTTTATGGAAGGACCGGCACTTAAAGCGTATATGCCAAGTTAGCCTTCGGAAGTACTAACTTCATTTTTGACGTTCCATGTTTTGGAATTTTGACATCTAAATAGAACGGGTGGAATTGTTACAGTTAGTGTTACAGTTAGTGTTACAGTATACGAAAGTACAAATCAGTATAATCGTGTGAATCATCATGTTACTTTCTATATCATAATTAAAACTCATAAAAATTGTATGAAATAAGTTATTTGAAGCATTGACGTCTTCGCTCAATATACAAAACCTCACAAATCTACCGGTATTTCTGGCTTATGACGAGCCAGACAAAAAATTCTCCCTGACTTCGCATAGTGATTATCTGGATGTAGATCACAACGAAATTACACCATTTTCAAACGCGACCCGTGATTTCATCAGCGATCTTACCGCTCCTGTTGACTTCCCACGTTCCCCAACGCAGCATTTCCCACAATCCACCTGAAGCGTTACATAAACGCTCCGACATGCGCGCGCACGCGGCCCCCGTCATCAACACGACGCGTCGCGCCGCGAGGGTGGCGTCGCGACGCCCCTGGTCGCCTCCACTGATCGATTGTTAGTAATTCCGGGCACATCAACTATGAAAGTCGTTAGTCCCGGAAGTATAGTGTATGTTTCTCCTCGGGATGTGGGTATGACCTTCCCGCTAGAGAGCGAGATCTTGCGTCGGCTAGTGAGATTTACCCCTACCAGATATCTCCCACCAGCAAGTGAGGGGAACAAGTTTTAAGATGCCGACCGGTCTCCCAGCATGTGTGCTGGTGTAGTGCATGTTAATGTATGTTTAAGTAAGAGGGGGAGAATATGGCAAGGAAGAGGAAAGGAAAGATCATACGCGGTCCGTGGCCCGTTTCTTAGGGTACTACTCCGGCATTCGCTCAGTGTTAATCGAAGAAACCACGGAAAACTACCGATCAGAGCAGCCGGTACTAGAATTCTTCTCCAAACCACGGCTGAATTCGACATAGCTGTTTAAGTGTCAAAAAGTCTGTCAGCGTAGCGACTACAACACTAGGGCCTCCAGGCCAGGGGCACTGCAGTGACATCAGTTGATGCCCTGAGCCACCTCTCCGGGTCCGGGCCGTCGGTTTCGTCGACTCCCAGCGCGGGTGGCGTCGCGACGCCCCGGGCCGTCGGTTTCGGCGGCGTCGCTGCCCCCAGTGTCCACCGCCGCGCCCGGGCGGGTGGCGCGCCGCCTATATTTCCCGGTCATTTGCATTTAGAGAGAACAATTTTATGCTTCATTAATCCGCAGCGAACTTTGAAGGTTTCTGTGTCGTTCCCTTAATTCCTTAATCACCCGACGCGGGGGGGGGGGGGGGCGTGGGTGGCCACGCGGCGGCGGGCGTGCGGGGGCGTGCCGCGCGGCGGCTGCCGAGTTACGCACGCGCGTGCCGGCCGGCCGCGTGGTCGTGACTCACGTGGGTGGGTGAGTCGCCACCTCCGCGTCGTGAACTCGCGACCTGGTGAATTCGCGGCCTCCGCGCCCACGAGCCTTGATTGGATGTTGTGAAGAGGGTTATGGTGCTTTCTGGGCCGCTTGAGCTGTTAAAGAGACACTTGCCGGACGAATTGGGCCACTTTGACGTGGGATTGCTCGGCTGCGGTATTAGTTATAGAGAGATTACTATAAGAAGGGACCGCTTTGACAGCTACTGTTTGGACACTGCTGACAACGTATCTGCGGGTTAGGACCATGCACTCATTTTGTCAGTGCGTTCGTTTATAGTTCATTTGCAAATGGCTTCATCACTAACTCTTACGATGTCATTACATTGCATGATGTTCATTTTTCCCCGACCTGTCAAAGTGGTTTCTTCTTAGAGTAATTCCTCTATAGGTGCTTGTGTAGTGGTTTTTGTATCTTAGATAGCAAGGGGACTTTGCTAGATGGAGGTGATGGAGAGCGGTTGGCTGAATTTCACGAATGTCACTGGTATTTCTTATCTTGATTTTATTTCTGTCTCGCTCGGGATTGAAACCAGAATCATAATATGAATCGGATTAAATTTTATGCGATGTTAAATTTGATAATAATATAATTTCAACTACAGTATCTTATCTGATAAACAATTGAATGAAAATGTTCAGGGCATTATATACAAATATGTGACTGTGTCGATTGCTTTCTTTTCTTCAAATACAATTCTGAATAGTATACACTTGATGCATAGGTACTTAATTTTCCTATCACTTTACATCTTACTTCTTATAAAGAATTAAACAATGAATTATAAGAGTATTCGCTCACGTAGATCTACATTTTCACAACTTTCCACAAATTTTCACAACAAAAAAGAAACACTGAGATATAATGTCTTAGATTTTTCATATATTAAAATTATTTCAATCCTTTGAATTATTAACACTATTTGTCATTGGTTTGAGAATATAACACACTCTAGATATAATTATCAATGAGTAAAATTGGAAAATAAAATATAATTATGTAAGATAGTATATTCGTTCGTTATTCTAAAATGTGGGCCGTGTCCTTCCCTTAAAGAAATATAGGTGAGTTTCTGACCCATAGAAATTTCAAATATGCAAACTCGGATATGCACAAAAAATAATGTATGCAGATTGTTAATAAGCCTAGTTAAGGATTCACTGCTCTCAGAGCAAAGAAGCGATTTTGCGTGCAGAAGAACTTTTGCATGTTGGAGAGAAGCGTCATTAAACATTGATGTTTCTGTGTTTACCAACATTGCATAACACGTAATGAAACTTCTGCTTTAACATGCCGTATTGTGATATAAATATTTTCTTGTAATTTGAATACACACCGACTCTTTATCAGTAGTTTTTATTAACTTCCTGGTATGTTTCATAAACAAATTATTGGAATATTTTGAATCTTTCAATCTTTTCAATGTGCACTCAATGGTATCATCTTTAAAAGTAATACATTCCTTTAAGACTTTATTTCATTTACTTAAGTACATCAGTAAAATGTTTTAAACTCTCCTTGTATGATTAATTACTGTGTTGAGATATATGTCACGCAATTGTTCATTATTTATTGCTGCTTGGAGTACATCAAACTTATTAATAAATGACGGAAAACTTACACTTGCATCTTAATATCTAATCCAAAATGTATTTTTCGAACGAGCGTGTATTATTGGACTTTGAAAAGTCATATACTACAATACATTCTTTCAGCTTAGAATAGAAATCCATTCGTTAAAGAATAATGTCAATACTACCTCAATTGGCACTCAAACAGCAGTCAAATGTCCCATATGTTTACGACGCTTCACACCTCGACTTCTCGTTTCTCGCTTATCGTAAACCGAAGTATTATAACCTAGAGGGAAGACAAATATATCCACACATCCACTACGTGTGAATACTGACAGTAAACACGAACGAAAGGTTTTCTGCTGCTCGCTTCGCGGAGAGTACTGGTAGAAGGAAATCGGGTAACTCGTGATAACCCATACATAATACCACAAATCCAAATATAAATATATACTAACTTTTAGATAAGTAAACTTACATACCACAGTAATGTACTAATACATGCATATATACATACATGCACACAGACACATACATACATACACACATACATACATACATACAACGCGTGTAATATGCGGCAACGCGCTTCCCTTCTATATCTATGTACCAGAATAAAATACAGACGAAAATGCAAGTCACAGAATTTGTGGAGGGGAAACCGGATTCTTGGTAGTGATTCTTAAGGTTTATATTCATCCGAATATTACCATCAACTTCATTATCATTCCTCTTGCTTTCGTATCATTTCCCTAACGTGACAACTCGGTGTCACTATAAACAGAAGCAGTGTTTTACCCAGCCGTGTAATCTGAAACTTTCTGTGCATAAGTATACAAAATAATTTGTTCTATCATACGTTCATACGCACAATACAAGTCTGTCGGGTAGACATATCTAAATAAAATTATTGTAAGTGACGCCAATGTGTTGCAAATTAAAGCTTGCACTAAACAACGTAATTAAATGGTCTTCTACAGGTTAGGATATTCAGTCTGCGTCGAAAAATGCAGAAATTCTTGGTCAAATAAAATTGTTAAGAAAGGCACCTGAGCGATTATGGTTATTTATATGACAAGGTGTTTAAATAGAGCTTTATTCACGAGGAACATGATTATTCCGAGTGTTTAAAGGTCAGTTAAATCCAATGTTCTACAAAAAACTTTAATTTCAAATAATATGTTTGGAATTTTTTGTTTAGTTTTACACACGCATAATATATGAGTATACCACATGGCACGGCCACCTTCACTACTGTAGGTGGCGACAGTCTTGAGGTCACTTTCAGTACTCAAGGTGGCCGTGGTGGTAGTCGGTCTGGAACGCGCATTAAAGAATGAAAGCATTTTCAAATACCATATGAGATGTATTATTTGATCTGATGATGAGACGCATATTGGTCAAATGTCATGATTGAAATGTCAAATGATGACTTAAAAAAGCAGAATTTGAAGAGTCGAAATCATTATCTCAAAAATACCAGCTCGTTTACGAGAAAGAATACTAACTAAATACACACCAAAAGAATTTTACGTGTGATGGAAAACACACATGTAATAAAATGTTTATATCTCAAAGTAACTTTTTATCGCATTTTCATTTCTAGTTTGTTACTTTAATTCTTGCGGGATTAAAATATGACTTTAATCCAGGTGAACATAAACTTTAACTTTAGCATGGAAAAACATGAGATTAAAGCTGTACTTTAATCACGTTTAAAAATACAATATATTGGGTTCTACCTGCTTTAGACGATCTTGCTGAAACACACGAAGATCTAAAAATTTTCTACACCTCTAAATTTCCTGACTAGACCCTAGTTACAATCTCTTGCGTAAAACAACGAACAGGAGCAATGGGGTTTGGGGCGAAACTACGAATTGGTGCCGTCTCCCACCAATCGAACCCGTAAGTATTATCATCTCTGACTGAAGAGAGGTTATCCATCACAGGTGGCCCCAGCGGCGGGGGCGCTGGCTTCAACCCAAGACGCCTTCGCCTCCGTCGTCCGTTAGACTCTGCAGCTGATCCATATTAACGTGCTCTCGGGTCCTTGGCCCACAGACGGCTGCCGGCGCGGCGGGGCGCTCCGTGCATTTGAACGCCTTCCAATAATCCGCCGTTATTTACTAGAGCAGATGCGGCCGCGGAGAACGCGCGTTTGCTCGGGGCAAAGCGAAGCCGGATGTCTCGCGGTGACATAATACGATGCGATTCGCGTTCGCGAATATATTGAGCGATAAAAGCAGTGATAAAACATGAGAAGACCGCTGTGAAAAAATATACTGCTTCCTTATGCCATTCTAGAAATTCGTCGTTAAATTACCCTTGTTGTTTTTTTTCGTTACGTCCAGTCACATTATTAGGTTTTTTGTTTGTTTCTACATATTTATTTCAAATACCCTTTCGAAATTATGTTCCTTGTCTGACAAGAGATAAAAACACTTGGATTTTTAAAGATTTTCGTTACAAAGACGATTATGACAAGAAGGCTAGAGGTCTTAGGAGTATTCGATTAATCAATTTTAGCACCGTGTAAATAGGTATCAGTCCAGATCTGGTTGGGTCACTGTAATAGCTCTTCAAAAACAGAAGCTATGTGGTTTTTCCAAATCGACGTGACATGTAATTGCTCTATCGAGAGCTCTTTCCGAATTGATGTGACGTGTAATTTCAAACCCAAGTAATGAAGTGTCCATAAACATTTGCCCTCATCCCGCTTGAGACACTAATATTGGTGGGTAGAAACGAAGGTATAATCCACCTGTGTATTTTATTCGATATTTATAGCTAAGACGAATGTATTCATATTATTAAAAAACACCATTCAATCTGAAATAAAATTTTCTCTTTTAGTATTGTTTTTCTGTCTTTAAAGGAAACTTCCGACAAATAAATGAAGGTAATTCTGAAACCACCTACTTGTGCTCAAGAACGCAAGTAGCAGGAGCCTTACTGTCTACATAACTCTTTGGCACCATACAAAGAGTGTCGTTTCTAGAGGATTTTATGTTTTAAAAAAATCAATAATATTTGCAATACCAAATAAAATCAATGCCAAAATACCCATAGAGAAGACATATTTCACAAAAATCACATCAACAGTAGTTACGGTGCAACTAGAGACTCAATGTAATCAACAAAACTTCTTTTCGTTGCCCAGCTCTAAACGCCTAAGATGAATCAGACGTCATACTCTGAGTTATCAAACAGTAATTACTAGTGCTTCTAGGTATTTTGTCGTTGTTTCGCATGTCTATCCAATATATCTCTCCAACGTTGCAATCACCCTGAAACGGCCAGTGTGTGCATCTCCCGTCCAGACAACAAAATATTTTCCGCCAGCAAAAACAAGATGATCTAGTAAAATCAAAGTGGGCGATCCGCTCGTACTGGTAAGATGACAATGATGAGCAAATGAACGCGGGAATAGCGAAGCCAGTGCAGTTGGTAGAGCTGGGTCGCGATCACTAGCAAAGCAACGCCGGGGCAGCGCGACAAGCTCTTTCAAAGTACGTCAGGGAAATAAGAGAAAAAGGGAAATCTCCGTTATACTATTTACACCTAAATCAATGAACTAGTTTGCTATGAATATATTTACACATCACTTTATAATCTCATTCGGCAATTTACAGATGCTCGCCCATACAAAAAAAGACTCCAAGGAGATTTAGACAATTTAAAACATTCATTTGTTTGGAATATACATCATATAAATGAAAATGAAAGTAATGGTGTCTAATGACTAATTTCTAGATAGCTGTGCCAATTGAAATGCTTTTTGGAACACATGTAGTGCATGGACCAATTCAGTGTTTTTGAATTATAGCTCCAGAACCAATGCTCAAATTTAAATGAGCACCAAAAAATGTTTCAAAATAGTTTTGAAAAGGATTTATTTAATATTGAAACACTGATCGCTAGAAAAAAAGAATTATAAACATTTTACTTTGAAATTTTGTATCCAACAATTTCCGCTTTTGAGCGGTTATTTAGATTATTCATTTCAGTTCATTCTACAGAAGACCGCGGTGTTAGTAGTAAACAAACAATAAATTAATAAGCATTTATAAATGGGTTCAATTTTTAATTTATAACAAGCGTCCTGAGATTTTTTTAGTCTGCCTTATTCAAAGATAAAATCTTGCTACCACGAAACGCAAGTTTGTAGAAGAAAAAAATTACCACAGATTTTGAACGACCTACACAAACGATGTATATCGATCTGAACGCGAAGAGAGAACACACATGAGGAAAAAAAACAAAAAAATCACAACCTGCACAATTGTGTGGGTTGGAACTATATCTACAGCTACACAGTTGTGTAGGTATGGTCGGAAAGAGTTCATCATAGGTATGGTTTCCCATATTCAGCATGGTAAGCCTTTCGGCGGTCCTGCAGCGGCGTGCCGGCCAGCCGTGGGCCAGATTCCCGCTCAGTCGCCTCGCCTCAGATTTTCAAAGATCTACACAAACGATGTACATCGATCTGAACGCGAAATAACGCATTTCTGAAGAAAAAAAATCATAACCCGCACAATTGTATGGGTTGAAGCTATACCTATACCTACACAAATATGTAGGCATGGTCGGACAGGGTTAACAAAATCTTAGGTATGGTTCCCCATAGCGAGTATGGTAAGCCGTCCGGAGGTCCAGCCGCGGCGTGGCGGTTAGCGCCAGGCCAGATTCCCGCTCCGTCGCCCCGCCAACGACCTACACAAACGATGTATTCTGTCTGAACGTGGAGAAAGAACGCATTTATGAAACAAATCATAACCCGCACAATTGTATGGGTTGAAGCTATACCTATACCTACACAAATATGTTGGCACGGTCGGAAAGGATTAACAAAATCTTAGGTATGCTTCCCCATATTCAGCATGGTAAGCCCAGCCGCGGCGTGCCGGCCTGCCGCGGGCCAGATTCCCGCTCCGTCGCTGCCACCGCCGCTGTCCTCGTCTTCGTCGCCGTCGTCGTCGTCCGCGGCGGCGGCTGCGGCTGCGGCTACGGGCGCGAGGCGAGTCGAGGGCAATTGTGGCGGTCTGACCCGCGACCCCGAGAGCCCCGCTTGCCCCCAATTAGACTCGCGCCGCGCCGCGCCGCGCCGCGCCGCGCTGCGCTCGCGCTCGCGCTCTGCGCGGTCTGGCTTGGCCCTGGCGGCGGCGGCGGCGGCGGCGGCGGCGGCGGCTGCTGGGCGGGCTTGGTCGCGGCCGAGGAGGCGTTGACGGCCGCTTCCTGCACCTGGCTGAGGCGACGTGCCCGGACGCGCCTCGCCCACGCCCTACGTCACCCCACGCCCGCCGCTTGACGCCCCGGGCGCGCTCGACGGACGGACGGACGGACGGGCGAGCGGAGGCCGCGGACACCCGGCGAGGTTGGTTTGTGGGGAGTTCTCGTCCGTTGGGAAACTCGAGTGGGCCGGTGCATTTCATTGATGGCACGGAAAAGGAATGTCATGCAATGGGGATGGTCAATTTTAAGGCTTCTTGAGTGGGAAATCACATTGGATTGTCATGTAACGAGTAAGAAATGTTGTTACTTCGTCGTTTCTATTTATTTTATATTCGAAAATGGGAAAATTAATTATTCATCTTTTACATGCTAGCGAATAAATATTTTCCGCGAATTAACGTGTTTCATTTTGAATATTTTGTAAACTCTCTGCAAGTCGTGACTGTTTCTTGGAGATGGCCCAACTGCGCTTTCATTTTTCGTAAACTATGTATTATCTTGGTTGGGAGATTAGGCCGTTTCTTTGTGAAATTAATAGAAACTAAATTCTTAACCAACTTTACGGGTTATGTATTTAAAAATGTTCAATAACGTACTCAGTATTTTATGCCTCACTCCTTTTACATTGACTTTAAGTACTAATCTTCATTATTAATCTTCAATAGAAGGAAGGGACGTGTGTTGCCTCCGACCATGTCAGAAGTTTCTACGGCGTGGTTGTTAGGTATTGTGGAATTCCGAAAAAGTAATGAAACCGTTTCGATTTTAACTGAAAAATTTGAGTATTTTGTTGCGTTATTCCATCTATAATCATGTTGCGCGTACCGACTGAATTCTTTTACACAGTGTGGCCATTTTTACTACACAGCTGACGACATGCAACTGCAAAGAAAAACCTTTAACGTAATTGTTTATTCAAATTTTCAAAAAGTCACTCAATATTTGAGCAGTTTTTGCTACGAACCACACCAGAAAGCTCTTAATTTAGATTGTTAAAGAGAGTTTCATAGGAGTATGAGGATTTTTATAAGCATTGACTGCGTGGAATCGCAAAATCACACTCAGTTTCAGTCAGTGAATTTTTGCAAGCCCAAAAACAGGTTCTGGAGACGAAACAACAATTTCATTCTTCGAACTCTCAATCTTTTCAACTCGGAAAGGTAAAACCTTATACATGCACCCGTCGAAATAATGACACCCAAATTGTTTTCGCGGTAGAAGTCAGCCCCATCATTTTATGTGATTTGAGTGAATAACGCTGGAACCACCTCTCTGCCAATTTGAGCCACCGAGCAAAACTTTTTTAAGAACTCCCGTATACATGCCCATGGAGGAACAAAACATTTCATGTGCCGCATTCTCCTTCTTCTTCTCCTCTGCATCCTCCTCCTTCTGCTTGGTGATTGGAGAAGAGTCTTTTTGCGATGGCGCGGTGCAAGTGGGGAGAGAGGAGGCAGGGTGTCTCGGATTGTTTGTTGTCCTTGCGACGCGTTCGTGCGAGGATAGCCCGAGGATAGCCCGTGGTCGGTGGCCTTCGGTCTGGCTTCGACATCCGGTTGCTTCGCGTGACACGCGAGGACGTGCAGGGAGACCGCGTCGGCTGCCTCGCTCGCGATATCTTCCCCGGCCTACTGCGCGCCTCCGCACGAGTTCATTGGGACAGGCGGATTTGTTTACGTGCTTATTTAAATGCAGCGTTTACCACGAAATGACGCTGGGGTCGCGAGAGAGGAAATGCGGACAAAGAGAAATGCGTTTGGTGCATTCATTAATGTAATGAGAGCAAAAATAGGTTGCATGCAATGAAAAATAGAGTGCACACATAGGATGAAAATATTGTATGTACATTGAGGTGAAGGGATCAATGTTTGATTCCATTGTCTGTCTGAAACAAGTAAAATCTCGATAATGCCGTTTCCTTTTTTTTTTCATTTCCTCTTATACACTCAACTCTTAAATCAAATATCACAAATCAATTCAATAATTTGAATGTTAGTGGGCTTGTTTCGTTTGACGTGTGGCTGACACTTTAATGTATTCTCTTTTAAATCGGGATCAAGGAATACGTGAAGTCAAGATAGAAGTTGTTTCTTGAATTTTAGTAAGCAGAGAATATACACTGACAATTCCGTATTTTCTCCTGGACGTCCAATGCCAACAATCTCTTAAACAGAGTGCGCGACGCACTGTTAAATAACAGAGACGTTGCAGCGCAGCAGTTATCACCCATTCACAGGAGTGCAAATAATATTTCTTACTTAATTGTTATTCGTCGGAGACAGTAAAGGTTTTCTGACTCTCTATTAATAATGTATGAAAAGAATTTTTATGATGTGCACAATTTTTACGGCAATTAGTACACTTCTATGCATGAAAATTACAAATTGTTCATTACGAGTAACTACTTTCCTGTTAAATTAATACTACGTTTTTATATACAACAGACAAAATTATTGGATTCTTCGCTTTTTAAATATCGCTATATTTCTCTCTGTAAGTCGGTGAATGTTCTAATTCGTTTTCTTTACCTCTGAGACCTGAAATATCGAGGTATTTTTATCCTCATATTATTAAAATAAAGAGTCACAAGACCCACATACATACAATCACTGCTAAGCGAAGACTTGAACAGAGAATTTTTTTTCAATATTCATTCAAAGCTGACACCGTACTTCATTTCGCACTTAGAATATCAATCGCAGCAGTGTTTACCATTGCGAGTGCATGCGGTGAATTTTTGCCGAAGCATTAACCCGACAACACCAACAACAAACTTTCCAGGCAAATAAAACAGGATAGAATGTTTGCAACGTTCCTGAAACTTCTGTAGCTGGTGCCGATAGCGGGGCACTGCCCGTAAGTCCGGATTACACCAACTGCACAACGCTCTCTCTTCCGGAGACTGTGCACCTGCGAAGATCCTCCTCTCGACCAGTTTGCGACTGCGTTTGCCAAATGCACGCTACGTGCAGATGGTGGATGATGGTACTGCTCCAAACGCGAACAAATCCATCCGAATGTAATACCAGGTTTAGTTGTTTGTCAGGACGTATTACAATAGCTTACACCAGCCTGCGGTAGCTGACATTCCAAGGCACAGTAGATAAATAACTATATTCCGAGATAAAACAAATGTATTTGTTAATAGTTGAACTCTTCTTTATATCTGAATCAAGTCTTATATTTGTGTGTGCACGTGTTGTGTATATGTATAAAATTATTAAGTATATAAATATATTTATTTTTGACTGTAATGAATAATGAAGAAGCTTTGCAGTTTCATGAAAACGAAAAAATATTTGAAAAGAAATTATCGGTTACGTTTGTTGGCACAAGTATTCATGTCTAATTTAACGAGTGTATTTGAAGCTGAAACACAATGTAATGATAGTTTTTGTTACCTCTATTTTATAAACTGTTTATTCATTGAAAACCATTACATTTTTATTGTGAAAATATTATTTCAAAATCGCAGTATTTTCTCTCTTGAATTTGACAGCTAATAAATTGTATTTCCCCCAAAGATCTTACTTGCGATTTTTCATTCCTTTTATAAATCGCTACATTTGTACTCACCGAATTATGCCGTATTAATATCAGTGTAAAAATTTCGGTAATTAGCCTCCCAGGGGGTGGGTCGTAAACAGAGTGGCCTGCGCTTTCGCTGTTGTGGACGCGGCCGGGCGCTCCCGTTGGGGCAACACGCCGCCTCAGGCCGCAACTTGCGATAGACCGCGTAATTGGCACCCGAGCCCCCAAACCGCGAAGCCCTGTCGACTTAATGCTGCGCCTCACCCCCCGACACGGCTCCATTTTTTTTCGCGACAGCCGCCATTTGCATATCTGCGACTAGATAAGCAAATGGTGGGAGAGCGAAGCTAACAATTTGGCAAATAATTTAGAGCTAGCTGTCAAGGTGTGAAAGTGTGAAACGATACAACGGAGATACATACGTAGTTGGAAAATATTTCACCACAGGTTATTGATTTAAGAAAACTGCTTTATTAATCGGAGTCAAGGAAGGGTTGATTTGCATGAATATATCGTGTCCTACACTCCCCCCCCCTGTGTTTTGCATGTATAAATACGGAATTTTCATGAATGCTCACGCAAGGGGAATACAAGAGCGAGTCTCAATCGCAGGTTTTTTTGGGTAGGTTTCACATTCAACCACAGGGGAAAATGAAAAGGATTTTCGGTTTGTGTTTAAATTGTAGCCAAAAATGAGTTTGGGGAAGTTTGAATACGCAAAATATTACTTTTGTGAAACAAATATTTATCCCTGCCTACGGGTACTAGTGACGGTACCAACATTCAGAAGTTAAATGATTTTTCAAATTTTCGTATTAAAAACAATCAGGAAAAATCATAAAATAAGGCGATTTATTTAAAGAATATAGTCGAATGTGGGCGGAGTACATTGTCAGTGCTTTTAAGATAACCTGGAAGTAACATTAGATCATCGTTCAATAAGGCATTTCACGGTTGTTTTGAGGCCTACAATTCTCAGCACACGACGTTAATACTTCACACATTTCGCGTGAAGTAACAGACGCCTGCGTTACGCATGTCATATCCGAACCGTACCACATTCCCTAATCCTTTCTAACAGGGCCTCGAAGAGAATTTCCCCCACCCCCCACCCCCCGTCGTGAGCGGCCGCCGCCGCCGCCGGCGGCCATCAGCGGGCGTGACGCCGGGGGCCTCACGCTGATTCGAAGCCGGGAGAAGTCGGGAATTTCTCGGTCCGCGACCGAACGCGGAGACGAAACGCGCTCACGTTTCGGGACAAAGGACGTCGCCGGGGCGGGCATAACCTGCCTGCGCGGCGACAAAGGCGGGCGGCGCGCGGGCGGCATACGGGCACGGGCGCGGGCGCGGGCGGGGCACACAGCGCCGCCCCGGGGCAGGTGGCCGCGTGGGCGAGCGGGCGAGCGGGCGGGTGGGCGACGACGGCGCAAGAGGGCGCGACCGGCCCGGCAGGGCGGGCGCGGCCACGATGCAGGGCGGAAGCAGATTCTCGGCGGATATGGACGGGTATTTTTCTGTTTTATGAGTTCTCATTGCTAAACACCTTCGATCGAAATGTGTTATCTTTTCTTTCCGTTAAATTTATTTGCTGGTGGTATAATTCCGGGAATTGGTAGGAGCTTGAGATGTAGGTAGACTTAGGTGTTACGTTTAGAGAAGTATTGCTGCCGCTGTCTTTGCTCAATGAATCAACACAGCTTATGTTAAGGGAATCACGTTCATTCATTAAAGAAACCTAAGTTGTTACAATATAAATTTTTAAATTATAAAATCTAGGTTTTTTTTCTGTTGCTCAACGAGCTCATGAAAATCGAGGCTGTGATTTTCATCAGCATTTGTCTACTACGATGAAACAAATGACAGTGCCGGAAACAAAAAATACAAATAAATAGAACGATTATTTTTCCTATGCTCATAATAATGACAGGTATGTTTACAAAATTTCAAATATTTTTTGTTGCACACTTCATTTGTGTTTTTAGTGCATGTAAAACAATAGATTCAATCGATGTGTATGGCAGAAAGCGGTGGTGCAGCGGTGGCAATAGATGACGCTCACTCGCTATAAAGGTTGAGATGACCCTAGGGGCGCGGATGTTCTTTCTGATGCGAATGGCAGAGTAAATAAAACGGAAATCGATAATCAACGCCGTGTTGTCTACCTCAAGTGAAAACTACGCATTTCCCGCAATTTCTAGGCCACTATATTCACACTCTCTTGAGAAAACAAGTGAAGCGCTAAGAGCAAAACACTGTTCAAAAATCGCCCAAAGGTGTCGCTGATTAATAATGTAATTAATAAAATACATCCGTGACAGGTACAAAAAATATTTTTGGGTTAAGAGTAGAAATTTTCTTGAAAATTGCCCAAATACACTGTCGTTAATAGTTAATATATTATCTGTCTTATGTAGGTAGAACGAAAAAGTTCAGTTACCTGGTAACCGAATATAAACAAAGAATCTCGAAGAAGCGGAGTCTGAAGATGGTCTTCTTCCCTGAACAAAGAAGTAGTGGACTAGGTGCAAAAATACTGTTTAAAATTGCCCAAAGACACTGTAGTTAATGTAAATTAATACATAAAGCCAGTAGTGCATTGACTTACAGCGCGATAATCTCTGAATCTACTGAACCAATACCGTTGAAACTTTTGTGCTCGTAATTAATAAATTATCTGTCTGAGGTAGGTACAACGAAAATTTTCACGAGAACCTGGTAACCGAATACAAACGCAGAACCTTGAAGAAGCGGAGTCTGAAGTTGGGCGTGCGGAGGCGGCATTGGAGTCGGGGCGGCAGCCGCAGAGTCGCGGGCGGGCGCGGGCGCGGGCGCGACCCAGTCGAGCTTGGCTGCACGGGCGGAAGCGATCTCGGCGGCCCGACGCTGGAAAATCATATATCCTTTTGTCTCTTTCGGCGGCCAGACCCTTATAAATTATATCCTCCCGCGGCCACCCCCGCCCCGCCCCGCCCCGCCCCGCCCCACCGCCCGCCCGCGAGAGTGGAGCCGCCCCGCGCCATTTCCCACATCGCCCGCGGGCGGGGGGACGTCACATGCAGGCGCATCGCCCGGCGGCGGTGGTTCTGTTCGTAGAATCAACCGTTGACAGAGATTTCTTACAGTGTTGAAGTTAAGTCGTTTATCAACTATTCTGCGGTGAGTGCCCTGTTGGAAGAATTAACCGTTTAAATAAATTTATTGAATGAAGAAGTTCAGCCGTGTACCACTACTCTGCGATGGATGACTTATTCGTAAAATCAACCGTTGACAGATTTCTTTGAGTGTTGAAGTTGTGAGTCGTGTTCCACTATTCTGAGGTGGGTGCACTGTTCGTTGAATTAACGGTTTAAAAAAATCTTTCATTGTTGAAATTAAGTCGTGTACCACTATTCTGCGGCGGATGTCATATTCATAGAATCAACAGTTTAAAAAAATGCCTTTGAGTGTTGAAGTTAAGTCGTGTAGCATTTTTCTGATATAAATACACCTTTTATGCCCTCCGGAGAAATTGTACGTTTATACTTCATCTGATTAGCTGCTCGTAATTTGTGCAATACATTGTTCTTCTTCAATTCGTCATTGCGAATATTTTGTACTTTACATTTTTGAATGTTGCTTTCAAAGTATACTTCTTTAATATATATTTGCGTTCATTTTCTTCAGTTCTGTTTTGAATGCTGTTATAAATTTTTTTTCATTTCTGTTATAAAAATCGTAGAAGGGGAATTTCAACTGTCTTCCAAATGAGGCAACGTCATGCACATGAAGGCTCTTAAGCGTATAATATTGCTCTGAGACATTGAAGCTTCTTTCTCGGTGAAAATGAAATTATTTTCAAACCTTTCCCATAATATAAACATGATTATAATAAACATTACGATTGTATGGATATTTATTGTATGGTTTCTGGGTATTTCTTAGTTCTTCGGAAACTAGGGAACAATATCCATTCCTAAAAAAATATGCTTGTTATCTGAAAAGCTCGCCTGCACTCCGACTGTAGTGTAACGTCGCCGTGTTGACAGAGGCACGCCGGAAAGCAGGGGCTTTACCACCACTTTCGCTGCGAGTGACACGTCGCATCCCCGATGCGTGTATGCGCCGTGGAAATATTGGAACTGAAGAGCTCGACCGCGTACTTTAGATTTACTACTCTGCTGAATTCCGCACGTCTCTTCCGTTCGTCCTCCCTTTACATTATAAGAGCTCTAATTGGGAAATAAACGCGTCGTCAATGTACCGGTCAGAGACTGTTAACAAAGGGAAGAGAGAACACCGATGCTCAAACACGAACTCTAAAATGCGTAGGATGTGTGAACGTGTGTGGGTCCCGCCGGCTAACACACAGAGCCGAGCGCGTGTTTGCTCTGGGTGTAAAACACTCGTAAGCAAACACAAACGATTTCTCGAAGCCTAGATATTGCCCCTCAGCATTTCAAACCTAGAAAATACACACTGGACCCCAAGACACCAAAACACACAGAGAGTAAATTCCGGGAGTTAACTCGTGTGCTTTAAAGAGCTCAACGAGAGTGTAAATGCTCAAAATTTAACGCAGCAACTAGTACTGGATATTTCATTACGTAAATATGTGGTTCGTGATCTCGTTGAATTTTCTTATTTACTGCTCGTCGAAATGGTAATTAGTGTTATTTTAATGCGTCCTTTTTCAGTAAGAAAGGGAAAATACCGAGGATGAGTTAACGTTCATTTTCTTAGAAGCATTCAGCGGACAAACATCATTTAGTAGTGGATAGGCAGAACCCAACCAAGGCCATTGAAATCTATTTCAGCAATAGACAGAGTTTGGTCTGAGGAAGGTTTTAGATAAACGAATGAGCTTATTATCCTTTCTGTGGTTGTTATCAGTTTCACAAAATTACTTTATTTAGATCAGCATTAATCGATACCCAAAAGACTTTCAAAGTTATGAGATTGGTGGCTATTCTCCACTGACTCAGCTTTGCATCAAAATTTGTCTTTTACTTTCAGAACACATCGATGTTATTTATAAACACATTTTATAGACCCTTCCTTCACGTTTTTATAATTTTATTTTTCATATTCGGTAATTATCCCAACCGCAACTTCACTTTACAATTACATGTTCTCGAGTAAAGAGTTGAAGAGTTGAAAAAAGAGTTGAAGTGCTTGAATTTATAATATATAAAATAATAGAAATTTAAAAAATCACAGCGTATTATTAAGTAAAAATTAAGAATGAGAAACATATTGACACAGCCATTTGTAAGCGTACATACTCATAATGAAAAATGTCTTATCCTTTCAATACTTCTCCTTCCACGAGCAGTTATATCGCGATGAAAGTGTGTCTTTTCAACTATCAATCGCATACTATATGACGCTCTACAAAAGGAAAACTACTCGTATAGAGTTGATCTTTAGGAGTTCATAAAATATACAATAATAAAAATGTTTTTTTTATTTATTGTTAAATAAAAGTATATAGTAACAAATAGGAATGAAGCAATTTACATAGTTTTCTAAATAATTCGTAACCGTAAACAAAGCGAGCCTTTTATTTCCAATGTTCCTCCGAAAAAGCTTTATTTAGATTCGGATGGCCGACTGCAACGGACGCGTTAGTTCCCGCGTTAAAGAGAGGTGACGGGCGTATAAGCGGCGGCGGCGTGATACGATTTGTGCGTGGCCTCTTGTTAGTCGCATTAAGACTGCCCTAGTTGTCAGTCGCGGCGCAATTTCCGCCTGCGAGCGCGCGCCGATTGTGTGGCGCGTGCCTTACTTTCAATCAACTTCCCTTCGCCGCTCCGCACGCGTCATCTATATTCAAGTCAGCGCGCAGTTCGCATTTCTCTGGGTCCGTATCTGGCGGACCCTTCTACACTAGTTACTGCATTGCGTAGGTCAACAAACTCCGCCGCTGCGCTTTTGTCCTTGAGGTGCTGGTGCTGCTGCTGCCGCTGCTGTTGCGGCCGTCGCTGCCACTGCTGCTGCAACTTTCATTCAAATGAAAGCACGAAAGTGGAATATGTTATCTAACTGGAAGATTCATTGAGATGGTCGGCGAGATTATTCCGTGTTTACGTATTACAACGCGGGGAGATACATAACTGATGAGCAGTTTGCATGATGTGGGAGAAGGAAGATGGGGCGTTTTGAGGATGCAGTCCGCGTGGAATGGTTCAGTTGAATGTTTAGAGACCGTTTCTTCGCGTTATGGTCGCATGGGACGTTTTGTCGAGTGCTTTACTGAAGTACGCGGAGACGGAATTTTTTAGCTTCCCTTGGAAGGCGTACGGTAGTATGTTTACTTACATTCTTCGTCAACATATTTCTGTCAACTTACTTTAAAGTAATTTATGAGCATCTTGAAATCTTTAAGAGCGCCGGCTTTTACTGTACATATATTCGTTTTAAAACCATTCCGGATGATCTTATTACTTCCAGTGTACTTTCATTTAAAATATCTCACTTCTAATATGACTATACAAATCTACTGTAGTATCTTTTCGTTATTGTAGAATTGAGTACACTTTTTATGTACCATCAAATAAATGATAAAACTGAAAATAAATACCATAAGTAATATGTAAATATCATATGATACAACTTTTGAAATTAATTCATGGTATTCTTGGTATGTTACGTGTTAAACCAGAATGACACATTCAATAAATGTTAGAAGAGTTGCGTTGATTAAGCGTGTCATGTCGACCGGTATTTTAATGGGTCTCATTAACTGCAGTACATTCATAATTACATTCTTTGATGGTCAACTACGCATTTTATGTAGTATGTTCTACAATGAAAATCATCTTACGGTCAAGGAGTAAAAGTTATGAGAATCACAGTTGCAGCTGCTAAGAACTCAAAAGAACATTTCGCCTTTATTTAACGTATATTATTCTGTGAATGAGTAATTATATGAATGGACTGTTTGAAAAATACACAACTTCACGTATTTTATAAGGTCCACCAATCTCATAGTAGTTACTAATGACATCTAATGTTCTTATTTGTGAACGACTGTTGCGCAGCACCGGCTGCAAAGGAAGCACAAAGTGGCTACCATCTGCTCAAGCCCGCTGGAGTACAACTGAATCAACAACGCATCCCCTTTCCGACTAACAAACAATGCCACCGCCTGATTGACGGAAACACACAAAGAATACATTAGAATAACAACAGCGCGATCACGCTGATTATCGCCGATAAGCCTGCAATACCGACAGGGAACCCGTGCCGCCGGGGTCATTCGACGCTGCGAAATACACGCGCCCGCGGCGAGCGCCGTCACACCGGGCCGGTGGAGACGGCAGCTTAACAGCTGGTGGAAGCAAGAGATGTACGGGAACGGGGCGTTGGAAGTCATGGCGAGAGTAGAGGCATGGGCGATGGCATGGTTTTGAATCGGTTTTACCAATAGTTTAAATGGATGGGAACAGGGGCGTAATGGTGTCAATGGTTAAAACGACACCAACACCGGGCCGGTGGAGACGGCAGCTTAACAGCTGGTGGAAGCGAGAGATGTACAGAAACGGGGCGTTGGAAGTCATGGCGAGCGTAGAGGCATGGGCGATGGCATGGTGTTGGAGGCGGTTTACCAATAGTTTCAATTGATGGCAACAGGGGGCGTAATGCTGTCAATGGTTAAAAGGACACCAACACCGGGCCGGTGGAGACGGCAGCTTAACAGCTGGTGGAAGCAGGAGATGTACAGGAACGGGGCGTTGGGAGTCATGGCGAGAGTAGAGGCATGGGCGATGGCATGGTTTTGGAGGCGGTTTTATCAATAGTTTAAATGGATGGCAACAGGGGGCGTAATGGTGTCAATGGTTAAAACAACACCAACACCGGGTCGGTGGAGACGGCAGCTTAACAGCTGGTGGAAGCAGGAGATGTACAGGAACGGGACGTTGGAAGTCATGGCGAGCGTAGAGGCATGGGCGATGGCATGGTTTTGGAGGCGGTTTTATCAATAGTTTCAATTGATGGCAACTGGGAGCGTAATGCTGTCAATGGTTAAAACGACACCAACACCGGGCCGGTGGAGACGGCAGCTTAACAGCTGGTGGAAGCAGGAGATGAACAGGGACGGGGAGTTGGTAGTCACGGCCAGAGTAGAGGCATGGGCGATGGCATGGTTTTGAATCGGTTTTACCAATAGTTTCAATTGATGGCAACAGGGGGCGTAATGCTGTCAATGGTTAAAACGACACCAACACCGGCAGCGAAGTCTGTTGCAAACGGAGACGGTGGTGTCTAGAACTGTGAGAATTGAACCGCAGGGCTTGTGTCGACGTTGTAGACGGCCGGGGTTTTGGTGACGTAACGGGTTGGGCAGCAGTTTTGGGGGAGGTGGCGTTGAAAGAATTCGGGAGAACAGAGTCGTGAACGGTGGCATGGGTTTGTGAGACGGTTTCAGCAGCGTTTGGACTGTGACAAAGACTAGGCGACGGTGACTGTGCTGGAGGTGTGGGGTGGGCGATGTCGTAGAGTTGGAGCCGCCAGCGAAGGCGTCGACAACACTGGTGATGTCGGAGGAAGCATCGGGCAGTGGCGATGAGTGTTCGATGGATGTTGGGATGCTGAGGCTTCGGTATGGATGGTGGCGAATGGGATGTAGATATCGGCTAAGGCATCGGCATGGATGGTGGCGATTGGGATGGAGGTATTGAGTACGTCATCGGCATGGATGGTGGTGAGAGGGGGTGTTGGAGGCATCGGGGGTGACGTTGGAGGCGGTGGCAATGGAGTGATGGAGTCGGCAGCGGCGGTGGCGCTGGAGGTTACGTCGGCAGGTGCGACGCTGTTGGCGCCTTCGCACCTGCGCAGCGGCCGCGCCGACCAATTACCCCACGCGCCGCGCAGCGCCGCCTCTGCGCCTCGGGTGCGCCTGCGCGCGCTTCGCAGACGCCTATCTGCCCTGGATGCCCATACATTGGCTTGAGGTGGTACTCAATAAGTACTAAACAGCTGATCGCTAAGTATTCATGTGATGCTCACAGCAAGGGATGATTTAAAATGTTGCTTTTGATGATAGAAGAGAATCAGATATCGTAGTTGACTGAAAATACATTTAACGGTTGCCCGAAAGTTTAGAAGGGGGGAGCACGAACTTACCTCTAATAAATAAAAAAAACGGATAATGTAATTTACACTTAAAAACCTAATGCCAAATGTCTTTCAAGAATGTCAGAAGGGCGCAAGGTTCAAGAAATTTCTTTCAATTCTGTCCTTTTTCAAATGTGTTTTGCATTGGTACAGTTGTTTAGAAACGAGTATGAGGTGCAATTGGACTTACTTAGAAGAATTGTTAGGATCATTCTTTCATAGGTATCCGTTTTTTACGAAATGAATGGACAAAATATAATCTTGAAAACATAAAAAATAATGTATCGAACGTAAAGCTACTTGATTGTTGAAAGTAGATGAAATTAGTTAAATCATTTGGAACGCATTTCATCCACATAATATAGCAACAACATTCGTAAACAAGGTTTTCATCAAATAAAGTGAAAAAAATCATTAAAAATAATGTGTTTATGAAAAAATTGACAAATGAACAAAATTCGTAATATTGATTAATAAATTATATTCTTTTTATCAACGTTTTATCGTTTAAATATATAGTTTCTGTGAATTTCTGAATTTTCTATGTAAACCCAAATAAAAGGTTTTCTTTATCAGCTTGCAATACTATTTACAAAAATCATTATTTTTTTTGGATATATTATGACTACCATCTTAATCCTTCTGATTCTATATCTTCATTAAGGTGTTGGTTTAAAACCCTCTCAGACCATTCCAGATGCTTTAACTGGAAGTCCGGTTGGCATTATCAAGGATCAGTAACAGTCGTTGCAGTCTAATAGGCGTTTCGCGGTATGTCAGCGCGCGGAACTCCGATTATTTAGATATTTTTGCCGGAGATCGTGTGCAGATTCTTTGCTTGTGGTAGAGCCTCGCCTTGCAGGTGGCGGAAGCGGGTTCTTTTCCGGTTATTACAAGTCAGCCGGACGCGCAACTGGAAAGACATCGAACTGATAATGGAAATAAACTAAATGAGACCGACAGCAATAAACTCAATTTATAATTGTACTCAAGCACTCAGTATGTCGGATTACACTGTAGCTAGGAAGAACAATTAAACGTATTTTTATATGTACTTGGCGGATTAATGTGTCTTTCCACCTCTTTTTTTCTTACGTTGTTACACTACGTCAGTTATATCCATTACTACAACATGCCAAAGCTTATTTTCTGTTCATTCTAAAATCGCGTGACATCGACAAAGGAAAACATTAAAAGGAATGTCACGATGATACATTTTGCAAATTAATTCTTGTGGTTTGTAACATAAAGTACGTAAATGTTGTAATATTGAACACTAGAAGCACCTTCAGGATAATGAATTATTCATCTCCATGGGAACTTTGCACTTTATTACTTTTATTTGAAACTTAATGTTTCCTCAATTTCCTGATATCCTGAACCACGTCCTGGTTCTTCAGGAGAATACGCACCCCACTATCACACGATCCGTACAAGCTCTTTCTCTTTTGATACAGAACTACAACAAAAACTAATTTCGAGCACCTACAAACCTCAAGACAGGTGTCTATTTGTCTCAGGATGCCATTAGTCGAACACACGCGTGGAAACCCGACAAAAAAAAACTCCGACGTCCATCACTCACAGCACGTCGAGCAAACGCTACGCACTGCGTTAACTTAGATTACACCCAACGATGGCGACGCCAAACGGAAGCGCAGCTAACGACGTCGCGACATCCCTTTAACGCAGATAGCGTCGCTAAATTATTTCAAAATAACGGCGTCGTTTAAACGCGTATTAATCGCGCGCTGGATCTGTCCGCGACGCCTGCCATGCGGCTGAAACGGTGACGACGACGACGACGATGCCTGGCGGCTACTGCCGGAAACACAAATTATCACATCATGAAGCGGGACTTGTCTCGCGATAAAGGTCAACGACGGGTCGCCTGAAAGGCGGTAATCAGTTAAGGAGGGGAAATCGAAGCCCGTGCCGTGCCCCTGCCCCCTACCGCCACGAAAGGGTTACGCGGCAGATGGGGCATTAACACTTTAATACGCAGTGGAAGGGTCTCGCCATTACGGAGGTAGTAGATATATTGCTTACGATAGCGCAACCTCGTAATGAAGGGTTCTCCGAAAGACTGTTGATGCTCGAAAGGTGCCGACACACGCGCATGGACAAATATCTCAATTGCGGAGGATGTAGAGGTTGTGTTCATAGAATAATATCTAGGTGTTGAGAATGGAAATTGCTACTAAACGAAGATTGTCTCTCTAGAATGAAATTAATTTTCGCTCTTTAGTAGCAGTATATGTCTCATTAAAATTAAAGTTTCTCTGAGATGTGGATGGTTTCGCGCAGAAATGTGCAGTAAACGGAGAAAGATAAGTGCATACTAAATCGAACTACATGTTATGTGCTTTCGATTTCAACAATCTTCGTTGGCATTCAAAGGCTACGCATTTTTACATTCAACTTTTACATGAACTATATCTCACTTCCGTAGAGGGCGTAATTGCCTTTATGTTTGAGAGAATCGACTCCTCTTTGAAGTGCCGTGGGTAGTCGACGACGAAGACTACCTCTCCACAGAGCGAACCGTGGGGAATATTAGCGTGACAACATTCGGTTCGTTAGCACAGCGTTTTATGAGATCACTCGGGGCATTTATGTTAGGGATTTGCTTTGTTTATACAATTCATTTACGATACCTCTAATTGAGGATGTATATCATAAGACACAATTACGAGCTCTCTTTCCACTTACGTAAGCCCCCCCCCCCCCCCCGCCCGTTGGGCGAGTCGCGAGAATAAATCAAGGTATTGCTACGGAGCGCTCGAATGCAATGAGTCGGTCTTAAGCTGTTCGGATTACACAAACGTCGACAAGGGACACGGCCGTTAAAGTGGACTCCGCACACTAGTCCGAAATGGGACAAAAGATGCTAGTAGAACGAATCTCAGAGCATAAAATCAATTGCCTGAAAATACCTGTGGTTTTCGAGGTAAAGTGTAAGGTAATGAATGCCCTCGATATTGAGATGTATGCTAGTTCTTCTTAGTCATACGTTTTCGAAAGTCGAACTAATTTAAATTATAGTCCCTAAAGGAAAATAGCAGAAGGAAAACTAGACACTAGAAGGAAAATATTTTTATAAATGGTATTCGGATAACTTTCACCATGATACGAGTAATAATAATCATGAAAAATAATTCGCATCGCTGGGAATCAAATTCATTCAGTATGGATACCACTTTATGTAAACATGCTACGTACTTTTATGTACTTATTAACACACCACAGAATCTTTCTTTTCGAAAAAAACATATATATTTGAGGGATACATGACCCAAACTACAATCGAAAATACGAATAACTTTCACTAAACAATAACATTACATCGCACAACACATGAGACAAGATAGGAACGTACTATTTTCTTTTATAATTTTAATGCAGAGCGTTGAAACTCTGGCAATGCAATCATAAACGATATTTATCCACTTTTTCATTACCAGCACGCGATAATAAGTGTTTTAGTGTCGAAAATTCGCCGTTTTCGGGCGCACGATTACAATACTTTCCCTTCTTCTAAAGTAAGAGTAACAAAGTAAAAAGCAGCGTCTGCGTGTGGTTGCGGTTCGGGCCCACTGTCCGCCGGCGCGGTCACCACCAGCGTCCGCACCTGCCCGCGCTCGCGTAAATCATCACGCGCCGAAGGATAAATCTCGCGTCCGCGGGACAAGGCCACGGGGCCCCGCTCTGTCACGCAGGCCACCGCCGTTAGCCCCTCTGCTAATGGCGGGAGCTTCCTGCTGCCCACAGGATAATTCCGGTTGTCTCGAAGAGATATTTCGCAGTTTGTTAAGCAGTCGATCAATTTATTTATTTATTTATTTATTTCGCCGATCACCGTCTAAGCTAAATTGTATTTTGAAACGTTCTGTCAGCGAAATAAAGAAGTTGTAGCCACATTTTGTTGACGGGGAGTTTCAAACACTGATTAGACCATAATGTTAAATTATAGTTTATTCTGTAATTGTGTTGCTTAACGCACATGCTGTATAAATTTAACAAAATAATTACCTTAATATTTTCGGACAAACAATAGATTGTGACACAGTTGAAAATGTGCGTTTGTCGGGTAAATAATGCGCAGACACATCATTGTAAATATGTGTGAAATTGTAGTCATCAACACGAAAGTAAAAAAAAAGAAAGAAGGAAATCTACGCAAGACTGTATTTAACAATACAAATGTAGGAAGAAACTACGCAGGTATCTATTAAGAAAATAAGCACATGAAGTGCTAAGGAAAATGCGAACCAAAATATCTATGGAAAACGGAAAGCATTACAAAAAAAAAAAAAAAACACACACACACACATTTCCAAAGCAACCCCCCAGTACACGATGTACAAAAACGCGAAGTGTCAAGACATGAGATATATAATTAATGTTCAAAAACACACACTACAAGCCATGCGGCGGCAATTTGGTTACCCTCTTGGTCGTCGTAGGGTTAAAACGGCCGCTTCCTGAAGTCGTTAAAGCGAAACAAACCGAGGCGACGCGTCGCGGGGACCGACCCAGCGGCAGGCGCTCGCCACGAGGTAACGCGTGCCAGTTAGCTCGGGCGGAGGCGACAGAAGCGTGGCCGCGCTTGCGTTCCGACGCGCGATGCGCCGCGATAAGCTGCCCGACATCTCGAAAAATTTAATTACCCAGCACGAATCGTCCCGCACGCGCCACTTAGCGGCGAGGCGCGACCGCCAACAATGCCATCTGTCGAGCCGGGGCGACAACAGCGACGCGGCGGCCGCCTCCGCCTCCACCGCCGACCGCGCGCTTTGGGCCGGAACTGCGCTGAACACCTGCTTCCGCTTGGAGGCGACTTCGCGTAGCGCCCAGGACTCTACATCACGATGGCCCCCCGTCGCCGCCGCCGCTCCTGGGTCGCGTGACAGCTTATTATGCGGGCGCGCTGCGGCGTTTAATGGGAATTTGTTCGGCGAGCGCGGGCCCACGCGCCGCCGCGCCCCTGTCGCCAATGGACGCGCCCCGACGCCGCTGGAGCGGGCGCCAATCGGGGCGGACCGGAGGGAGATACCTGGTTGGGAAAAAAATCCCCGTCGGCGCCGGATCTCGCCAGCCAGCGCGAGAAGATCGCAGCAATCTCTTACAATAAAAAACATGCAATACACTAACGGGATAGGGAGCTGCGGTGGCTCAGTAATAGGGCGCTGGCTGCCAGACCTGAAGGACCTAGGTTCGAATTTCGACGTAGGATGAGATTCTTAACTGGCGGTTTCCATTCAGAGCGGCTCTGACGACGACTCCGTTTCCGTTCCAAGTGATTTTTTGGGGGGATAAAGGCGGTTGTGCTCGCCACACAACCTCTCCCTTATGCCGAATAGATGGAGCCCTACCTTCACCTCTCTCTTTGCCACATCGACCTGTGTGCAATTGCACAAGGTATCTTTGCCTTTTTTACACTAACGGGATTAATGACCTCGGCAATTGGCCCACCCGGAATGACCAATCAATCAATCAATCAATCAATTAGTGCGGGTGAGGGCGAAGATTCGTGACTCGTGAGAGAGAACGCGTGGAACAGGAGGTTTTACTTAAGGTTACATGGCACGTGCATAAACATGATTGTGGACACTTTATTTATTTGTCGTACGTTGTTAGTTGTGGAGAAACGTCGCAATGACTACGTTATAATGTAGTGTAGATATTTTCTTCAAAATTGGTTTTTAAATACGTCTTATGAAAACGGTTTAAATGTAGCTTATAAAAATGGTGCAAGTTGATTTTTGTTGTGTTTTTGTCAATAGCTCCGAAGTTGGAAACATTGACGTTGTAATCGTCGGATCTCTTCACTAAGGCATTTTTATGAGACAAAGTAATAAAAATAATAATTTGAGTAACGAGCATGAAGAGGGAGATGGAATAAAATGCGCGAGAAACGGGAGAAGCCTGAGAAAAAACTTGTGGCGAACCCACTTTGTCCACTACAAACGTCTCCATTTCGTGGTCACTCGTGGGGGAATACATCATTATTCTTAAATGCTAAGTATATATATTGATGAAAGTTGAAAGAGTCCAACTCCCCATATTTTAGTTTCGGAAGGTGGGTTTTGTTTACTAACGTATATTAAGACTTCAGATTTTTGAAAAGAAAATTGAGTTGAATATGTTACCTCCAACAATAAATTTCAAATACAATTTAAGGGGACGTACTTGCAAAGCAGTGCATGTTTAATAGAACAAATGGCAACAAAAAGATATGAATCTTTATTTTTTAGAATGTAGAGAACCTTCGAAAAGTGAACCCGAAGAATCTTCCGATAAAACTATTCTGGGATGATTTTTACTGATGAAATTCTATAAAGAGTTTGTTTCTGAAAAATAAGAACTCTTAAACCTCCTTTGTAAAAAAATAGAATTTTAATTTCCTGATACTATTGAAGACATTCGAACTGTTGACAACTCTATACTTTGGAATACGGTAGTACGCTTATATTACTTAGTTGGCTTCCATCTCTAAGGGAAAAAGGTCAACATGGATCGTTGAAATTCTTCACTAACAGCCAATTAGTGATATTTTATTGCCAAGTTACTTGGTAGAGAAAATTTATTGCCGTGCATGCATGTCCATGTAGACAGCAAGCATTTGATGCTTTGCATTCCATTGCAAGCATCCTCTGCTACTGAAACATATTTCAAATAAGTGATGCTACAACAACACATTCTTTTGCGTATTATTTGTTTCTTTTGCAGTTTCTGAAAATTCAAAGAGTTCAATAAAAATTGGATTGGCTCCATTTTCAAAAGCTATATTTAAAGTCATATTTAAACCATTTTTATAAGACATATTTGAAGATATATTTCTGAAGACCAGATTTTAGCATCAAAAATCTCTATCTTCTCTATTATTGTAGGATGATTTCGAAAAATGTTAACTTTCGCAATTTTCATAAATTATGATACTTCAATGAAAATAGAAGCTGCACAATGTTTTGGTGCGTATTTTGATCAAATTTAGGAGGGAAAATTAAAGAAGCAATTTTTTAGAAACTTTTGCAAATATAGTTGATGCTTCATGTGAAGTACCTTCTATAATTAAAGTAACAGTTTCAAATTCAAAGGTCACAACGTTAGCCATATCCATTGGGGAAAATCAATTTGGATTTTGATGGAAATCCTACCTACGTTTGAGCAGCTAGCATTGTTCACAGACGGACGGACACAAGTTTTGCCGTAAACCAATATTTCGCTATCAAGGACCCACAAAACGTCGTTTCTGACTACTCAACGTAGAAGAAAATATTGATTAAATATAGAAGAAAACTATTGAAGACTGAAGCTAGGCGTAATTCTGGTTTGAACTCTAATCGGCATCTTAAAAAAGAATAAATAATAATAATTATAATTATAATCGTAATAATAATCGTAATAATAATAATAATAATAATAATAATCGTAATAATAATAACAATATGATAAAAACTAGATGACAATTAATTAAAAATATTGAACAATGCATTCCCTCTTTGTAGTTTTTTTTAGTGATGAACGAGGTGACTACTTCAAATTTTAATTAGATGGTTTTCATATCTTAATTTTTTTATTCATTCATTCTTAACCTCACGGTCTAATATTATCTGTACCACTGATAAAGGGCAAGAGTTTCATTGAAACATGTTTGCGTTTTGTCACAATACGTTTAATACATTTTATTAAATAAAACATTTTGTAGCATAGTACTTCGTAACTTCTATTTATTTAACTTTAATGTCTCCCAGTGTGGATCAAACAAGTCAAAGGTTGGAGTTTCCCTCCAAAAATGCACGGGTCCATCCGTTGTTCTTCGAGGTCTTTGGCTGGCTAGCAGCGTTCGACTGCGCAGGGCGTCACCGCGCCCCGCCCCCCGCCCCCGCCCCCCGCCCTGCCCCTCCCTACCCGTTCCTCTCCCGCCCTTCCAGCGCCGCGCCGGCGAGACTTAACCTCTTTAAATGCAGTTCCCGCTCTGAAAATCAAATTAAGTCGGCCCGTTTTACTCTCTTTTCCCTTCCCGGTATGAAACTCGGAGCAAATCCTACAATCGAAATATTTATACCTCTCAGGGCTCGCTAAAGTGCGCGGTCTGTTGGCATTTCTGCTCCGCTGCGCTGTGCTCTGAGAGTTTGCTCCGGTGTAAACAAGAATCCATGAATAAGTAGGAATTTCGTCTTTAATCACATTTCTGTTTTAAAGCTCTCGATTACATAAAAGATCATTCATTAACTGTACTAGAATAATTAAAAAAATTAATCTTTGCATTGAAATATAAAGGTTTATAAACATCATATATACCAATGTTTTGGGAGAAATATTATTTATTGTAACACCAAAATAAAATGTTGACTTGTTTACTGCAAGTTATAAAATAACGTAACAACTTTCTAAAAGTGGAAATTTATGTTTATAAAATCAAAATTACTTTGATGTGTTCCAGATGGATAAATTTTTATGTTAATAAATTTTGCAATATTCCATATGATAAGACTTTCACTTTATGAAATTTATTGGCAAATTAAATAACCCAAATTAAATAGTAATGTTCGCGCCCATTATAAGTATTTCGTGACAAATTAACGACGTAATACTTGCATTGTTATGTGCATGGTAAATTTGATGAAATTTAAACACTATTTACATATTCACCCTTTCTAGCAGAGTAATTTCAAACAAGCTAAGATGCAAACAGAAAAAAATATAATTGTACCTGCGTGTTACAGATACTCGTCGTTACAACCATGTGTTAAAAATTACTCTACCCAGTTTATTGTAGAACGAGACATCAGATCCCTTGTACAGATCTTCCCTTGTAAGATCATATTCAATCTGAAGCAAGCCTACACTCACACCCAGCCCGGCGCCCTACTTCAATATTTTTTTTGCTAGTGGTCGCGTGTCGATTCCGCGGGGGTACAAAGGGCACGCCCGAGTCCACGCACCCCAGTGCAGTCCGCGCGTCCCCGCCCCGCTCCACGCACTCGCCCCGCCCCGCCTCACTCCGCTCCGCCCTACCCCGCACCGCCACACCTCTCGGTCGCACTCTCTCTCGCTCTCGAGAGGCACCCGGCGGAGTAGGCATAAATCGCTACACTTGCATCTCCACCTGTGCGCGCGCATTCAATTAACATCTCATTAAAATATTCATATGTAAATGCCGTGAATATATCAGGAGCACGCGAGGAGAGAGGGCGTAAACAAAAGTCGGCGATAGCCGCTGCCCCGGCGGCGTGCGCATGCGCGGAGCACAGGGTGCCCGGAAACTGCGGATGTTCCTGCCGAGCATGTGATGGGTCGATGAAACAGCTGAGCGGTTGGAACAGCAACAGTGGAAGGCTGGACAGGGGCGAGGGCAAGATTCTCGAGCGTGTGATGAGGCAGGGCTGTGAAAGGGTGGAGGGGATGACTGTGGAGATTCTTGGGCATATGGTGTGCCAGAGGTGGGAAAGGGAATGGGACAAGAGTGCAGAGATACTCGAGCATGTGATGGGTCGATGAAACAGCTGAGTGGTTTGAACCGCAACTGTGGAAGGCTGGATGGGGGCGAGGGCAAGATTCTCGAGCGTGTGATGAGGCAGGGCTGTGAAAAAGTGGAGGGGATGACTGTGGAGATTCTCGGGCATATGGTGTGCCAGAGGTGGGAAAGGAAATGGGACAAGAGTGCAGAGATTCTCGAGCATGTGATGAGTCGATGAAACAGCTGAGCGATTAGCGACCACGACTGTGAAAGGATAGAGTGTGGGAGTGCAAGATTCTCGAGCACTTGATGGCTCAGAAATATGAAAGGGTGTTGGGGGATGACTGTGGAGTTTCTTATGCATGTGATAAGCCATCGGAACAGCTGAGCGATTTTGGACCAGTGGTATGAATAGCTGGAGGAAGAATAATGCAAAGATTCTCGAGCGTATGATGTCCCAGAGGTGTGAAAGAGCTCAAGGGCATGATTCTCGAGCATGTGATAGGTCGACAAAACAGCTGGCTGATTTGGTGCCGCATCTGAGACAGATTGTAGGAGAATGAGTGTAGAGGTTTTCTAGTGTATGACGCACCGATGAAACAGATAAGCTGGTTTGCGCCAACAATTTGTTATTTTAGATGGAGGGAAGATGTGTAGTGAGTGCTTGGAGACATATATTTCTTGCACTCATAGTTAATAGTATCACGCATAGTTAATATTTATATTTAAGTACGAAGATAGTGAAGTTACCTCTAGAGAAAAAAAAGTGAGTTTTGGAACACGTGCTCCTCTACAAGACATGCTCCAGTTTTCTTGAAATCACTGGAATGGAAAAAAATAACAAAATCGTAATTATTTAATGATGCGGATTGGATATCATTCAGCGGCACAGGTGACTCACATAATGAATTCCATTGTCGTATATATTTAGGGCGGGCACATTAGATCAGAAATAAGGTGTCAGATAATGAAAGTAGTTTAGAATACATAGGAAACAAATCTGTTCAGATTCAATATTCGGTGTGATTTTGATGTAAACAGACATCTTGCGGAGTTCCAACGGCTTCTGTATTCGCATTTCAACTTTCACAGCGTCGAGTCCTGGGTATCTTCCCAGTTCAGGTTCATCTCAGTCTGTTCCCTAAATCCAGGTTGCTTACGGTCTTCTTCTTTTTCTCCGTCTCATTGGCGGGAAAAGAAATATTTTTTCCGTCTCCTTCCCTCTCCCTTTCTACGGATAAAACCACATCACTTTAGCTGTTAGCCTGCAATACGGTGGATAATAGTGGCTGTCCTGGTAGTTTTCTTTTATTTCTACATTGGTGGGATATTCAAATCTGATCACCTTGGAGGCTCTTCTCAAGAAATCTATTTCTACTGCTTCAATCTTGTTCTTGTTTTTGTCTGTAGTAGTCCAACATTCCGCTTCGTATGTTGTAATAGGTTCAAAGATGGGATTGTATCAGACACTTCTACTAAATCTAACGAATGTAAAATATTACATTAATAAACTTCATAAAAAATGTATCACGTGATTGTAAATATTGTATGTATACATTTGCTTTAAAGTTAAAAAAAATATAATTTTTCTTTAATTCACAAGGTGCTGGAAGTTTATTCTGATGCTTCCTTCTAGTTCCAGGAGTTCAGCGAACACGTGCATGATATGTAGAATTTTTCGAGAAAATTTTTGCGATAACTGAAATAAATTTTGATGATAAATATGACAGTTTATAATAGATAACATGATGATCAGTCCTATCTCTCAAGATATCACGGTCCTACTCGAGTGAACCCTGCTGAGTAGCCCATATGCATATTCGTATTTCACATTTAAAAATACTGCTATCACCTATAATTTAGGTGTTCTGGATACTCAAAGCCAGATAGGAATTTTGTCAGATACGCTTGCGTATCACTAAATAACAAGAATTATAGGGCTAGTGTCTTACTTTCCGTTTACAAATTCTGTACGTGGAATGCATGCATTTGCGTTCAAGTACGTTCGTACCAGCTTTTTTACCACACAACAGATCACCCGTGAAATCATTGCGGCTTGCTTCTGATGCCGGCTATCATCTGTAAAAAGTAGAGATTATTATATTCCTTGTTCGCGAACATGCAGCAGATTTTCTTGTGGCTGAATTCCTAATGCCCAATA
The DNA here is from genome assembly GCA_038098605.1 of Gryllus longicercus. NCBI lineage: Eukaryota > Metazoa > Arthropoda > Insecta > Orthoptera > Gryllidae > Gryllus > Gryllus longicercus. The sequence goes on from JAZDUA010000093.1 coordinate 3,537,528, forward strand.
CTTATAGACGTCATGTTGTGAGTACCATCCAAAGCAAGACCTAAAGAGCACGGATTCCAGCCATTTTCCAATTGAGTGCTTATTATGTATGTCTGCACAGGTTAAGCATGAGATCTAAGACCTCGTCGTTAAGCTTTTTGTCTCGTTTTCAGAATAACAGTGTTGTGTTGGATCATTTACTCATAGGTAAACTCACTTGAAAATTCCTCTTTACATAGGTTACCACAAATAGCCTATTTCTCTCTCCGCAACCGAACATGGTTAAATTTAATATGTTTTATTGGAAATTTTATCTTAGTTAAACCATTGGAATAGAATAGGAATGAAGGTTGAACAGGCAGTAATGGCAGGTTTTCCGTAAAATTAATGTTCGGATACATTTTTATGAGACATCACAACAGTTCTACATTAATGTCAAATACCACGCGCAAATACAAATACTATACTTGATAGAGATAATGGCTTCTTTGGCGGTTAGCATGAGAGTCCCCCTCGTCACTGATTAGTACTTAAAGGTCCAAGTAACAACAAGAACACATTTCCAAATTCTGAATTTTAGATGAGTTCTAATAAAAATGTACACTATCAGACACTGAGAAGGAAAAATCTTAACTTTAAATACTAAAATTATATCTAAGAGACAATCATTACGACATATTTTTAATTAAAAAATGAAATATTTTTTATGCTTTTTTATTACTTTAATTGTATAGCAAATGTATATAGGTTTTAAAACCTTCACAAAACACACTTTATGGAGGTCTAAATCATTACTCATATATTACTCTTCTCGCCTTCACTTTTGACTTTCTTTTCTCTCATTAAAAACATGCTGTAGGATTAAGTTCCCACATTTTTTCCATTTTTACAGTTACCTGTCTTAGTAATCAGTTTATGAAGAACCTTATGGGACCGAATACTTACAAACGCGAAATAGAGAATACTCTTAGTGGAGTGGTCCTCATTGAAGTTAAGATTAACATTTTGAGTTAACAACTCGCACTAAGCGCCTGTTGAGTTAATGCACTTTGATCAATTGTTCCACTTTTAAAACCACGAAAACTTTATTACTCCGTATTAAGTTCAGTTTGGTGGGGGGGATTTTTCTGCTTGTACGAGCAATGGCTAGCGTATCGGATTGTTAAACCCAAGTTCGCGGGTTCAAACCCAATCGAAGCGGTGGATTTTGTAAGGGCAAAAAAAAATCGTTCGTACGCCTTCCTTCGGAGGGGGAGTAAAGCCGGCTGTCCCATGTTAGTAGATTTACTTGCATGTAAAAGATTCTCAAGACTAAATGAAGCCTCTGAGCTAAATTCAAATCGCCAGTTTCGTCGCTCAAGAAATACCTCCTTTCTCCTCCAGTTGGGGAAAGGAGCGTAGAAAAATTTGCGTTGCCAGACGGAAGAGCAGACCTCATGCTCTGAGTCTCGCCACGTAAAATAAGGCATCAACTCAATTCAATTCAACAGGGTAATGGAGGTTTCGCGGTTTTAAGCAACCGATGTCACCCGGACAGCCGAGGGCACTCGCGAGATTCTTCCTACGACTTCACGAGTCGTGGTCGCAGGGTTTTCTCCGCGAGGCAAAATGGACGCCGCGCCGGTGGGCGCAGCCGCGGCGCCGCGACGGCGACGGCGGGGGCGCTGGGGGCGGCGGGGCGGGGGCTGGACGCGCGCGGCCAGTCCGGTCGCGGCCGTCGCCGCCCCGCGGGCGGGTGGGGTGTGCGCGGATGGGCGAACGGCCGCGTCGCGCCGCGCCGGATGGGACCGCCCTCGGGTGTCGAACACGCTCCCCCTGTGCGCTGCGATGCGGCAGTGTAAGCGTACATGCCGCGTGTTGCTTGTTTAATGCTTCAGGAATTGTATATGTTATTTTAGAAGGGAATTAATGAATGAAAATATTTTACAAGTTTGTAAATACAACTGTTGCATTTGCTTAATAATAAACGATATAAAACTATTATTAAAACAATATTATTTTTGGAGTGTACTGTTCAAAATATTAGTATCCTTTATTTCTTGACTCTTTACTGAAGGGGTTAATATTTTGCTGTGGGTGGCATCATAAAACGTATATTTTGGTTTATTTGGTTTGGTTTATTTATTTATATCATGTAACATGTCGTTTTTTAACGTCTTCATTAGATATTTTTTATCTTAAACTCGCACAAAATTCGAATACTTTTGTTATGGTTTTTATAAATAAATTCTTAGTTCTGTCTTTTTAATGTCGTTTTCATGGTCATTACCTGTGACCATGAAAGAAAAAATAACATTTAACTAAGTTATAGTAATTATTAGAAACTTAAGTAACGGTAAAATAAACGTGATGGATCTCAGCTTCAGAACACTGATGAAAATAATGGAGTTTTATTTTGAAGTTGCTCAGATTTCAGAGCAATATCAATTTCAGAGCAAACGAATAAAAATGTAGAATGTGTAAGTAGCAATCGTTTCAAAAATCTTACGGAAACACTCCAACTCCCCTTCGCAAGGCTACTGAATATCATCTGCATGATAATGTTAATATTCTCCGTGTATAAGTGCCATTCACGAATACGAAATATTCCAGTAGGGTAGATCTGGTAGCAATGATCTCTCTACCATTTCTCGCCCAGCACTGTAGAGTTAAAAATATTAAATATGTCTTATTAGTGCTTCACCGAACTTTTTAAAAAAATACTAATGTAATAATATACTAGGAGTATCTCAAAGTGTACATATTTTATAAATCCTTCGGAATGTTTGTTTCTTCTTTGAATATTTATAAATAGCAACAGGTATTAACCGCGTTTTCTTCAGCCCTCGCTTCGCTAGATGCACTAGCAGTGATGGGTTTGGTTATTTTGAAGTCAGGTCTATTATTTCACATTTATAGTTCGTTTTCCGATGCAAAATAGTTTCCGCTACACACGGGAGAACATTTCTGGTTATCAGATTTTGTCAACAACACTCATTACTATCAATAATTCTTAATTCAACTAATGTTATTAAAATAAAGGTGGATAGGTTTTTCTGGGACTTGCGCGTATGTTCATATGCGGATCCAGCCTATCATTTGTCTGTGTTTGTGTGTGAGGGGGGGGGCATCACAGATTTTTGTGAAATAATAAACGTATTTGGTATTTGCATATTATTTACTGTACTGTTGATATGATAATATTCAATATTATCGTTTAGATAATTACATAAATCGAACATAAATCAATATTTAAATCACAGACAAATCACAGGGGGGGTCACAGATTTTTGTTAAATAATAAACATATTTGGTATTTGTATATTATTTACTGTACTGTTGATATGATAATATTCAATATTATAGTTTAGATAATTACATAAATCGAACATAAATCAATATGTAAATCACAGACAAATCACTGGGGGGGATCACAGATTTTTGTTAAATAATAAACATATTTGGTATTTGTATATTATTTACTGTACTGTTGATATGATAATATTCAATATTATCATTTAGATAATTACATAAATCGAACATAAATCAATATTTAAATCAATTTTGCTAAATAAAGGAAGGTAAACTAAACCTCCGCCGTTTTGAGGGGGAGGGTGCTATGACTCCCGGGATCCGCCGGTGCGTATACTAACAGCGCAAGGATTTCGCTCGCGAGTGACTCGTAAAGCACGAGCGTCCGTGGGGCGCGCCCGATGTCCGAGAGCGTTGCGGTACGCAATTTCACGTGCGCCGCGGGGCGTCGCGGCGCCTCGGACGGCGCGGCGCGGCTCGGCGCCGCGGCGGCGGCGTATTGATTTTAGAGGCGCGCGAGTTTTATTGCGAGACGGAATGCGGCTTACGCGAGACGCAGGAGGCGAGAGGCTCGGTGCAAGAGGCGGTCGCTCGCGGCGAGAATGGGACCCCGCGATGCGCCGGGGATGGTGACGGCGGCGGGGGGCGAAGAGCTGCCGGGGTCACTGCCGTGTCAACAGCTATTCCCTGTGGCGGCGCTGCGGTCGTTCGGCCAAGGGGCGACTGTTCGCTGGCGGTGTTCATCTCGCGGGGGCACGTGTCTTTCTTGTATTAAGTTTCTTTTTGCTTGTGTTTTGTTTTTGTTTTTGTTTTGTTTAAGGGTTCATTGCTTATGAGACTGGCAAGCGTTAATGTGCTCCATAATGTTCATGAGATTTGTAACTTTTGTAGAGTTTGTATAGTTGTTAAGTTCTGTAATGTTAAGTTAGTGTATTCTGCCACCAAGTTCTCACACTTAATTGCAGAATTATTAATAAATCTAATCTAATAATATTTGCACGACCGGAAAAATAATGGAAATATTCATAATGTAACACCTTGAATGGTATTGCAAACTAATGAATATAATTTGATATTTTAATAATTTAAACTAATAAATATAAATGTAATAATGTATTTCTATGCATTTTCAGAAATTTGAATGAAATGAAATATAATAAAAATAGAATTAATAAATTCAACATTTTGGTATTTATGCCAACTAAATATATTTAGTAAATAAAATAATGAACATTAGTGATAATAAATTATCATAACAATAATGATTATTTCTTCTTTTACAAACGTAACACAAACGGTAAAAATGACTTGATTTCACGAATTCTTTCAAGCTTATTTAAAGGTAAATTCTGTTGCTTGAAAATTTATTAGCGTTGTAATGCATGAGCATTTGTATTCGCCGTGTGCAGCTACTGGCCCGCAACGTATGGAGGTAATCAATGGGACATTTTGTTCATAAATATTGAAGGTCTCTCTTGTTTATAATGGCATTTTTGTATTCTTCACGGGCCACAGGCTGGGTTCCATTCAAATGAACTATGCGGTTGTATCAAACGCGGTGTTTCGGGGTTACTGGATCATCTTTTCAAGGGGACGTTTAAGTTCTAAATTTCATAAACGTTTTTGGCAAACAATCTACCTCCACTGGACAACTATCTTCTTTGCAAAAGCAATTATATGAATATAAGAACGACTATGAATTATTTTCAGAGCACTCACTTGCTTCCTGTGTTGCAAGCAACGTGTGTTCTGAGAAGAACGTATGGGAATTTCTCCAGCGTGTATGTGCTTGCTGCAGGAAGTTACATATGTACTGTAATTACCCCCCTACGCTCAAGACTCGGCCGTAGAGGGTCATGAACTCGTATGCCGCAGATCTTGTGACTGTTACCACCTGTGTGGAATTGAGTACAAGGCTGTAGCAGAACATCCCTCGTCCTGCAATAGAAGCCATATATCGCTAACCGCAAAACTTCCCAAGGTCACATTGGAGCATTTCTCATACCTCCCAGATATAAATATGAAGTTCAAGAAATATATAGTGAGAAAGGAAAGTTAATGTTGAACTTGCTAGACAGTGGAGGTGATGCTGTACACATTACACTTAGAGATGTTGACTGATTCTTAAAATTTGTTGACCTCAACTTTCTGTTTTACTGTGTGCCAAAAATACTTGTAGTTAATAAAGAATATCGCATCCTCTTCGGTTGACGAATTGTTCTACACAGTTAGACAAAGTAAGTCCCTCGAACGTCCTCTCCTTCACCGACAGTGCTCAGTAGCTCCAACGGAAACAATGAAAGCCTTCTCTCCCCCCGAACCATCAAAAAGCCCCCAAAGGCCATCTTCCATTCCACACACGAACGCGGTGGGCGACAGACGACAGCCGAAGTGCCGGGCGATCGAGGAGCCCGTGGCGTGGCGAGGCGAGGCCGAGCTGCAACGGCGGCGGCGGTGGCGGCAGCGGTGGCGGCGGCGGCGTCCGTGACGCTCAAGATAGCCGCGCCGCGCCGCGCCGCGCCGTACGCGCTTCCGGCCGGCTAGCTGCGTGCGCGCGTGAGCGTGAGCGAGGCGGCGAGGGAGCGTAACGCGCCTGCCTGGACGAGGAGTCAACGTTCCTCTATCGCTCCCGAGCTCCTATACGGCCGCCGCCACCGCCGCCACAGTCGTCGCCGGCGGCCATTTTATTCTGGCCGTTTCCGCTGGCTGCGTGCCTGTGCGCGGAGACCGATCCCAGGCCTGCGGCGAACGCCGACGCCCGTGAGCCCCGTGAGGTTCCCAAGCCTCGCCCGCTGTGGGGTGGGTGAGCGCGCGACGGGGTTGCGAGTTACCTCCTCTCCCCCTCCATACACTCACTTATTTTTGCAAGCACTTATTTTTAAAGTTGTTGTTTCTTTCAATTGTGTAAGTTTTTATTGATACGTATTGAAATTAAGCGTAAATTCTGTAATCACGTACTGTTTTCAAAGTATAGTGACCGAAAACAAAAAAGTGGTAGATGGAAGTGTGATTCTACTCAATTGAGTTACGTTAGATTGAAAACGACATTAGTGAAAGAAATAGAAAATAGAAAAGCGGTGTAGTTACTAATGGAATAAGAACAATCAACAATACTTTACCGATTTATGATATGTTGTTTCATTAATATCAATCCTTAATGGGAAAGTGATTTATTTTCTATTCAACCCTTATTACTACACAATAATCTAAACTTTCATTCTCCTTTAAAACGAACGGTAATTCATTTTAGAAAGTTTATGGTCTTTTGCATAATGCATTGCTAAGTTTTTCCCACAAAGATATTTTTCTTTAAAATAATTCTTTTCTTGCACTTTGGCATTCTACAACAGAACCTTTATTTTAACAATAAATTTTTAGCGTAGAAATCTGGAGATTGAAAATACTTATTTTTAAGGATCTTATACTAGCTGTGGAATTTCTATTCATTCATGCGTAAATTAAGCGTTCTATAATCATGTACATAATCATGTATAATCAAATGTTATGTTTTGAGATGTTAACTTTCGTTTGAAAATGTTAAAGGCCTTATTTCAAATGTGATCTCTTATGAAACGTTGTTTGTGCTCAAATAAGTTCGTGATACTACAGGTATTCTTTTACATTTCTCTCACATCCTCGTTCTTTTACATTTCTAATTTCATTTTATGAATTTCGATAATTGCATTTTACATTGCATTCTGTTATTTTGAAATAACGTAAGACTTCATTTAATTACGTGAAAATGATATTTCTTAAAATACTTTTTCTGAAATTTTCGAAGTTCGAATAAATTGCTTTCGCACATTAATATGAAATGTGTATAATCTAAATGTCTTGCGTAAACAACCTTTCAAGGAATTAGTGTCTCACGAAAGCTAAATAATTATCATTTCATTGTGGCTTAGGTTCTTGATTTTTATTCACGTCTAATATTGCGGTTAAATTAATAATTTATATCCTCTTAATAATACAATACAGACAAAAAAATATTTAATAGTTGCACGTCTTTTTTTAAATTGAAATAAAGTAAAGGATTATCGTATCTGTTACCTCTGACAAATTGGGTCATTTTGAAAGGAACAGTGAATGTACGCGAGGAGACGAAAGTGAAAATTATTTTCCGAATACAGACTTCGGTCAACAACTCTCACAACAGATCCCGTTGGTTCACTGTCTTTGGCGCCGCGTCTCCCGACGGCCTCTCGCGGCCGGGTGCAAACATTCGCGTCTCTCCGTTTGCTCGCCTAGATTGCCAGACAACGCGTCAGTACAGTGGTAAAGGGAAAGCCAAACACCCGATCTACCCGCGAAAACAGGCGGACATGTCTTGCGTGTATGCCAGAGTGGTCACTGAGAGACTAAAGGGAGTTGCAAAATAAGGTCCAGGAGAAGTGCGTTCAAAGAAGGCAATATAGATATTGTATTTTTGCATCTTCTGTACAAATTCAGTATTCGTTTGTATTTGACTTCTGATTTCTTCGTTCATGTACGAGCACTGCGAATGTTAATCGTTAACTACAGTTTGTTATATTCTTTAATTTCGACTATAATAGCATATTATAGTAATAAATATTCCTTTAGTGTTGATTTCTAAAAATAACACGACAATTTTATTGAAAATAGCACCGTTTAACACAGTTAGTAAGGAAATGTAATGCCAGTTAGCTTACAGTAATAATTTTGTAATTAATCTGTTACTTTTAACGTATCATCAGAAGAATCCAATTCAAATTTTCTAAAGAATTATTTCATTTTATATCTCTTATCTTACTTTTGGGTGAACTCTGTTGTTACCTCTGCAATTTGAGGGTGAGGTGTACTTAATTTATAACACATTTAGTAATAATAATAATAATAATAATAGTAATAATAATAGTAATAATAATAATAATAGTAATTATAATAGTAATAGTAAAAATAATTATAATATAACAGTAATGATAATAATTAAATTTAAGAACTTAGCCGAAACTTCCAAGTCACACCAAAAACAGATGTATGCAATAAAATGTCATTTTGGAAATTGCTGGTATTTTATACAACGATTTCGACAAGCCAAACAGTCCTCAAGAAGCTGGTTGCAAGTTGGAGTCCAATTTACATTTCACCGATGAGTAATATTTTTTCATTCGTCGTTCGTTAATATATTAAGATGTATGAGACATTTGTGAAGCGAAATGTTACAATTACTGGCCCAAAACAAGTTGGATACAGCATTTTCAAATATAAGGCAAGGTATCAGAAGAACAACAATATATATTTTTAACGTGTATTATTAAGCATTCATACAGGGAGGCAATAATTTATTACTCGAGAATAAGTTACATGGGTGCAGTTTTCATTTTTATATGTTTACTTTGAGACTCACGTTCTTAGGGACTATTCAGTGTCTTGGTCCCTATTGCTCTGTTAGTATCTTAAATGTTTCTTTGGCATAAAAATATATCAACAGTTCATAACTTTTCTCCTAAATCATATACAACTGTAACCGTGGCAAGAGTTAAAATAACGATCCTTCATTTTTCGATCATAACATTGCACATTTTTTAACACTGATAGGTAATTAAAACCCACGATGACATAAAATCCATTCTGGGACAATGCGAACACGGAGATAGATACACAAATGAATTCATCTCCAACAGGTACGAAGGGAGAATAGCATACAATCTCATTACGTCGCGTATATCTGAACTACTGGAACAGCCAAAATATCTCTATACAACGTACGAGGGCTGGCTATTCAGAATAAACCAACTGGCAAAATTGAAACAGTGATTTTTATCCCGCAAAAATTTACGCCTAAAGGACTGCAAAAACACGATTACACACGGTGTGCTCACAAATTACGACAAAACGAGATCTATCCGCAAATAGTCGACGGCGCACGCGCATACGGGCGCGGACCAAGCGATGAATGAAAAGTGCATCTGTGCACTCCCACCGCCATTTCACGCTGATTTATGATAAAATTATAAGGTTCATATCACCGAGATGGATACACCGCGGTTTAAAGTGGAACATCGCGTTGGGACATTGTTCCTGCGGTGGAGGTGCGTTTGTAGGCGGTGAATATCGCGTTGATAGATTGCACGTTTGCTGAAAGAGGGAGAGGGTTAACGTTGCCAGCGAGAAGAGAGTGACAATGGTAGGAGGTAAGAATTTTTTAAATAATATTTTGGCGAATATGTTTCAGAATTCACAGTTTTGTAAAATAGTGGGTGTTTTAGAAACGTTAAAAAGTTTTTTAGAGTATTTAATTAACATAAACATAAAATCAGTTATTTGTTTGCATTGTTTATCACCAAAAATTAAAAAGTAACAAAATTAATTTAATTTTCTTGTGTGATCAAAATACGTTATGATCAACGAATTATGCAATGCATTGCAGCAGAAGCTTGCAGCCGTAATCGATTTTTTTCTCTTGCAAAATTCTCTTTGAGCATCTATTAATGGAATTTTTATAAAAGGAAAACAATAGAGAGATTATAAATTAAAATAAATCAAGGACTATTGATTTTTATAAATAAATAAGGGTTTTATTTTGAGCGCTTGATAACTCTGCTTCTCGTTCTTTCTGTGCCCTTGAAACAAGATTTCTAATGTCCCTAATGACTCCTACGTGGAGCCTCAGAAGACACGTTTCTTAGGCCAAAATATACATAAAAATATTTCTGAAATATCTTTTCGAGTTAAACCATTCTGAGTACCTTCAATCCAGGTAGAAGATATGAGCAGATTCTAAATTTCTATGTGGAATGAAATCGAATATTTGATATTCTCTGCGATTTAATCGTACAAAGTATCCATTTGTTAATAAACGCTGATTTATTCATATTTTTTACATTCTCATAGTACCCGGATAACTTGAATACAGCGTACAATTCATAATCTGACTTTACAATGTGGAAATGTTTCCACGTGTTCAGCTAGAGCCATACGCAATTTATAAGATATTTCTACTTGAAGCATATAATATTTTAGTCGTTAATTGAAAATAATACCTCAGTCGTCAAACACATTCTTAATTGGACTTTTTAATTTCATAAATAAAAATTTGTATATTCACAAATGTCTGAAGATTTAAAACACCAAATTATGTCCCTCTTTGTTATGTAGTGCTCTGATATTTTAAAATAATGTAATCACAATTGCTACTAAAATATCCAGCGCCTAAATATAAGAATATTCAATGTAAAAAAAGTACAGGAAATTAATAGGATCTGCCTCAGTCTACAAAATATTATTTTAACACTAATACACCCAAATCACTAATTCAAACATTAACTTTATTTATCCCTTAACTATATTCTTTTCTAAAGTGTTGAAACGGTGCTCTCTGAAGTACCTCTACGGCGTGGTCTCCCCTAGACACTTTTGTGAGTGAAATAATCGAACTTCACGAAAAAAGTTACCGACAATCAGCTTAACCATTCTACAAATGATACCCTCGTTTCCATCAATATTATTGACTTAATTGAAAAATGAACTTAAATTGCAATTTTAAAACTTAAACACCACAATCTCGAGGAGGCATTTTCGCGGCGCCTAAGTGTTGTAAGGGTCGCAGGGATCCCCAGCAAATTGATGCGGAGACCTCTCTCCCCGCCCTGCCTCAGCTCCTCGTGACCCTTGGGAACCACCGCTTGATCGCTAGTGGCGGGCGAAACACGAAAGCCAGCGATTCGTCCGTCGCTTTTGCTTACGCCACGAAGAAACGTCGTTAGAATCGCCCCACGATCTGTACAAACGTTTCTTTTTTTTTTTATTTATAACCTCACATAACTTTCACACACTCGGAAATTAATACTTCGCGTGCGCTCGGAAGTTGGCATTTTATTGTTCTGTGGTAATCACAGAATGATGGATATTAAGTGCGTGGTTTTTAGTTACAAAACAATTTCTTCCTTTAGTCATCTAAGAGTACGTTTTCTTTGGGTAGATGATGTTTTTCCTGTTCATGTGCGCAGGTGGTTTCTCCCGGTATTCTAATTTTTAATGTAATAAATTGAAATAACTAGTATGCCGAAAATATTAAGTAAATAAAATATTTCAATAATAACCCACTATTTTTTTGTCGCAAAGACGAATGCTACATGAAAATAATAAGTTATTTATCGATATGATGTTACCAGAATTTTATTGCAGTTTAGAACTATTTGTTTTCATTCATTTTTCTATGAGCTCTAGATTTCTTTTAGAAGTACAAAGTATTTAATATGATCGATTTACCGTTTGCTTTTTTATTATAGAAATTGCATGATTAATATTTTTAATTTTACTAAAAATATATTACTGAACAAGTAGCATTGAACACTCTTGTAGCATGTTTTCTAAGGAAACGGCTGATTCTAGAAAGTTAAATGTGTACGGCAAATATGAGAGATTACCATCTCCCATAATAAGTTTCATTGCTATACGAGTGTCTACTCTAAAAATAAAATGTTATAGTTCAATTTCAGTTTACTGCACTTTTTAAATCAGGGTTAATGCATATGCGCAAAGCCGTCAGCTGATCAGACAGAGCATTCCAGTATTGTAAACAAGAGGAAGGAAACCTCAACACACAACAGAGGGATTGTGTACTAAAAACTCACGCATTCCGAAATCACTTCTGTAAGGAATGTAGGACCATAGAAGTCGAGATTAGCTACAGAATACTAATGTCTAGAATTAACATATCTTATACCTAGGTTACGCAGAGGTCCGAAACTGCGTGACTCACATACACTTCGTTTTTGGAAACCAAGAAAATACTCTCTTAACCTACGTCCGAATATTCAACGAGGCTAAGATGTTTTTCAGGCGAAAAGTCAATGTGTTTTATATACAGCAAAGAAAATTTAAAATACCCACCAGACGTTTACACTTAAAAAGAACAGAAAATTCCCAATCATCATCAAAATTCTAAAACTCCAACGGAAAGTCTACGACTTCAGTCATAGAGAGCTAAAACAGATTTCAAGGTTTCATTAGTGCCTTGAGACATGGATTCTCCAGTGCAAGGCCTTTGAAATTACCTGCTCACAAAGTAAGAAGCTTTGCTTCATTGTGCTCTAACTGCGTAATTAGGAAATTTTTAACGGCACATTACGATACATTTCGTATTTAAAATGTTGTAAAGGAACTTTTGGTACATGAACATTTGAGTTTCAGTTAGTTAAATTTATATGAAACGCAAACGTTGAAAAGTACAGATTCTAACTCTGTTCTAACTAACGTTAAGGAGAATATATTCGTAGTTTGAACCATCATGATTGTTGTTGATTGACATAAAATGGTTGGAGTCGGAAATTGTCTCGAACCCGTGACTAGGACACTCGAGAACGGGAACACAGCCGTACTATTACACATAAATAAAACAAAATTAGCTATGGCTATGAAGTGCATTTGAGTCACCGCGACTAGTTGCCAATTACTATTTGCGTTCAAAGAAAGAAAAGCTGACTCTTATTAAGAATTCCAAGGACATGAAGCTCATCGAAATTTGAGAACTTAAGTATTATTCGTATAAAATATTTTTTGTTCTTTGCTGTTATATACCAACTAAACATTAAAATATCATCCCATAAATAATTTGATATGAGATTCAAAATGTTTTTAAAATACAAATTATTGTTTCTGTACTTTTTGAAAGTTCATGTGGATGCTACATCCAAGTTTTTCTAATTGTCTACGAAGAAACGAAATATAACAGCTTTTATATTATATCTTTATATCCCAGAAAGTAGATAGGTTATATACATTTAAGGCCATCAAAAAACAACTCTCATAAAATACGACCTCGAGAGGGAATTTCAAAATGAATCTGCATTCAGAAGCCGAAGAATATCTAATCCGGCGGTAGTGAAAACATCGATTCGCACTCGCCAGAAACATCGATAGCAAGGCACGGCCCTGGGAGTGCTACTGCGGGACAGGCCTTTTAATTACACCCAACAGCGGCGGCGGCGGCGGCGGCGGCGGCTCCCGGAGAGGCTGCGCTCTATTCGCATGCCCTCGGGACCCTTCTGACTCGAAATTTGAGTGGCACTCGCTCTACATTATTGTTGTTGTTATTGTTATTATTATTCCTTTAATTCACGAAGAAAGATATTAAGAGTCGATTGAATATAAAATCTAATCCGGGAATGTTTTGCACTTCCCAGTCTTTTGAATATCCTGACTGTTTAGCCAAGTTCTTAGACAAATGTTGGAGAACATATCCCAGAGCTCTGATAACTACCGATATTATTATTATTCGTATAATAATATTAATAATAATAATTATTATTACTATTCTTATTATTACTACTACTATTATTATTATTATTATTATTATTATTATTATTATTATTATTATTATTATTATTATTATTATAGCCCATTCTATTCCTTACAGGCAAATGCCTTCTGGAGATTCAGGGACAGATGAAGAGCAAAGCCACTTCTAATGCTACGGATTTGGTAACGTTTCATTAAACCCTTGAGCCCAGTTTGCACACATATATACATTTATACACTTGATATTTTTACAGGTTCTTTGTCCTATCACAGTTTTTTATATGTTTCAGACTGTTATAGTAACAGTTATACTACTTGGTTACTTTAGCTATCACAGACTACAAACTTAAACATGACCCTAATTTTGAGCCTCTTATTTCATAGTGATCTTATGTCCAAACATGGAGATGAAATGAACAATCTTATTTGTTGCTTTCGTAACCATTTATTTGTAGGATTTGATGATATTCCTTTGTGGTTGGAAGATATTTTTGTAATTTTAATATTAATAAGTAGTTGTACCCGAACATTCCTCTTTTTGTAAATCATTCTTTTAAAAGTAAAAATAGGTTCATATAGGAAAACAACTTTGAATGGCCAAAGTCTGAACTGTATGCACCATGAAGGCACACATTACAATAATTATACCAATACATTACTTTTCTTTTAAAACATTGTAATTTACGTGGAGAGTATAATACTATTGTAGGTTAATGATCCGTTTTTGTCGATCTATTTTTCCTTTCATCCATTGAGTACATCCCCTCTGGTGAACCCCCTCACATTGGGTGCCGAAAACAGGGTTTTGTAGGTTTAGGACGCATCCATTATGCACGATAGGTTCGCGTATTTCAGTCAATCGTGAGCATTTGCGCCATTTGATTTCTTCGTGGCACGAAATTCTACATTTTTTGTTTTAAGTGTGTTTGATATACCCCCTAAGAATAATTACTTATTAAGCAGAAGCACACATTTTATCTTGATGTCTCTATCTCTTAAATCGTACAAAGCCGCCAACATTCCAGCGCATATTATATGCAGAAGAAGGGATTAGAATTTTTCTTTAAAAAATGTGTTTTTTTAAAAAACGTATTCTTGTACAGAATTGTTTACGTGCTTTGCGTAAATTTGCGATGAGTTAATAAGATGTTATATTTTTTATGATAGCGTTTGGTAAATTGCTATGAGTAAATCCGACGTACTTTACAATATAGAAAGAAATCTTATACAATTTCTCGAATCGTAACATGGAAAGCAAAGATCTTTTAGGGCAGTAAATCTTGTGTCAACATTATAGCAAAGAAGCGAAAAATCCTGTACCTTTCCCGACCGATCTTCATTGCCTTCGTTGCTCGCGTTAGGTCGTGTAGGTACTTCGCGACGCGAAAGGTTGCCACCGAGCTGACCTCGTGGAGGAAGTGTGCCGTCCACTCGGCCGTATCATACGCGCAACCCGGCCGACGCGACCCGACGCGACGCGACGGACAGACGTCTCGCAGACGCGGAGAATCCGTTACACCAGATTTTACGGCCGTCGCCCAGCGTTGCGGCGCGGCGCGGCCAAGCGACGGCCACGCCCGAGGTCGAAATACCCGTATGATCGGCCCCGGCCGGCCGCCCGGCTCAATGGCGGAGGCAGCCAGGCGGGCCGGCCGGCCGGCTAGCTAGCCTCTGGTCAGCCAGCGCCCACCGCCCAGAGGGCCGGGCCGGGCCGGGCAGGGCGTCTCGAACGGTCGAGAGGTTCATTGAGGCGAAGGGCCTCGTCTCGCCTCGCCTCGCCTGGCGTTCCCACCCTTGCAAAGGGCAGCGCCCTCGGCGGACGAGCACTGGCCGCGCGACCCGCTCGCCCGCCCCGCCCCGCCCCGCCCCGCCCTTCACCGTCGCTCCGAGCGGGCGGGCGGGCGAAGCGAAGCCCGGGTGATGCCAGGTGTGCCAGCGGGACGTGCGCGGGAACCAGGATGCCTCCCGAGTCCGGGCCGACTTTGCGCGCCGCGCCGCGCCGCGCCGCGCCGCGCCGCGCCGCGCCGCGCCGCGCCACCCGCCAACAGGTAGCGCACGAGATTCGCCACCATTCATATGCACAAAGTCCGTTGTTCTCCGGTCGTTGTGGTTGGGGTTTACGAATAATTCACTTTATACGGGTGAACAACACATTTATTCAAGTTAGCTCCAAAAACAACAAATATTCTACTAATAAAACTAGTATATTTTCCTAGCAATGGGAAGTTTAACTATAAAAATGTGGCTATGCAATACACAGCATTTATTATTTCATGTTCCTGTCAGGGAATCCATAGATTAGGGTTCTTTAATTAACATATTTGCAACATCTTTTTGCTCCTTAGGCCATAAGATCACAAAAGTATCATAGAAATATTATCGTGTTTTGTTTGCAATTGAAATGTGATTAATTTATTTCTTTACTACAAAATTAAAATTATCTCAAAAAATAACATCTCATATTAACTATATATTTAATATCAAAACATTTTCAAATTATTTTTATAATTGATATTGATTGCTCATTTTAATTAATTATAGGTAATCTTCATTAAAATGTTTGCATTTCAGCTGAGGAGTGAACAGCAAATAAATAAAGTTATCATATCAACACGTTACCTCCCAACGAAAATTCTCAGTCTCAACATCAAGTCGGTTGCCAATTGTTTAAATTTGGAAGTACGTTGATAGTTCATTAATATTAATTACATGATTTCATTCTGAAAAAAAAAGCTGAACCCGTCCGAAATCTCCGTAGTTAGTAAGTAATCATTATTTTAAAAGTCAAAATAGTTTCATATTCGAATCAAACTTCGATCATTTCTGACAACACGGAGTAGAATTACACTCCAAAAATGTAAAAAGTCTACTTTTCTATATTACGACGCAAGGAACGTAACACAAATAAGGATCACGGTTTTAAGAAATTAGGACTCATAGTGTCCGAGTTATAGAAGTTAGTAAAGCTTATTGCAGCGTGACATATGTCTCAGTTGGTATGTTTGCCTAATTTTCCCCCTACAAATGAATGTAATTCATTTTTTTGCCTGAAATATGTTTGAAGCAAGATCAACGGGCAAGTCTTTTATGGTTTTGTGAGGATGGTTATGAGGATGGTTCAAAACTTTCATATTTCCTTGCCGAATTTTTGTACAGTGGGATAAAACCAATGTTGTGAAGCATTTCATCAAACGCTATAAAACACGCACGTGTACCTTCGTTGGAGGTATGGGGAAATCCCTGCCTCCACGGTCTTTGCGGAACTTCCCGTCGCGCCCCGCCCACCCCACCGCCCCGTCCCGTCCCGTCCCGTCCCGTCCCGTCCCGTCCCGCCTAGCCCCGCCCCGTCCCGTCCCGTCCCGTCCCGTCCCGCCCCTCCCCGCCCCGCCCCGCCCCGCCCCGCCCCGTCCCGTCCCGCTTCCCGGTCCAGGCCCACTGCTCCGTCCTGCCCCTCCCCTCCCCGCCCCGTCCCGTCCCGCTTCTCGGCCCACCGCCCCGCCCCTCCCGGTCCTCCCACTCTACCCGCGCGCACACCCTCTGCGCTCTGGGGCTCCTTGGCTGCGGCGGCGCGGCGCGGCGCGGCGGCGCGGGGCCGGCGGCGAGGGCAAGCCAGGGCTAGGGCATGCGCAGTGGCGCAGGGCTCGCGGGGCGCAGGGCACGGAGCGCGCCCAACGTATCGCGCCCCTCGGGCCCTGCCCTGCCCTCGTCGGCCGGCCCGCGCTGCCCGCCGCCAGCCCTTCCAGGCGCCCCGCCCAGCCTCGCCCCTCCCTGCTCCGCCCCGCCCGGCCCCGCCGGCCACCCGAATCCTTTTGCGCCCGGACTACTAGCGCTGTGCAGTGGCCGCGAGAGAACTTCGCTTGTGCCGAGACGTTCAGACACTAGATAATCTTTTAGAGACATTGTACCGTTAATTAACTAATCACGATATTTATCAAGGGAAAGAGTTGGCGCTCTCGGTGGGCAAATATTTCGAAACAAGTGGCATGCTGCAACGATACTGCTGAAAAAAGCCCACATAAAATCGTTTGCCAGAAAACAGCAAGCATTCCTCTTAAGCCAAATAAAATACTCACGTATTACACTGTAACAAATTAACAAAAACAGCCTCTCGAATTGCGTGTAGTACATACCGACAAACAGAACAACAGTGCTTTACAAAGCAAGAATATTTTTAAAAAATGGTACTATTCCTTAATGCAACACGTTAATACCAAATATTTAGTGGCGGGCTGCTTCTTCGTTGAAGCCTTGCCCTTGTGTGACATAGGCTATGCTGTAGTGACGCGCTTAGGGTGACAATTCTGTCGGTTTGCGCAGTGTAGGAGTAGGCGAAACTATACAATAAAGTCTCTACATTTTCAGTTAAAATCGTTACAGGTTCAGTGTTTTTCGACTTTTCCCATGTTCCTAACAAACTAACCGAAGACACCTATCATATGCCCTGAGATGGTATAGTTTTCTTTCAGTTCCTGCTATCATTGGATATTAGCAATATAGACCTGTGGCCAGTAGAAGCAAAAATGCTTCCGAACAATTACATCTAGAGCGGTTCTCCAAATAGTAGCACACTTACTGCTCGAGGACAACTACAAATATTCTCGTTTAATACTATATTAAAACTTTTAACAAAACCAGTCTTCATGAATATTGCAATATCATAGTACAATACAGTACACACTTCTTTATATACCAAGAGCATAAAAAAGTTGTTTCCAACCGCAGTACGTAAATAGCATGCTTCTTCCTTGAAGCTTTGCTGTTACCTGACGACAGTTGTGTCGTATTCACTCCATATTCAGTCGATAACCCCAGAATAATGCGGAATAACACAATGAAATATTTACATTATCAAGTAAAATTCAAATGTTTAATTGTTTTTTGTATTTTCCCGTCTTAATTGATATGTAATGAAACCGTAGGCACCTCCAGCAATACCGGGGGATAACTGTGTACTTTTCTTTGAATTTGCTGCACCTATGGAACAAAGTAGTAGAGATTCCTTGGACCCCAAACCGAGGTTTGTTTCTGTGAAATATGTCATTTTCGTAGCTAAACAATATATAATAATTGGTCAACTCATTTTAGAAAATAATTTTTCTTTAATATTACTGATCCACTGGTATTTCTAAAGACGATATAAACTATATTTTCAGAAAATTTGACTAAGGTTTACATTTCATTTTACCGAACTCTTTAGAGTTCTTCTCAATCTGAAGACGGAGATGTATAAAGTTTAGAGCGACATAATCGTCAAAAATTGACAAGAACATGTATGCTCTTCATAACGCTTAATTAAAATTGCTACAATTTATATAAAATAATCGTTTTTAGTAATGTGATTCCAAAAATATTTGAGTCAAAAATTGCACACCAAAAGCTTAAAACTTTGACGGGAGGCGTATACAATACCTTTAAATTAACGTATTAATACCTTGCATACCACAGAACACTTCGTTATAAATTTACAAAACTCTAAAAAGTATAAAAATATTTTAAAAAAATAGTGTTGATTCAGGTTTTCCTGGGATATATATTGTTTCATCTAACGTAAATATTTTGTATTGGAACTTCGTCTAAAAGATGGACTCAGGAGTCAGGAGTTCTCTGAAAGAAAGCCGCGTTGAGAATATCTTCCGAGGGATCGCACAAGCCATTACATAATGACGATCACTGTGATTGGTTCCGGGAAATCGATTTCTGATTGCTTGCATTTGTTCGATTTATGTTATCAAATAGAACGAACGCCATAAATAGCTTTTACATTATGTTTCTTTCTGAGATATCGCAATCTCTACATTTGTGCTCGTTAAGCAGAAAATCGTTTAAGTAACCAGGTTTGGAAGTACGTTCCATTAAAAAAGGTACCCGAGGAATAGCGCTATCAAATCACCAACTTTTTTTTATCACTTCAAATAGCGCTATAAAACCACTTTATATTTAGTTCATGAAAATTGTATTATTGTATGTTAGGTGAGTTTCTATAGATTTTTAAATTTATTGACATTATGAGAATTCAAAGACGGAAACATAATATTAGCTGTTGAAATCCTGTGTTTTTAATCATAGAGTGTCCAATACACGTATGTATTATCATTAATAATTTTATGTACATCAAATAGCAGGACATTGATTTTCACAGAAATTGTGAAACATTAAACTCCTTTTCTCAGGATTTCTGCAATATTTAGTCTTTATTCTACCTATATTCGGAAATTGCAAATACAATAAAGTTTGTGTTATGGTAAAATATTCGGTTACCTCACTATTTTCATGTGAAATCGTTTTTGTTAACTGTACGCCCTGCAATACATGAGTTACCGAGTTACCGGATTTTGTTTTTACATTGTTAGTTGGCAATATACAGTAGCTCACCTATGGGAGTGGGGCTACGCATGAAGCTTCACCCCCTCACTTCCGAAAGCTGATTACGCTTAATTAACAAATAAATATTTTGCTAATATTCTATAGCAACGGAAGTTATTCTACACATAATATGAATATCTTGTAAATAACTATTAATAAACAAATAAAATAAAACTTAGTTTCAGCACGAAAAATTTCGTTATAATGACACTTCAAGACGGTTGGACACTACACCTAAATACCCTACTCCTACGCCCCTCCCTGAACACGCGTGTACGCACGCGCGCGCGCACGCGCACACACACACACACACACACACACACACACACACAGGGAGAAAAGTTCTAGTTTCACTACTCATAATGTATATTAACAAAGAACAGTGTCTATATACTCCTTTCAAATTAAAACGAAAATAATGAGTATCCTAACAACTGATTATATCTACTTCTCGTGGAGATGTTTTAGAATCAATATCAAGAAATTACATCATCTTAGTAGCAACACTTTGCATATTTTCGTTGTAAAGGTGTGTTTCTCCATCAAGATACGTTCGACACGCACGCAAATAAGGAATCTGTAATAAGCTTTGTAACGAATTCCTTGATAGGAACCAGATAGTTTCACTAGGCTATTCTGCTGACATTTCCTACGTAAAACTAACAATGAGGTGTTATGTAATTAATGTTGGTAGTAGACATCCAATATTCATTGGCCTGTGTCTTTGTGATTAGAAATTTACTGCAATAACAATATCAAAATGATTACTCTTAAGTCCTTCAAGTCTCAACAGACATTGGTATTGAATGTTTTCAACCGAACTGAAAGGCCACAATTTCAAAATGTTTATCGTTAGAAAAACATTAAAGTTCCACCAAAAGCGAAGATATATTCTGATTTCACGACTTTATCTGTACTTAAAGAACATTTCACGCTACAGTAAATTTAGAAATGTCAGGTTGTTCTTCTGTGATAATGAATTGAAGTTATTTTATTTTTGCCTTTCAAGGTTTGGGCGTATTGAAGATTATTTAACAAAGCGTAACTGTCAAGCTAAATATTTAGCTTTAGTCGCATGTTAACATAATTAATACGCAAGAAAAACATTTACTACCATACACGTAGTAAAAACTTAAAAAAATTATTTTGATTATCTCAGATCCATAATTTTCGGGTGCTCATTTTATTCATATGTACATTGCCATGATATTTTACTACCCAACTACTGCAGGGATAATACAAACGAGGGTTGAGCGATAATAATTAATTTTAACAAAACAATTTGCACAAAATCGTGTAATGAAACATATTTTATTTAATAATAAATGAAAAATAATCCAAAAGAAACATTGTATGTATTTAATTTAGATCAATAAACACTACTCCTCGGTGGTAATTCAACATTTGAATTGAGAGTAAAATTTTGAATTTTAAAATTAGAAAATCTAGAAGTTGTAAAAATTGGTATCGCGTTAATCGCCGTGCTTCTGCACTATAAACACACACACACACACACACACACACACACATTTACGTACATATTCACATATTTACGTACGCCTGAGCATGTGAAAATTTTAACAAAAACGGGCTCGTCCCTTGCCGAATTTCATTATTATCTATCAACTATTACTATACTGTATCAACTAATGTAATATCATCAACTAGACCAACTATTAATGAATTTAATGAATTGTGGTTTTAAACGTTTTCAGGTGAAAGTGCCGTACAATGATTAAAGTCGTGTGATGGTTAATACACGATAGAGCAATGCAACTAATTTCAAACTTCAATGAAGCAGCATTGAGAAAATGTTCCACAGAGGAAGCGAAGAATGTGATTTCTTTACACTTTTGATACAATTACGCTTTCTGTATTTTATTTTTTAACTTCCCGTAACACACAGCCAATTCAATTTCACCGAATGGCGCGTCTACTATGGAACTCGACCACTACAGCCGGACGGGGTGCTCGTGTTGTCGAACGTAGCGCGTGGCGGGGAGAGGTGGAGCGGGGCGAGGCGAGGCGGGACTGAGCGGGGTGGTACGGGGCGGGGTGGTATGGGACGGAGTGGTAAATGGCGGTGTAGTACAGAGTGGGGTTGTACGGGACGCGGTGGTACCGAGCGGAGTGGTGCGCGGCGGAGTGGAACGGGGCGGGTTGGTACGGAACGGGGTGGTACGGGGAGGAATGGTACGGGTCGCGGTGGTACGAGGCGGGGTGATACGGGGCGGGGTGATATGGGTTGGGGTGGTACGGGATGAAATAGTACGGGGCGGGGTGGTACGGGCCAGAATGGTACGGGTGGGATGGTACGGGGCAGGGGGCGGGGCGGCGCGCGGTGGCCGGGCGAGACACGGCGGGTGCGACGCCTCTGCGGTCCGCGGCCCCGCGCGCGGAGGGCGAATGGAAGGCGTGCGGAGCAAGCGAATCGCACTCTCCTCCGCGCGGTCGCTTTGATTCGCGAAGAATCGGCGCGCTACAAGCCACGGCCCGCACCGCGCCGCACCGCGATAAGTGGGCCTCCGAGTGGCAATTACGGCATCGCACGAAGACCGGCGTTTTCGGCCCGCCCGCCCGCCCGCGCGCACTCAACTCGAGGCATTATAAAAGCTTCTGTGTAGTCGGTTTGATAGTAAGTTCGCTTCTCAACCAATACTTCCGGAAGTTGTTTCAACCCCTGCACAACGACTTTTCTAACACTCTTTGTCTGCAGTGGTGATGAGTTGATGGGAACTTCGCCAACAATTACTACTGGGGTTTACTTATTGCGTAAAAAATGCTGTTGAGTACCAGTAACGTAGTTATGAAGGTCCAAAGTCTAAAGTTTCGATATGATCTGATATAATCGAGCGTTTCTTATTAGCAATGATGGCACCCAATTCTTCGTACTGAAGTACTTATAGCACAATGATCCCGACTCACCTTCAGCGTGTTACTAGACTTCTAATTTCGTCGTGATATACACGACGTTTAAAAAAAATTGTATCTATTCCTCGACGACTTTTAATATCAGCTACACGGGGGGAAAAAAATTAATAGAACGAGTACCGGGCGAAATGGTTTCGTTCAATGTACGACCGCTGTACCCTGCAATTCAGCGACACCTCGACGAAACCCGGGCGGCTCCCGCGCGCCGCGCCGCCGCGTCTGGCACCATTACGCGCGACCACAAGAACGCCGCAAGCCGCGTCCCGCCCCGCCCCGCCGCGGCTCCGCCACCCCCGCTGTTACCGCCCCCGCCGTCCCCGTCATCACCGCGCCGCGAGACCTCGCCGCCCCTCTGCGGTCGCCGAATCTCGCTCTTACTCTCGCTGTTGTCCCTACGTACTCCTCTCCAACTTGCGCCTCGTTTGGGTCTTGGGGTTTCCCATGACGCCCCCGTTTCACCGTAACTGCTCTCAACACCTCCGTCCCTTTCGCGGCGTTAGGAGACACAACTGTTGTCACGAGTTCACCGCCCGAGTTGCCATGGTTACGTATGTACGTTTCCGCCGTCACAACCACCTTCGTTGCTACTAGCCTAGATCGCTCTGCAACTCTGTCTACTCCTCAGCTCTCTTGTTCTGACTGTCGCCAAGAACGCGGCGTTCTAGCAAGTTCTCTGGCCCCGTTTGCTTACTCCCGGCCACTTCGTCTCTGCCGACAGTCCACTCCGCAGGCTACCTCCGCGCCCCCGTCTAATTCCTTTCCGCGCGCGCCGGTCCGCCGCCATCTCCGTCTCCGATCCTAACCTCGTCATCTCGGCTACGCCTACTATCGTTCGTCCAGGTCTCGCCGTCGTCGTTCCCGGCTCTGTTTCCATCAGCGCTGCCACCCCTCTTGCACCGCCGCCGCGGTTACTGCCCCCGTGCCCGCCCGCCCCGCCGTCTCCGTCCCTCTCGCCCGCCGCCGCCGCCGCGGGCCGCGCGCAAGCGCCGTCGCAGGCAAAGTGCTCACGGAACCGCCCCCGCCGCACCCACCGCGCCCGCCTCCCACGCGCCGGGGGCGTGGAGGGCGGGGGCGGCGCGGGCGGCAGGGGCACGCAGGTGCGGCGGCGGCGGGGGTTGCCAGGACGACGGCGCGCCGCCGCCCGCCAGCCTCTACCTGAGTGCGCAGGTGAGCGCCCTTTGTCTCCGGCGGGTGCCAGAGCCGCGCCGCGCCACACCGCGCCGTCGAGTGTCAAACCGCGTAGGGTGACCCCTGCGCGTTTCTCTCCCCGGTCGCCCTGCAGACTACTCGAGCGCGAGCCCTGTGGAACACCTCGCTTCTTCCCGGCTGTGGCCTGTCAGCCTAAGGGCGGCGACCTCCCTTCGCTCGGGTGGAAAAAAAGATCTGGGCGTGCACTAAAAGTTTCGCACAAACAACACCTATAATATCAAACCTATGACTTGGGTTCTTGTTAACAGGTGTTATTATGTGTGATTGTCACATATTATTAAAATAATTGGTTTGGTACGTAAATGATTATTCAACAGAGAAGTTATTCAGCATGAAGGAGAGAAAAATTATCTTACGTGAAGGCATAAATTTAAAATAAAGATTGAAGATTACTTTAAGTATATATATATATATATATATATATATATATATATATATATATACCATAAGAAACAATAAAAGCGTATCTTCTAGTGATAAAGAATCACAATAAAAGTAAAGATCCCGAATAAATACGTATGTCATGGTAGTCAATGCAGTCTCGTTCGTTTAAAATTGCAAAAAACACGTTCAATACTTATTATTTGTTCAGTGTTTAGATTCAGCGAGATGCAAAGTCATAATCGCACTTCTTTAACTTGGACTGACGTTTTCTTTATGGCCACGATCTCTTTCAAATATACGCAAGTTTCAAATACGTGGAACAACCAATGGAAAATTTCAAAAGAAAGCAATAAAATAAACCTTCATGGTGTCGGTAACTTTTATAGTGTAAAGATCAGAAAACTGGCGTTAAATAGATCGTAAAGGAAGTTCCATGAAACAGAGATGAACATTCTCAGTCGAATCGTTGATCTAACCCTTTGAAAATAGATACCAATAGGTTCCAATAAGGCACCAACTAAAATGTTTCATTGTGGGCGAGAAGATAAATACATAATATAAAAGAATTTCATCGTCGCTTAACGCTGTGTTTATGCGTAAGTCCAAAGTTCACACTTAATAAGCAAAGATAAGAAGGGCATTGCGAAAAGTAAAACTTATTTTATATTATTAGATAAAAATTGAATAACCAAAACTTATGAAAAACACAATTAAGAACTTTCTCAACAATAACTCTACCATATGTGTTCACGCCTATTTTTAGCAAACTATTTTTTCTGACTATATAATTAATTAATATTTAAATGTTGAATTCAATATACATTTACAATCACTTAAGACACATTATTGACAACTATTTTAAATAGAATAACATACACAAACTACCATATTATCGAGAGAACGAGAGAAAAAGCATTGAATTAAAAGAAAGAAATAATAATTTACTACCATTGACGTCAGCGCCTACTTTCGGTGACAGGAAAAGCCAGAGTTACGTGTTATGACGTAATATTAGTTTACTTTTCAGTTGACATACGTAGTAAGAGAAAGGATTGTTTCTATTCTACTTGAACAATAAACGTGGCGTTTTCGCACTTAAGCGTTATCACAGCTAAAGCGACGATATATTAACAGCTGATGGAATTTGCAACAAGCGCATGGTCGTTCTTCGGTGGTTCTTGAATTGGTCCAGAGGGCTTTGGAGATATTATACGACCAAGTAGTAGATGGAGAAAAATGTGAGTCACAGACGGTTGCAGGATCAATGATCGCAGGTCAACATGAAGAATGATTATAGCCATATATCCATGTTTGATGTGCCAAATTAATTAAATTAAAACAGCAAGAACAAATCCCCAAAAGTAAACATTAAAGTCCAATAATAGCCATCATACCTAACAGAGTATCTCACTGGGAAAAGGAGAGAAGAATATGATGTAGGATGCGCATGTATGTCTTAAGAAACTTAATCGAGCAAAAATATTTTATTGGCCAACGTCATGTAAAATCAGTTTTGACAAATCTTCCTTTCGAGTAATTTGTGGTGAACACTGTAAGTAGCATTGCTGCACTCAAGAAGACACTTTGCCGTCAGATTAGACCTTTTAGATATAGAACATTTAGTTTTACCGCGCCAATCAGTCACAGACTATCGTAAATGCTTTCTGTAATCTTCGACAAAGGTAAGAGCTTAATATATTTTGCATGTCAACTTCTGTGTATCCTTTAAAAGTCCAAAGCTCTACCGTTCTCTTGCCTCTTCGTGTTTCAATAGAGGATATCTTGACAAATATTTCATAAACATATTTATATAGTGCTGTAAGCAAATTTTATTATGTACTATACTAATTAAACCTGGCCTTTATTTTTAGTAACATTGTGAATAAGATCATCAGTTTCAAAACAAATTATTGTATCGATATACTTATTTTTATTTCAAAACTATCATAAGCAAATTGTCTTCTGTGATAATTTTTGGTCTCGGTAATCCACATTGATAAAGTCTAACAACAATTCTATGGAATCCCTAAATACGTCAGTGTAAATATTATTTTCGAGTTGGCAAATATTAAAAATTATATCCCATTTTCTTCTCTTTATCCTAAGATATATGTAAACTACGCACCTGTTACATCAAAACAGTAATTATTTGGTTCAAAATCAACCACTGAAAGTCGTGTGTGCTGCGAAACATGTTTTTGATTAGTTGATGACTGATATTATTAAAAATTATTTTTCGTATTACTGAAGAAATAAATAGTAAGATATTCATTGTTCAGTGACCTAGAATAATATTTCAAGGTATTTTATAAACTACTCTTGCTCTATTTTGTCCAACTCGTCGTTTCAAAGAACTCAATTTCTATTCATATATCAGCAAGGAAACATATATGAGTGTTGTTAAACATATATAGTGAGGACGATTTAAGTTCCTCAAATTTCAAAAACACACATAAACATACAGGTACATCAAAACTGCTCAGTTTTCTTTTTGTGTGTGTATTTTGATAAATGTTCAAATTTCTAGTGGGGGGATAGAGATTATATTAGAGATGCAGATATAGATTACAGGTATAGACTAGTGGATAAACAGAAAGAATGAAATAAAACAGAATTTGTAATATATTTCGACTATATAGAGTACTCCTCTAAATGTTTTAAGGTATTATCGTTTAATAATTAGTACTTCAGATAACTTCTGAACGCCATGTTCACTCGTCTTCCCAACTACTAGGTAGAAAACACGAGTTTTGAATATATGTGCCTCCAAAATTGTCGAAGTATGCCGTAAAGAAAAGACACTTGAAAATGAACATGTTGATAAAAACAGTTCCGTTTATTAAATATTCGTTTCATGATACCTTAGATAACTGCTATCATGTAGCATAAACTTAATAACTACAAACGCACCCTCAATAGTAACATATATCGCTACAACTCAGAGAGAAATGCAGACTTGATAACGCGACGACGACGGCAGATTCCGTACGACAAAACAGTGGGCGAGGGAACAGTGTGCGACGACCCCAAAATATCGAAGAAGCCCTGGTCGAGCACGCGGAGGCGTTGATGCGGAACGCCCGCCCGCCCGCCCGCCTGGCAACATGCACGCCTCATCGCGCCGGCGCAGCGCAACGCAGCGCAGCGCGGCCCGGCGCGGTGAGGCTAGGGACGACCCGGGGCCGGCGCGTATCTCCGCCGGCGACACACGCGGCTTCCAACGCGCGGATAACGCTTCGTAAAAGCCGCCCCGCCCCGCCCGCCCGCCCGCCCGCCAACGCGCACGCCCGCCCGCGCGTCCCCGATTGATTACGTGCTCTACGCGCTAGACGCAAATCGCCCCAACCAAATCGTTTGTTCTTTTCTTTTATCCTTATTCGATTTATTCGGTTTTTAAAGGTTGAGGGTCCCGATTGATTACACCATTTATACATTAGACACAAATCGCTGATGAAAACCCCAACCAAGGGTTGAACGTCGTTGTTTATTCTTTTCTTTTATCCTTGTTCGATTTATTCGGTATTTAAAGGTTGGGGGGTCCCGATTGATTACGCCCTTTATACATTAGACACAAATCGCTGATGAAAACCCCAACCAAGGGTTGATCGTCGTTGTTCTTCCTGATTTTTGTTTTATCCTTGTTCGACGTATTTAGTTGTTCAGGGTTGGGCGTCCCGATTGATGTGCGCCTTTTATACATTATCCATGTGGAATAAAGGGATAAAAAAATTAATAAAAATTAAACGACGTTTCAACCCTTGGTTTGGGATTTCATCGGAAGAAAACTCAAACGTAGGACTGAAACGTAGTTATTTTTTCTTATTTTTTTATCCTCGTTCGACTTGCTTAGTTTTTCAAGGTTGGGCGACCCGAATGATGTACTTCTTTTATACATCATTCATGTCGAATAAAAGGATAGAAAAAATAAATAAAAAATAAAACGACGTTTCAACCCTTGGTTTGAGATTTCATCTGAAGAAAACTCAAACCTAGGATTGAAACGTCGTTATTTTTTTCTATATTTTTTATCCTTCTTCAGATTATTCGTTCTTGCAAGGTTTGGAATCCCGACTGATTACGCCTTCTATTCATTATTCACTAATTGCCCCATGAAAACCCAAACCAACTGTTGAAACGTCGTTTTATATATTTTTCCTCCTTGTTAAACTTATTCAGTTTTTCAAAGTTTAACATTTATACATAATTTACCTCTCATACAATAAAAAACATCGTGAAAGAAACAACATTTGCTGTTAAATTTTGTCAGTTATCTTTAGGCTACGTATTCAAAAGAACTTTCTATTGGGTAATACAATACAGATGTTAAACATGCACACAGCAGGGGCAAACGGAATCTTGGCCCCCTGAAAAAAACGGAAAGGGATCCCGCAGCCTTATGTATAATTAAACGTTTTTTCCGTAAATATGTTCGATTACTGATTTATCCCTTTCTTAGTTTGACAATTTGGGGAATTGTTTCACATTTGGGGAATTGTTTTGAAGACGTTCTCCTAACCGTTTACCAACATTTAGCAATCCTCTGAATGGTTCAACATAAAATCAGTTCTACCGTTAATGTTATAATTTAATTATCGTTGTGCTGTTTTATTTATTGACTAGAAAAATATGTCCCTTTAAGTAAAAATGTACTATTGATAAGGAGGCGCAGAAATAACGTCGTCCTCCCTACTCTCGCTTTAGACCGTGCACGTCTATGTTCAGATTAATTTAATTCCAAAGTTATAGGAATAATTTCTTCTTTTTTTAAATTTTACGTAGTCACATAAACTTCAGGATCATGAGCGAATGATACTAGAGGTTAATGCAGAAAGATTATGTTTGAATACCTTTTACAGTGCAGTCTGGGTGTCTAAGAGACGATGAAACTGTAAGCTCAGTTTTTAATTGTCTTTTCCATTTATTTTTTTACGTATGTCCAATGAAATACTAATTAAAAGGGATGTGGGCGTGAGAGAAATTCGAAAACCAACAGATCGTAAGCTATCCTGTATAATTCATTTGGAGCATATTTTAAGTCCTTATCAGCCATGCCGGAGTAAGGATTTCCAAGCCAACGGACATCAAATACAAAAATGAATAGAAAAAAGTATCTCGAGGGAATCATTCGAAGGAGTCAAAAAGTATTATCGATTATTATTATTATTATCGTATTCTCGTATCGTATCGTATCGTATTATCGATTATTATTATCGTTGGGAAATTTTGACAAAATAGCTGTAATGGCAAATACGCAACTGTATTCCATATACATTCAATTAAGAAACATTGATTAGGGAATTGTATCAAAACAATCCCTCACTACAATTTTAAGACATTACTAAAGAGAAAACAATGCGGGGCGCTATGAATACGTAGCCTAGGGATATGTAATGACTTCATCCACCATTGAGTGCTTAACATCAAAGGCATGCATACTTCTATATATTTCGATTTGAAGTGAATTTAAAAATGTAGAGAAAATTGTAAGTATAAATATCAAACAAAAATATTGTAAATAGATTCTGAAACGTTTACAAGACAACATGGTTTTCTAACAGCACCTCGATAAATACATTCAAATATCAGTGAGTATCACTCCGGACATACACTTTAGACACCGTGACGCCTTTGTTCAGACATCGGAATACAGAATGTAACCTGATGCAAGCTAAAGTGCTTATTAGAAACTACTAGGTGTGTTTAAATAAAACTAAATGTAAAGAATTCGAATTGTGAGATGTTTACTCTTGTAAATGCTTTCTTCTCTAATTTGAATATAAATGAATGTATATTTAATTTACAACAAAAATTAAAATTATTTTGTTGAAGAGTGGTTTGTTGGCTAAAACGTAGACCCTACATTGTTTTACGGATTAGTTTTCCTGTATGATTGGATACTCAATATAAAACAAATGTATCATAAATAATTTAATAATAAATCAGCATTTGCTCGCCATACTGTAAGCGAAAAGAAATCTAAGAATAAGTAACTGGTCACTAAGAATTTTTATATGATCCTCCCCCCCCCAAAAAAAAACGTGAATTGATAAATTTAATGTTATAGTTTTAAGACTTCAAATTTGTATCCGAATCCTCTTACAGGATAGTTCATATGACTGACTCAGTCCTGAATTTTATTAGACAATTTTATTCACTTCATTTAATTAAAAATTTGCTTTTCAATTAACGTTTTAAAAGCGAATACATTGGAGACCTTTCGAAGAATTTGATTAAAACCGTACATTCGCTATAATTAAAAACGATTTTCTTGTGAACACTTCCGCCAGTTTTATCTCTCATTTCTTGTTTGCGCGAGTTTCGCTGGTATAAATTGTGCAGTTGCAAACGTTTTTTGTAAGTGCATACTATTTTAAGGCAGCTTCTGTAATAATGATGCCCTCTTTGACAAATACTGTTCCACAATCATTAGCTTGGAATGACTCTCTTCTAAATGACGTTTCTGCTGGCGTGAGGATTCTTTAAGTTTGTTAGCTTAATGTTTAATTGGTGAACAAGATGAGACATTATGTCGACGATTGGGCGTCACCAACCTACCATACAAATGTGAGGAGGTACAAAGGTAGAGGGACAGTATCATTTCCTAGTAAACAAGCACTTCCGGCAGTTTTAAATCACACCTGTGCATATGAATGTTTTTATCTTTCATTACAAGATTATTCTTTCTAATATCGTCTTGTTTTCAGGCACCCTTGTAGTATTTTCAAAAGACAACAACGAATGTCATTTATTATCTAATTTACCAAGTAATTATGCATGTCTTTTACATATAGTATTATGCCCGTGACATGAAATCGGAATAAGATAAGAGTAATAAGAAATCCGATAAAAGTAATTTTTAATTATTCAAGATAATATCAAATCATTTAAGTAATTTAGATGATTATTCCGGCAATTTCTCTTACTAGTGTGTTCATAATGAACAATGTTCTATAAAAAGATTTCTCGACATGTTACATATCCTCAAAAATAACGATTTATGTTAGTTTTGAAGTTGTCTTAAAATATATATTAAAGAAGAAATATTATGTTTAATAAGATTTTCGATAAAATATATACCAATTCTTCAGATTATTGATTTGGTCCATGAAATTCAAATTAGAAAACATATGACCATTTTATCACAGTTTTAATTTTATTTTAAAGTGTTAGTGTTAGGTTAATAATGGCAATCAAGCTATTATAAATAATTTGTGTCCCAACGTTATGATGAAACAGCTTTTCATGACTTTCTTTCTTATCGTTAAAGCTAGAATATTTTAACTTCAAAAATATGTACACTGGGTTGATGACTTGTATCTTATGTCTTAGATTTATTTTGTCCTAGTGTAGGCCACTGTTCTGAACCTGAGGTATAGCTATTATTTTTGGGTAATCGCTCTTATAACAGCTCATTCAAATACTCAACTCTTCAAATAATCGTGTGTTAAAACACATTCTGAGACCTATGTACTACATTTCGTGTGATTTTAAGTCTTTTATTTCATGGTTTTGTCATTTTTATGTATACATGTACTCGTAGAACTATGTGTAGGTAATATTTGAACATTTGTATGAAATAAGATCTCTTTAGCTGAGGAGTCAATCTTAATGAGAGAAAATTACAATAAAAATATTATTCAGTGTTTTGTATGCTCCAACAACTTGTTTGGTATGAAATACGTTTCTCTTCATTTCTTCTGTATATGTCCAGTATCCTTTTAACGGCTCTACCTTTTAAATGAAGTTGAGAATTAGCTAATACTTCATTTGGCAAGATAAGCCCAACGAAAAGTGCCAACACATCTGTTAATCCACTCGTGACTCACAGTCGGAAACTGTAGTTCACAAGATCGTTCGCGCCACTAGAGCTGCGCATAATTTTAATCTCTTGTTTATTGCCGTCCAAAGATATATCTGCGCTTTAAAATTAGCATCCGTCCCATATATCCTGACAATAACTGTGGTTTCATACTTCACATGAAGCGTTTTGGCACTGGAGCAGTAGAAATATTATAAATGCAAGTAATGAATGGGGGTGATGGGTACAAATATGAGCAAAGTTTATGAACATCGGTATGGCAGTATCTAGAAACTCCCTGTGTGCCGTCGACGCCTGGGCTGCTTAATGAAGAGTAGAGAGCAGTGCATTTCAGTAAAAAAACTTTGCATTTGCTCCAAGAGACAAGACATATGATTATACAATTGCAGTTGCTTGGTGGAAGAAAGCTGTGATAGATCACTTACTCCAAGAAAATTTCTATATTTTCAGTGTAAATGTAACTGGGAGTCAATCTTAGGAAGTCAAGGTATTTATTAACCAAAGCAAAGTTTTCAGAAATAAAATATTGGAAAAGAATTTTACTTTATATTTTGTTACTGTGTATTTTTATAATATTGATATTTGGTATATTATTCACAAATATGTGTCTGAAAGGTAGAACTCCAGAAAATATACTTTATTGCACTTAATGTTGTCTTAACTTGTAGTATCTTTTAAGAAAAATTGTGATTATTTTCATTTTTCATATGAAAAACTACAGCATGATTTGTCTACTTTTTGACAAGTGAACTGATTACTCTCATCATGTATCGCTGTTATACAGCGTAACTTATAGGCCTAATGGGTAGGTTAATAGGATATGTATTCATCTAGGTTTGAGGAATTGCGGCATTTTTTCGTAAAATGTAAGAAGTAAGGAAGGGGATATTGATTCCTATTTCTGTATCATTCACAGAGCATTTAATTTGGTCGAGAATCTTTCTAAAGATTCAAAAGTTGTAGGTTTTTTTTCAGGTTCTGATCATGTTGAACATGCTACTGTGATTTCTACTTTTCAGGATATTCATTTTTACTGAATGTAGGATAATTGGAATGATGTGAGGATACGTTTGGTAGAACGTGAAAAAACAACAAATTAAATAACTATATAGTATGTATTTTGAAATTTCATATGACAAAACACATGACTTTCCACTTCATTCTGTTTAAGAATTTGCTCTCATTCTCTCTGTGGCAAAGCCAGTATACATCAGGAGTGGCCACTACGTATTAACTTAAGCAATGACTCAGGAATGATAGCTATTGCAGCCAATCGCAATAAAAAACAAGTACGTTCAAGTCAATAAGTAAAATAAAAAACAATATGTAAGAATATTATATACCCGCAAGAAACATCGAAAAACAATTTAAAGAGCTACATAATCTAAACTTTGAAATATACGTGTCTCAAGAAAGTCGTTTGACATTGGTCAGTCTTGCTATTTACAGTGCATTACTTGCTCTGATTCAGTAGCTAGTAAGAACTTCAGGAATGTTTAATAAAATGACTAATATGGGCCCACAATGCCATTTCTAAGTGTTCATAGTTCGATTGTGTCTTCAAAAACACAATCCGTTTCTAAGAACTTCGCCTGGTTTTTAAAACCAGATGGAATATAAACACGAACATATTTCACAAATTCATCCCGTAAACATAAATAAAACATTTCCAATTATTTTTCAGTATTTTCTATGAATTATTTTGTAACATTAGGTAGAATATTATTAATATTCTTACAATTAAGAAATCTTAAATTTGCAAGAAATACACAGAATGATGTAGTGTCTCTAATCCAAAAACATCAAGTCAAATAATTAACACAAAATTAAGTGTCATATTAACAAGACATGTAAGTTGAACAGACTAGCACTTTCTTACATTCACACGTATCGTGTAGAATTTGTTAATCGTTTATCGAGACCAGATTTCCATCCTTTCTTTAATGTATAAAATTATTACTTCATAATGTAACTAAATATTTCTAAAGAATTTACTAAAAAGAAAATATACAAACACGGACAAAATATTATACAAAAGTATTATGGAGATCACATGCGTAAAATTCAATCACTATTTTTACAAAACGATGCAGATAACAACAAGAATAAGGATATGGGATCCTGCAACGACACCGCTGGATGTTAGGAGACCGAGGAACTCGTGGCTGAGGTACTGGACGTTCTCAAACTCGGGTTCGCTGCGAGGAGCTCGCCACAAGACTGCAAAGGGCTAAGGACGAGAGATATTTTGAGCATTTCAAACAAGCCCCATGCGTTCACATGCACACATTTCCAAAAAAAACAACACAAAATTGGTTTCGCTTTGTGCAGTTCTTATGCAACGATTTTTATCACTAGTTAGAACACTTTGAGGGTAGTTAGCAATCAAATAAAATTTAAACCCGGTTTGCACACGTGCGTAGAATTTTCTATTTACAAACGCAAACAAACATAATGAAACCGAAACCGATTGATTGGTTGGAGGATCAGAAATCTTCGCAGCCCGTTTGCTCCCAAGCAGCCGCTGCGCATCTGGCGGGAGAGGGAACCGACGCGTCTGAGCACGGCGTCGGCGAGCGCTTAATCGCACCTCAGCTGTTTGCCGTGACGCGGCATTAATTTGGTAAAGACCCCGGCATTAGCCGCGAATCGCGCAGGGAGCAGGCGCAAATCTCGCCGAGCGGACGGGCGCGAGGCGACGGCCGCCGCTGCCGTTGCCGGTGTCGCTGTCGACGGGAATTTCGTGCAGAATCCTCGCTGCGCCCGCCGAGGTGATGCCGTTCTTTTCCGGCCGGGAACACGGAATTTGCGTGCGGCATCGTAATGAGCGGATTGATGCCCGCGCGTGGATTCGCCCGTGGATTCGCCCTGTCGTGACTAAACGCACGCCGTTTTGTGCTGGCGCGAGTGTCTTGTTTAAAACACTCAAAATATCACTGGGGGAGAAACGCGGGGGGTGGTGTGGGAGTTTTGTAGCAGCTCCGCATTGAGAGCGACCCTTCTGGCAATAATGCTAACATTTTTGTGAGTTTGATGAAAATGCACGTTTGGAATTTGGACAAGAGATTGTTAGAATTATTGAGGAAAATTTGAGATCTACCAGTACCGCGAATATCTGGCCTAAGTCAGAAATAATATCAAAACAATCAACTAAGGAATAATGACTCCTTTATTTGAAAATCATATTCTAATTGTTCAGGTATTTTAAGTTAACATATACATAAATAATTGTTCATAGGAATGTAGTTAATCAAATTGAAATCACAATTTTAGAACAATCAGAATTACCATGCAAACAGACCTGTAGTATATTTGGAATCTTCTCATCCCCCCGTGACACAGAACAAAATAAGACAGTTCCCTCCAAAAAGGTACAATGTCACTTCAGTCTATTGCAACGTTTATACTACATAGATGCCATTCAGTTGAGCCAATTTTTGGATTAAGAAGATCAGGGGCCACTCGCCCCAGGAACACAACATACTGACTCCAATCGATAAACCAAGCAAGAGACTGTGGAGTGCAAGGGTTACAGTATTAGACTTGTACACCTCAAAGCAAAAATCGATGGAATGCTTTACTCTTGGCCATTTTTGAAAATTCGGGCACAAATCAGGTTCTGATATATATTATACCACCTATGTTTATTAAATATATTTAATATATCTGTATAGTAAAAAATACTTCGCAATATTAATATTTTATTTTAGTTTAATTATGAAATGAAAAAAACAGTTATCTGTGCAAACAGGACACTATTGTACGTACGTATATTCATTTTATTATTTTTCATACTCTGAAAAACCGTTTATTTTGTTCGTATCTTCCCATTGGAGTAGCGTTTATATTTTCTTGGTTACTTTTAAACATTTTTACTTCGTATTCAAGAAACACTAAAAACTGCACACACGACTTTTGGAATGAAATAGTTGTCACACGTTTGGTATTTTTTTCTCTCGTTCTTTCTTTCTTTCTCTCTTTCTTTCAGTCGAATCGTTCTATTTCATTCTACGGTTTGTAAGGTTTTCGTGACGACTTGCTACAATTTCGCTGGCTGCAGATAACACAGGAACGATCCTACCTTGGCTGGCAGGGGGCGGGGGGCGAGGTGGCGGTTGTTGTTCGTCGGTTGTCGATGACGTCGTCGTCGTCGGTCGGTAGGCGGGTCGGGCGCGCGGGCGTCGCGGCGTCGGCGTCGGCGGCGACGGCGGCGGCCGCGGCGGTGGCCGGGGACCCAGCGGGCCGGGGCCGGGCCGCGGCGGCGGCGTCCGCGGCGACGGCGGCGCCGGCGCAGCCCGCAGCGGCCGACTCGGGCCGACGGGACGCGATGCGATGCGATGCGACGCGATGCGACGACGGACGCTGTGCGTGGCTTGACTTCTTGCTGCTGCTGCTTCCGCTGCTGCTGCTGCTGCTGCTGCTTCGGTGGATGGTTGGGGATGGCGACTCCAAAATGGCTCTCGTTCGGTTGTTTGGTTGGTTAAAGCTCTGTGCACGATATATACATGGTTTTTGTTCTTCTTCCTTCTGCTGCTTGCTGGAATTTGTTGATTTCCCAATTGCGTTAGAAATGGTGATACCAAGTGATGCGTTTCAAAAAATTGTGGACTTAATGTTGCTTCGTGCTCTTTAGCTACACAGCGATTGAACTTACAGTTGTTTTCCAAAAAGGTAGAAACCAAAAAAATTCTTGCTCGCCCACGCACATATAGAGAGAAGTTATGTAATTAAGAATAAGTATATACAAATGTCCGATTTTTAGTTGTTACTTGCTGCTCAGTAACAATGCTAGAAATTGTCCATCGGTTGATGTCGCTTGTTGATCAAGTATAGCTGAACTTTTTTTTTCTTGAAGACTGATCGAAGGTTGACGCCAAACATGTGAAAATTTTGTGTTTTTTTTCCAGTCACTCTCGCACTCATGCATACACTCGGTCCTTACAGAACGTTGCTGAAGGGTTGTTGCTGTTAATGTACAATGTCTAGTTGTTTATATTATAAAGGAATAGTGTACACGCCACACTGTTTTTGTATCATAGTTTTCCCTCTAAAACACTAACAAAACTCTCCGCCAAAGAATCTTTTATTTTTTTGGAGTTTTACGATAATAACTAATTTCTTCTCTCTTCTCATTTTTACAAAAAACGCTGTATTCAGTTCACTATACAATGCCTCAAGTCTTATGTACAAGTCCACAGGCGTACGTAGGGTATGTATACATAATGTTTTTGCTGTATCAGCTTAATCATAGACACAAGTATAACCTTTATATGTACATGACTTCCGCTCACGTTCGTTTTTTTTTTACACAGAAAGTGGTCACTTCACACAGTCCGTTCCCCTAAGTGGAGGATGATGAGTGTTCCCTTGTGTCCTATTGCTTTGTGGCGAACTCTCGCTGGAGCGTCGAGCGCCGGCCTCAGGCCTGGCCCCTTGTGCCCTTGCGGTAGGCTTTGCGCGGGCGGGCGCTGGCTTCGAATAATAATAAAAAAAACAGATGCATCTTTTGCATAATTATGTACTTTGTAGTCACCTCCAATGACGAATTCAAACATGGCCGCTTTGCTGCATAGCAATTAATCGATTCATTATGCAATACGAATCACACACAAACGCACACATTCTCCCGAGGCGGTGGCTTGTTTGCTTCTGTAATTCCTCCGAAACCGCAAGTCGGGCAGGAGCGCAGGCGGGCCGCCGGGGCTATCTCGCCCTGCCCTGCCCTCGCTCTGCATTCTGATGTAAATAGGCGAGCGGGCGGCTTCTATTCAGCCCGTCTGGGACGAGCGGGAGGAACGAGAGGCGGCGGCGTGTGCGGGAGGCGTGGCGGGGCGGGGCGAGGCGGGGCGCGCCGGGCGTCGAACGCGGGCCCTCGCGGCGCAGGAGGCGACCGGGGCGGTCTGACTAGCGAGCGGGGGAGGGCGGGCCAGGGGCGGGCCGGGGGCGGGCCGGGGCGCGGCGCTCAGCGGTCTCCAGCAAAGAGGCTGAGCATCTGGTAGGCACAGAGGGGCGGCGGGCCCTCGCCCGCGGGCGCCTCGGGGGCGGCGGGGGCGGGGTGGGCGTGGGGCCCGCGACGGCGTTAGTGGGCCGCAAGCGACTGGTGCGTGGGCAGCGCCTGCGGCGACAGCATGGGCGGGCTGTGCGAGTGCTGGCCCATGGGCGAGCCGTGCATGTCCTGGTGGTGGTAGCCCTGGTGCAGCGCGTGCGGGGGCGGCGGGCCGCCGCCGGGCCCGCCCGGCCCCATGCCCTGCGGCGCGCCCTCCAGCATGTTGCCGTCGGGGCCCGTCAGCGTGTTGGGCGGCGTCATCCGCTTTTCCTTCTGGCGCCGGTTGCAGAACCACACGCGCACCACCTCCTTCTCCAGCTGCAGGCTGTCGGCCAGCGCCGTGATCTCCTGCGCCGACGGCTTGGGCTGCTTGTGGAAGTGCTGCTCCAGCGCGCCCTTCACCGACACCTCGATGCTCGTGCGCTTTTTCCGCTTGCGCCCCTGGGCCGCGATCTTGTCGATGCTGGTGGGCGAGCCCGTGGTGGAGTCCGCCTCCTCCAGCCACTTCTGCAGCAGGGGTTTCAGCTTGCACATGTTCTTGAAGCTGAGCTGCAGCGCTTCGAACCTGCAGATGGTGGTCTGGGAGAAGACGTTGCCGTAGAGGGTGCCGAGCGCCAGGCCGACGTCGGCCTGCGTGAAGCCCAGCTTGATGCGGCGCTGCTTGAACTGCTTGGCGAAGGCCTCCAGGTCGTCGGACGTGGGGGTGTCGTCCTCGCCGCCCGACGGGTCCCCGCGGCCGTCGGGGTGGCCGTGCTGCGGGTGGTGGTGCAGGGGCGACGGGCTGTGGTTCTGCATGTCGCGCAGCGACGGGTGCAGCTGCGGGCTCGCCTGGTGGTGGTGCGCCAGCATGCCGTTCATGGCGTGGTAGGCGTGGTGCTGCAGCGGGGAGCCCGCGCCGGCGTTGGACGACGCGGCGATGTAGTGGGCCGAGGAGACGACGGGCGCGTGCCACGAGTGCGGCGAGCCCATGCCCTGCTGCTGGTGCGGCGGCGGCGGCGCGGCGCGCGGGTGGTGCATGCCCACGTCGGCGCCCTGCGGCGGCTTGATGTCCACCTGGGCCTGCGGGTGCGCCGCCGGGTGGTGGTGGTGCGGGTGGTGCATGCCCGCGGCGGCCATGGACGCCGCGGCCCACGGGTCGCCCGACCCGGGCTGCAGGCTCACCCACGGGTTGTGGGCCGCGGCCGACAGCGACACCGGGTGACCGTTGGGCGACGGCGACGAAGGAACTTGGTGATGGTGGTGGTGATGGTGGTGATGCTGCGCGGGCGGCATGTACTTCATCTCACCGTTGGCGGCCGCGTCGGAGCGCGGCGAACTGGAGTGGTAGCCGCCCCCGACGGCGGCGTTCACGATGTTCATCCCGGCGGCTCCGGCGGGCGTTCCGTCGAGCTCGGACGAGATGCCGGTACTAGCGGGCATATACGTTGTCGTAGCCATTTACTATCCCTCTTCGCCTCTCGGAGAGAGGAGGAGGAAAGTAAAAAAAAAGGACTCCGGCGAGCTCCACCACGCACACACTCACACAGCCACGCGGCGCCGGACTGGAGCGCGGCGCTGCGGCGCGCGGCGCGGCGCGGCTCTGCGCGGTTCACCCCCGGCCGGCGGCGGCGGCGGAGGCGGCGGCGCGCGGAGGGGGCGGCGTGCGCACGGGCGCCGGGCGCTTCCGACTTGTAAAAACACCGCACTCACACATCCGAGCGGCGCGCACACGAATACACTCGCGGAGGACGACCAGAGAACCAGAACCAGGAGATGCTTAGACAGAGATGGAAAATATACAGAGCGCAGGGGGGTCCCCCAAAAGCTCATGCGTTATGCATGCGGTACAACGCACCACGACTCTCGTACTGAGGACCGGCTCGGCGCGCGAGAGCCAGCGCGCCGGGCCCGCGGCGGCCGACCCCCTCCCGGCGGCCGCGCCCCCCACCCGGCGGCGGCCCCTCCGTCCCTGTCGCGCGCGCGCGCCGCCCGCGTCGCCCCGTCCCGCTCGCGCCCCCTCCCCGCCGCCGGCGCCCCCCTCCCCCGCCACCGCCACCGCGCCGCGCCCGCGCCCGCGCCATTGGCCGCGCGCGCCGCCGTGACGTCGACGCCGCGCCGCGCGCCCGTTGGCCCGGCCTGGCTCCGCCCCACCGACGCGCCGCGCGCCGCCAGCGGTGGCGCGGTGGGCGGCGAGGGCGGCGGCGGCGGCGGCGCGGGGGCGACGGGGGCGGCGGCGGCGGGGGCGCACGCGACTCGGCCGCGCGGAGCGGCGCGCCCGCCGCGAGCGGGCGTCAGCTGGGCGCGCGGGCGCCGCTGCCGCCCCCGGAGCCCGCGCCGCGCCGCGGCACCGCGACGCCGCAGACCCGCCACTGTCCGACACACCCGTGGAGCTCGCCTTCACACGCCCCTCGACCGCGCCAACGAACTTTTTCAAAAGGATCACCGGTACGTTAAATGATCCAAAAAGTGTCGCGTGAATTATTCTACCAAATACGTTCTACTGGCGATCGCAAATACAACACAAGCACATTCAAAACATTACCCAAGTACGAAAAGTTTGTTTTGGAGAAATTAGGGCAGGGAATAAATTAACCGGGAAGGTAGGCAGCGGAAAAAAAAATCGTTAGCATTTGTGAGGCCCACCTCGTGAATGCGTCCCCGTCCCTGACCTAGCAAGTGCGCGGCTCGCGGCAGCTGCTCGGCCTTACCTCTTCATGTGTGCGGCGGAGCGCCCCTCAGGTGGGGCAGCGGCGCTGCGCGGATGCTCTCAGGTGGCTGGGTCGGAGCGGAGGCGGCGGCGCGCTCCCGTTTTAAGCCTGGCGGCGGCGGTGGCGGCGGCGGCGGCGCCTTCGATCGCGGCGGGGCGGAGGGCGGAGGGCGGCGCGGCGCCCGCGTCGCATGGAAACGAGGGCGTTGAAGGGGAGCGCTGCCCAGGGCCACGCGTGCGCTCGCCCGCCCGCGTGGTCCACGTGGTCGCCTCCGCACGTGGGCCGCCGCCCCCTGGTGGAGTTCGACCACGCGACCCTCGGCCGGTCGACGCCCCCCCTCCCCCTCCCCCCCGCCCACACCCCCGCCCTCGTTATGCCGCGCCATCCAGATGGATGAGGGTGGACGCGCGCGCTGGACCCGGCGAGGACGGAAACGCTCGTAACCAAGTCCCCCCCCCCCCCGCTCGCGACGGCTTCAGGTGTTTCGTAACACGTGCCCTACTTGATGTTCTGAATCTTTTAATGCGACGCTTCTGTCACTCGATTTTTCAAGTGCGTGCGCGTTTCTCTATTCACTTGATTATCGGTAACGAGGCATATATTTCGTGGACAGGATTTTCCTCGATGGTATTTGTTGGGTCGATCTCGCATCCACGCGTCAATTTGTTTTCAAAAATGCGAACCGTATTAATGTCCGTTATTTGGCGTTCTCAAGTGGGTTTTGGAAATGATCCTCTGCGTGTTTTGTAGGAACATTCAATTTCGTTGTTCTACGCGTGTTATCCAATGAATATTTACTTAATCTAATGCAGCAAAACCGCCGCACTAAAACCGCAAATATAACGCCATATTGTAAAACGTGTATGCTGTGTGTACAAGAGTGTGGTGAGCCGCACTTAATTATACGTAATGTGAATTCTCCTTATTAATTATGATGTACATTCTAAAGTAGATTAATAATTGTTATTTCACTAACGCCACCTACGTAATAACAGGTCAGCCTTTGGAAAAGTTCGCCCCGCAGTTTCAGTAAGCCTTCCGAGAGTCGCTTCATTGTCAATATACTGTGGATATTGAGTTTACAGAATCAGTGAGGTAAAAGACTGCTCACAAAAGTTTCAACTTAAATTTCGTGGGCACGTTTATAAAATCTGAATCGTCTCGCAGCATCTCGCAGTAAGAGAAACTTGAATCGTTTGTTACGGAAAAAGTGAAATAGTAAGCTTTGGTAAAATTCACACGAGTGCAGATGGTGAATGAACCTTCGGAATGTAAGTACAGTTTTCATTTGTAAGATGAAGGCAGTTTTATCACCCCTTCATATCCTTGTAATAGTGATTTCATAATAATATCTTAGTTTGAGAATTTCTCTGTAAAGAGTTTACTTCGGAGTGTTAGTGAGACAAGCAACTTTGATTGAAAACAAATATTTTTAATTAAAATTTTTACCGTATCATCTACAATTTATTATTAAAAACTACACTTTCATTCGAATGTGAATACTGAATAAGCATGTTATTATATTTACACGAATATGCCCTTTAGCACTTAAGACTGTTTTTTTTCATCAGATGTGAAGTTACTATGGTAATAATATTTTTGTGGTAACTCTCTCTAATTTGCTGTTGCAAAAAGAAAAAAACCTGCGTTTCCGTATTCTTAAGCAGAGCAAAATCATAAACGGTCGGTAATGTTTTAGTGTCTCTCTTATTTTCTTGTGCATTTCAATAAACTACTAGGTAACACACTGACTGAATCGAAGTTCCACACAACAAACCTGTGCCTGCGCTTCCAGCAAGATCGGAGGGGAAACAGCCCTAGTGGAACGTGACCCGAACGGTGTAGTGTTAACGGAGTGGTAACACGTCCTTTATCTGGAAACAGAAAACCGGGGGCGGGCGTCCGGGCCGGCGGCGGCGGCGGCGGCGGCGGCGGCGAGTCATAGTGCACAGGGCGCAGGGGCCCTGCTCTGCGCCAAAAACCCGTCGGCCCCCGGCGGCGGCGGCGGCGGCGGCGGCGGGCGCCGGACACCACGTTAATCACGGATGACGTGCCAAAACACGGCGACCCCGCACGCGGTGGGGGCGGAGGCGGGGGCGGGGGCGGCGCGCAGCCGCGGTGGGGCTCCCGTCGCCCCAACGGCGGCCGCCTTGAGGCCACCGACACCGCCGCCGCCGCCGCCGCCGCCACCTCCTTGGCGAAAATCAATACGCGGTCAGGCCGACTCGGGCGGCCGAAACGCGGGGATCTGCGCGCGGCCTGGCGCGGCCCGAAGAGTGCAGAGAGGAGGACGTTTCGGAGGCCCGTGGTTGTGTGATGGAGTTCCCCTACTGAGCGTAGTTTGTCTGGGATGGAACGGGGATTGCACAGAAGTTCAAACGCATGCTCACTTCCCGTCGTTCTGGTTGTTTCTTCTGTAGCGTGACACATCGTTAGGTTGAAAGAAGAGCGTTTTTTAAACAACGATTCCCGAGCTGTTTCTTCAACTCTCAGTAGTTGATAGAAAATTGTCACATGTCTCTGGTTCCGAGTTTCCATTTTTAGTATACTTCTTTTTTATTTTCATGCATTTGAGAATTATCACAAAGAATAGTGAAGAAAATGTGTGTTTATTCTTTCCAATCTTGTTTAGTACACTAAACATTTCTACAGACTTCATTTTTCGGAGTTTCTGTGTTGCAGTCGACCGTTGGTGGCACTTCGATGAGATGATAAGTAATGTGAAAAACAAAGTGTTTTTTACACACTGAATGCCTTTGCCTCGTAAGCCACCTTAAACTACCTCGCACCCTTGCCTTTACAATTTCGGTCAGGACCCAGGGTTGAGAATCTAGAAGCTCGCTAGAACAGGGAGTAGAGTTGAGACGAGCGTTCGCCCTGGCTCCCAGAGACGGGAAGATTTTTAGTTTGAATCGCGTGGGGAACCGGTAGACCGGTGCGACTAGGATCGAGTTGCCAGACGCGAGTTCCTCTCCGGGAAAACGCGAGTCGTGTTTACTTTAACCTTTCAGCACCTCGTTCTTCCGAATACGCTTCCCCCTCCTGCAC
Source organism: Gryllus longicercus (assembly GCA_038098605.1). Taxonomy (NCBI): domain Eukaryota; kingdom Metazoa; phylum Arthropoda; class Insecta; order Orthoptera; family Gryllidae; genus Gryllus; species Gryllus longicercus. Next base: position 3,581,548 of record JAZDUA010000093.1, read on the forward strand.
CGCTACGGCGAGACACTTCGGCGCTGAATGCCTCTATTTATGTGCAACCCCTCGCAGCGCCCAGTAATTCGGGATTAAATATAAAGAAGTAAAATCCGCCACCTTTTGATGCTGTCGGCACACATTTGGTTTGACAGGATGCGTTTTTAGGGAAAGGAAGTCGGAATATTTTGTGTGTCATTAGTTAATATTTCTTCAACACATGTCATCAAAACATACCACGCATTGTTTGAAATACCACACTTTGCTGGGAACAACAGTTATTTATGCACCAAGGGCATTATTAGAGTTCTTATGATCGAGCAGCGACAAATACCCGACGTTTTTTGTTGCCCGATGTCATTAGAGCCAATTAACGCTCGTGGAACGTACAAGATTTTATTCGTTACCTAATTTTAATGATTCGGATTTACTTACTTACGATTAACTAGACGTTAATTTGGCTCGTTTTGTCTTTTCATAATTCCCGAACATGTTGCATCATTCAACTGCACTCATATTTCCCTCGTAATCACGGCCTTCTCGATCCTGTAAGTTATGCAGTGTATATCGAGCTCAATATGGAAGACAATAAGAAATAATAAAATATCGGTACAAAATAAATCTATTTAGGAAGGCTTCCATCTAGGAATCCAGCAACAAACCCCGTATCTCTCAGTTTCCACCTTTGTGGCAATTACTGGCGCTGCAAAAATATTTACCAGAAACACAGGAAATTGCCTGCGAAACTGGTTTCCGCGGCTTGCGCCCGCCCCGGGGCGAGGAGATGCGATGCGATGCGATGCGCGACGCCAGGGCTAAGGAACGCGGGCCGTCGGATGAAGTGCGGTTCGGTTCGCGAGCCCTCCTCGTTCCGCGCGCCCCGCCCCCCCCTCGCACCGTGGAGGGTGCGCGAATGCCCCCTTCCCCCTTCGGCCCCCGGGGCCCCTTCGGCCCCTCGTTTCCGTTCCGAGATCTGCGCCGCCGCCAGCGCCGCCCAGTGGGCCGAAACGACATCTCACGCGCGAAGCAGCGCTTGCCTTCTGGAGCTTCCGAACATTTTTTGTGTTTCGAACTGTGTTTGAGTTTACACATAGGATTCATTTCCAATAGACTTATAAACAATCAAAGTCTTATTTTTGGGTCTCTCTTGTGTTTTGTGGTTTCTCGTGTGTTTAATGGTTCATATTTTGTAACTTATTTTTTTCTATAATGATAAGCTTTTTGATATTAACTTTTTTTAATAAGGGTTACCACCCGTTTAAGAACAAATAATTAAATTACTCAAAACATTCACATTTAAATAGCAATTTTGATGTGCAATATAGGTGACTACGATGCATTGCCCAGTTGTGACAACATTTTTATGTTTCGAACTGTGTTTGAGTTTAGACACGGGATTCATTTCCAATAGACTTATAGACAATCAAAGTCTTATTTTTGGGTCTCTCTTGTGTTTTGTGGTTTGTAATTTAATTGTTCATATTTTGTAACTTATTTTTTTCTATAATGATAAGCTTTTTGATATCCACTCTTTTTTTAATAAGGATTACCACCCGTTTAAGAAAAAATAATTAAATTACTCAAAACATTCACATTTAAATAGCAATTTTAATGTGCAATATAGGTGGCTACGATTCATTGCCCAGTTGTGACAACATTTTTATGTTTCGAACTGTGTTTGAGTTTAGACACAGGATCCACTTCCAATAGACTTATACACAATCAAAGTTTTATTTTTGTGTCTTTCTTATGTTTTGTAGTTTTTGAATTTGTATTCGTATTTGGTTCTTGTTTTGAATGGTTCATATTTTTAATTTTTTTCCCTTTCTATTATGATAAGCTTTATAAATTTCAATTTTCTTGTATAAGTGTTACCACCCGTTTTGGAATAAATAAATTACTCAAAACATTCACATTTAAACAGCCATTTTAATGTGGAATACAGGTGGACACGATGCATTGTCCAGTTGTGACTTCATCAAGCAGAAACTAGGAAAATAACAATCAGTAGTAATTTTGTGTTTTTCTAGTGTTGGCCTCTTAATGTGGTCACAACTGCCCAACGAAACGTTATAACAACCTGTATTCCACATTAAAATAGTTATTTAATGTGAATGCTTTAAGATTTTTATTGTCTAAAATTCAATCGGAAAGTAATCCTCATTTTAAAATATTGAGACAATCATTTAGGACTGTAATTGATGAGCTTCATTTTTTAAGCAGTAGCAGTTTGAGTCGGGCGGGTTGACACCTTCCTCCGGTAGCATGTCTGTTCCAACATGACGTTCCAATATAGTAAAATGTGAAATCTTAATGATTTTCTAGTATTGCTGGACATTATAATCAAAATAACGCTTGAAAAAACGATTGGTACCAAACTTACTGCAATAAAATAAAATGTAACGAAATAAAACAGAAAAATTCATATCCGTAAAATCTAAATTTATGTGTGGGTGATAGAGCCACTCATCTGAATTTATGAAGGCCAGATAATTCATCTTCGTCAATGGAGGCCTTCCTGTTCACACGTTTATGTTTAGAGATAGAACAAATTTTAGGCTTTTTAAAATTTGCAGCTCGATTTTTAAATTTTGAATTATAGACGTTATTATGTAATAAATAAATTGACGAAAACAAAATAATTGTAAATAAATCGCAAAATTCCTGAATAGAGTTAACAAATTTATGAGGTAAAGTTTCCTCCATATTCTAAATTGAAATAATAAATTTGAAATGTTGTTTATTTCTTTAGTTTTCGGTGTGTTTCTTAAAGACAAAAAAATTCTAGTCCTAAAAATATAAAAATGTTTACGGGAATAATATTAATAATTTGATTCGTTAAGATTTAAAGGTATTGATTAGAAAAGTTGATAATTCTAAATTTTGAATCCTTTTTACCTCATATTTTAAAAATTTCCATTTTTAAAGCCATAAATATCACTTCCCATTCACTCGTGAAGGAACGAAGTCTATTAGTCATTTTCTGGGAATCTATTTGTAGTAATTTCCCAATTTTGCCCCCTCTCGCTTGATTTTCTTCTGTGATTCTGAAGACATATTGACAGCAATAAAAGCGTGACGTACATAAAAGTATAAATCATCGTAAAACAAACGCAGCTGCTTATTCTTAATATTCTAAAGAAATCGCCGTTTTTTTCATAATATGCTATAGAGATTCCTGATATTTTTTCAACATTTGCCTCGTCGAATATATCCGAAAGTTGCAAATAGTTTATTTCCTTTTTACGAACACAATGAAGTGCCTCCCTTTTGTATAGTCAATGAAGTATTGTGATTTACCTTTTAGAATTTTATTTTTATTTTCTGCATTAGTAGGCTTTAAGTGCTGCAAACGACCCATTGAAGAATTTTAGAATATTCGACTTATTTAAAAGCTCCATATCACTCCTCATCATCAGAAACTTGGGCGTTTGGGGTATTACTCGCGCAACTTTTCTTGAACGATGGATTGAAGAAATGCGGGTACAGAGGAGGTATTAATTACACACTAGATTTTATGCCAAACAGCCATTAGATTTTATGAAGCAATGCCAATCTCTGGAGAATCAGTCACGCCTTCGTAACGTTCTCAATAATTTGCGTTCTAACTTTATCAGGAGTTCAAGGTGACTCCTGTGATAGATCCATACCTGCTTCGGTCATTCCTTTAGATTTTTGGAGAAAAATAACCGATAGAAGTTCTCGTCTTCAAAAGAAAATTGTTTCTACTTCGCGACAGTGAAGATGTGTTTGGAATGTTGTCATCAGTGCTCGCTGCGAGCTTTTGCCTTCATCTGTTTATTGTGCCAGATAGGTCATCGTTCAAGAAAAGTTGCGCGAGTAATACCAGGTTTTCCTCGCGTGGTCTTGCTGTTGGGATGTTCGTCTCTTTCGGCCCAGTGCGGTTACAAGGGGGCGCAGGGCGGGTGCAGCGCGAAGGGCGTGGAGCGGCGGGGCGCGGCGCGCGAGGCGCTGCTGGTGGAGCAGGTGCGAACCTCGAGTGCACCCTGTGGAGGCGAGGTCTTTGTGGTATTTCCTCCTGCCGCTCAAGCGCCCCGTGCTCACCGGACGGGAACTAGGACGGGGTCCTCGCCCTTCGGATGGGATCGTCCTTTTAAATTTGGGACAAGGACGAGCGCAAGGGAGTGATTCTGAAGAATGGTCATGTCACCCGATCAGAGATTATTCCGATCTTGTCTTTTTTTTTTTTTTTTTTTTTTTTTTTAATTTTTGAAAAATATAATTTGGAGCAGGATAACGTCCCCACCCTTCACATCGGATCGTTCTTTTAAATTTGGAGCTGTGGCAAGGGCAAGACGGAGGTCCTCCACGCTATTCTGTGGAATAGTCATATTATTCGATCTGAGCTTTTTTAATTTGTTTCAAATTACTTTTTTAATGGTTATTTGGTTTCGCAACAAAAATGTATTTGAAAGAGCGTGTAATGTGTATTAAACGTAATGTGATCTAAAATGTTTGTAAAACCCCATAATAATCCAATATGATAGATGAAATGAAACGCTATTCACAATTTAAAATTCTAATTATAACAAAGTATTTTTTATTAGTTGTATATATGGCAAATATTCTGCACTTTGCAAATCATTGTTTGAAAAGTGAAAATACAGTCAAGCTGGACTCAATTGAGGACGCCCAAACCCTAAACTGTACGTTCCAACATTACAGACCCAGTACAGTGCTTGGGTTAACATTCCAATATTGTGAAGTGTTGATTAACAAACGGAAATGCTTGCCATATCATGCAATTGCACAGAATATCAAAGAGATAATTTAAATTTTCATTCAATTTTACATTACAATTAACGAGATTCTCAACTTTCATGAACACCAGTAGTATAAAGTAGGGCCCATAAAAAGCTAAACCTTCAACACTGCAATTCGGAAGGTACGAAAAAGGAAAAAATCGAATTTTATATATTACAACGTAAGAAAAATAGCTCGAGACCTTAAAACAATATTTTAAAAATTTAATACGCAACGCTTTTGAATTATGCACGAAGTTCCAAACATTTTAAGTGACTTAATACGCTTGAGTTGTATAAAGAAATGTAGTTGAAGACTTCGCGTGACAGCGTTTCACCGCTATCTTTAATATTCTGGAATATGGAGGACCAATGTTTACAAGAGTGTGATGTGACCTGACCACTATCTCCTTGTCTGGACTCCCTAAGTGGCTATGGATAACATCTGGTTAAGTGATTGTTAAAATCAAAATTAATCTATTATTCTCATTTCAATGTCCTATTTTTGCATGATCACTGCATAATTTCATCATTTTATTGACATATTTTTGTTCCTATATTAACTGCTTTTATAGTAGAATCTATTACATCAATAAATCAGAAATACTTGTTCGTTTTTACCTTGAGGCTGGATAATCACAAATACTGTCAGTTGGGAGCATCTTTACTTCGTATCTAATGTGCGTGTGTGAAATGCTCAGAAATTACTCTTACAGCTATTTTATTGTTACTTAAATCCGTTGAATGAATTGTCGTAATTTGCAGTTGTGACGGAAGGTTCCACTTCGAGAGAAGGGTTCTAATTTTCTGCAGCGAGAAGCGAACAAAGAAGCAAACCTTCACCGTTGTTCTCCCATTCGGAACCCGTTATATCATGAACCACTCAAGATTCGCATGGTTCACAAACTGGAAAAAAAGAGCGTACTTCATTTATCGTGAGTAGTGTTTCAGTAGAATAAATCCTTTAGTTGCTTGGACAATTTATTCTTCCTGAGACTTTCTTACTTTGTGACCGACAGTCAGAAATTTATAAGTGAGTGAAAATTGAGGCTCTTTAAAAACAATTTAAGAACTTCCAAAAATATTTTTAATGATCTAAGTGTTCCTCTTAACGATTTCCCTAGTCATAAGGGATGGTAACACAAAAGCAGATTCAAGCATTCATTTACGTGCGATTAAAATACTTTTAATTTATAAGCATAAACAATTACAAATACAATTAAACTAACATCTTTATAATTCAAACGTATTTTAATTTTATTTTATCATATTGCAACGTAGGGTTTGTTGTAAAACAAATATTTATTTTCAATTCTCAACTGTGATAAGAAACAGTTTTTATCATTACACACCGCAGACTGACTTGTAAAATGGTATTTTGCAATCTATTTCTTTTTATTATTCGTACAACTTTTCATGAACGATGACCTTGAACCCCCTCCCTTGTGCAAGAAACAGTTGAAGGCAAAAGCTCGCAGCGGGCACTGATGACAACCTTCCAAGCGTTAAAACTTCGTTGGCGCGAAACAGAAGCTAGTTGCTATTATAGTGCAGAACCTCTGTTCAGGCTTTTTGTCAAAATCAAAAGAAATGGCTGAGTCAGGTCCAGGTCCTTCAAGGGAGTCACCTAAAACTCCCGAAAAAGTTAAGAGGACATATCATAGCGGCGAACGCAAAATGATTGCAAAAGTGGTGCATGCATGTGAAATGGAAAAGGGGAACAATGTTTTGTTGCATCCTCTTAGTCATGCTATAGATCGGGCTTCTGCGTATACTGGAGCCAGTATTTCCACTATACGTAGAATAAAGTTAAAAAGAGCCAATGACCCTTCACAATCCCCCGAAACGCCCGGTAAAAAAAGGTAACATTCAAGGAAATCAATTTATCATACTCTCTGTAATTATATTTTTTACATACTATTTCCATATACTTTACACAGATCTTCAAATGAAAGGCTGATTTATAGAACTTTAAGACATTAAAAATGTTCGCCTTGTTACTTCCTCTTTAGACAGTCACAATTTATAAGAAGAAAGTATTACAATAAATGTATTACAATAAAAGTATTTCTCACTAGAGGCAAACAAAAGTCAAGAAATTAACCAGTCATGTATTAAAAAATGTGAGGAGCAATTTTAAATACAAATCTGACACAGAACATTTCTATTAAAGATGTACTGAGAGCAAAAATCAATTAAGCTAAAATGAAAAAGTTGCGAATACTTAAAGTACAAATCTTAATAATCTATTATTTTCTGGAACTGAATATTACTTTACTACAATCAGTCAATGAATAATTGTTATTGAGTATTATTTTTATAATTATGGCATAATATAATATTAAAAAACAAAAATATTAATGTTTATTAATTTTTAATTTGAATTGAATCTCTTTAAATTGAATTGAATTGAATTCCCTTCCTCCATAATCAGTATTGCTGTTTGGTATCCACTCATTAAAAACAATGATGGTTTAATTAAATAACATTTAATTATGATATAATCTAATGTTTTAACATTTCTTTATGTTTAATCAACTTTGCCTTATTGACTTCAAAATGATTTTAGTTTTTTTTCTGATCAGCAAAATACGAACATCTTCATTTTGCTGGGCATTAAATTTGGTTGCATTATGACATAAAAATGAATTCCTTCTTCTTAATTCTGTCAACACTAATATTGTTTTTAAAAATCTAATTACTTATGATATTATAAATCAACCATTCATTCTAAAAATTTGGAAACAATTGTGAAAAGATGTAAAAGGAAAATATAGATATACTTCAATTATAATAAATTGGACACCTCTGTAATTATTAAACTAAGGCATCCTATCTTAAAATATATAAAATGGAATTTTGATGTAATTGTGTCATCATTTTTTGCTAATTTGAAATATTCCATAATATTTACATATTATTTAAGGGCTTATTATTTTCTTTTTTATATTAGAACAAGAACAAAAGGTAAGGTTGCTGTTGATGATTTTGACAAGAGTTATTCGAGATACAATCCAGCATTTTTATTCAGTAGAAAAAATTGTTCCATCATTAGACAAACTTCTACCTGTTCTGCTAGAAAAGATTAATTGGAAATGGGGGAGAAGCTCTCTTGGAAAAACATTGCACAGCATGGGTTTTTTTTGGAGAAGCGTTCAAAATAAGAGAACTTTGCTTCTGGAGAGAGCCGATATTGTGGATTGGCGAACTCGTTTCATTGTACAAATGAAACATTTCCGAGAGAATGGGAGAGAAATTTTTTACCTAGACGAATCATGGATCGACAGCAATCTTACTGTGAGAAAATGCTGGCAAAGGAAAGATGTTATTGGTGTCACTGATTGGGGAAGTACATCTAAAAGATTTATTGTTGCTAGTATTGGTTCCAAAAATGGATTCATTGAGGAGGCTCAATTAATATTTAAAGCCAAATCAACATCAGGGGATTATCATGGTCAGATGAACTCAGAAAATTTTGAAAGATGGTTTTGTACAAAAATACTTGACAATCTGCCTCCTGAATCAGTAATAGTGCTGGACAATGCATCGTATCACAGCAGACAGGTAGAAAAAAACCCATGCAGATATGACACCAAAATAACCATGGTTCAATGGTTAGAAAATAAGGGCATTTCATGTGATATGTCCATGAGAAAAGAAGCACTATTTAAAAAAATTAAGGAAAATAAGCCTGCTCATAAGACATATGTTGTAGATGAAATTGCAGCAAAAAAAGGCCACACAGTAATTCGTCTGCCCCCATATCATTGTGATTTGAACCCCATAGAACTTGCATGGGCTAAAATCAAAAGATATGTCAGAGAGCAGAACATTTCAGGAGATATGTCGGCAGAAAATTTGCTTAAGCTCACTAAATCAGCTTTTGCACAAGTATCACCATCAGACTGGGAAGGTTATTGTAGACATGTGCAAAACCTTGAGGTGGAATATTGGACCAATGATGACATTTTAGAAATGTCCATTGATGACATTATTATTAACACCTCCTCACGGTCCAGTGATGAGAGTGAAGATTTGCATTCATCAGAAAACTCTGATTCTGATTAATTTGACCATTACCCGATTACGACACCAAACCCGGACTTGACATTAAAAACCTCGATTATGACTAACTTGCTCTCAAAAGGTAGGGTGGTTGGGAGGGCAAGTGGGGAACTCGATGTGTAGACACCTCCACGTGGTGAGTTCTGGGTAATTTCGACAAAAATGCTTGTCAAAATTAGCGAAGATCTACACTATCTGACTGCTTAAATACATTTTCATTCATCTAGTGTCCCTGCTGTTGCCTTCCCAGGGCGATGACCTGGCCGCACAAGATGCAGGTTTGACTTTCATTTCACAGACGTTGGCATTACTTAAAATACTCTAGTGGCCGACTTCGTAACTAATACCCCCACTCCTCCCGAAATCGTCAATCCATCGTTCATGAAAAGTTGTACGAATAATAACATGACAGATGAAAACACATTTAAAAAAGGAATCGGTGAAAATTATTTAAAGTAATTGAAACATTCAAAATGATGAGTGCAGTCATTTATGCTTCACAAAATTTTTAATTTTTCACATGGGAAATACGAGCCCGTTAAAAATTACTGACAACATTTTTGAGTTGGGATTTTATCTTGGATTTTACCATTTACCAATGGAATTTAAGAAGATAGTTCAACGAATCAAATTTGTGTAAATTTTTAAGAAAATTATGTTAAATAAATAGAATTGACATTCTAATAATTTCTTCAGTTGATGCTTTATCAAATAGCTCTTTGTTCCTTGTAGTGATTATTGCTTGTTTGCATTGTGAAGTACGTCGAAATAATGTCTCTGGAATGTTATCCAGCGATAAAACGCACAGGTAATTCGTGTCTGATTTGTTCTCAGAGGAGGAATCCTTAAACCGTATTATATTAAATGTCATAAGTGGAATAACCTGTAACAAATCTTATTAATAAAAGCGATAGATTCTACCTGAATACATCATAATTAAAAAGTTCAAATAACATTGTAATACGTGAAGGTTTTAATTGATAAAGAGAAGTGTATAACTTCAAATAATTAAGTAATTATCAGTAAGTGAATAGACTGAAAGATAATTTTCCGGAAAGTAGTTGTCAGTAGTTTTTCCCAACTGTAAGTGTTCAAGTGCACATAAACATGCACATAAAAATGCACGCAATAAATCGTGCGCGCCTCACGCATACATTAGATAATTTTAATTTATGTCGTGCCTTCCAGACGCATGTAACTACTAAGAGTACATGCCATGTAACCTTTCTCGAAAAATTACAATCATGTGAGAAATAAACGTAACAAAAAGAAAGGAATGATTATAGTAACCTAAACTAATTATTTGATATTTATTTTATTGTGAACAAACACTAATAGTTTTCATGAAAGCTAAGAAAATGCCACTAAATGTAAATTGATCAGCAACACAACCTGATATTTCAAGCTTGTTTTCTTATCATCAGTACATAATCGAAGTTATTACTTACAAATAAAATTTTCAGATATCGCTAACATAAAGCCTGAACTTCTGGAAAATGAAAATTTAACTACTCAAAACTACAAATGCTTCAATTTTTATAATAAAAATCTTATCGATCGGAACACTTACCAACATTCTTTGTTGCGTAAAAAATGAACTAATATTCAGAGCTCTTCGGATATAGTATAGGGGTAATAGGACTTTACGATCAGTATTCAACCCAAACACGATCGTATATCATGTCATCGCTATGAAGCAGAATGAATATTCAAATCACTTAGTCCCTAACCTTCGAAACAACATTCAAAAAGTTCATTGACTTCGACGATCCAAACGTCAGAATTACGTAAAGAATTCTCCTCAGTAATTGTTCTAGTATTTAATCTTCAATGGTGCTGGAGGGTGGAGGGGGTGATACCATTAAACAAAGAGTTATTAAAATAATTTTAAAACTTGTGAAAATCATTCGTTGAAGATCCGTGAATTTCTTTAAAATGATACGGTTGGCAATCTGACACACTGTCGTCTAGTTGAGTTTGTTTAGAGAAGAGTTATAGATATTATTTTAACGGATTCTAGATTCCACTAGAATATATATACGTAAGTCATTTTTACTTCTATATTCCATCATAATAAGACAGTTTTAGATACTTCTTTTTTTAGAATAAAGTTAAAAATATAATATCCATTTAGAGTGTAAAGAGATGCAGAAATATTGTCCGGAGCAGTGCGCCTCATGAACAAATAATTCTCGAAAGTTGTAAGCCTGACATTCTTATTGTCTGTAGTAAGACTTTTGTTTACTTAATAAATAGTTGTGTTTTATTTTTAAAAATATTAATTTTGTAATTGTTAAATTTTGAATACAATATCTGCGTTCAGTAAATAATTTTGTATCCAGAGTTAGTAAGACCCCATCAGACCACTTCCGTCATCATTCTTCACAATTAGAGGTTAATTAGAGGTTCATTATTTGAAATATGATTCATTTATTCCAAAATCGATGACACGTCTGTTCAGTATCTCAATAAAATTTCAAATTCAACATTGAACACAAGACGTAATAATTCTAAACAAAAGAATAAGTTAATATTTACACTTCTTAGACCAATAACGCCCTCTAACTTATCAATAGTAGCCCGATTCAATGGAATGCTGGTCCAATTAAATATCCTGGTGTGCTTTTCGATAAAAGATTAACATGGAAACCCCATATCCTTGTATTGGTAAATAAAGCTCAGGGGAAAATGTCAAAAAAATACCCATTAATAAATAGAAAATCGTCGATAAAAAATAAATGTCAGCTTATGATATTTTAATGAATTATTTTACCCACCTTAACATACGCTTGCCCTGTCTGGGGAAACGCAACACCCTCAATAGAGAAACTTCAAACGGTACAAAACAAATACCTTAGAAAAATCATACAAGCGCCCTGGTTTATACCCAATTTCCAGATCCATGGGGAGCTACGTATGAATCTAATCAAAGATCACCTCTCCACAATTTTGAAACTCTTTTATACTACACTTAACATTTTTCACTTAACAAATAAATTTAATCTAGGCTGTAATGCTGTGCACCCTTACCGCATTAAATCCAAATTCCCGAAAGATAAGTTTCCCCCCCCCCCATTAGCACACCATAAAACCAAATCAAACATTTAGTCTCATATTAAAGCATGCAAATGTTAAATAAACATTAAACCAATCCCATTCCAAACCAACACCTTAAAAACGGAGCAGCGATGCCAAGCTTAAAATGCCAAGGATGCCAATTCCTAACAATGAATAACTTATTGTATCCAAGCCCTTGAAAAGCCACATGGCCAACCAAGAAGTAAACAAATGAAAAAATTAATAAAAAAGAATAAGTTGACGCAACAGATCGAGCGGTGACTCAACACGCTCCATGAGGCTGCCCTAGCCATGAGAGCAGAATCTAATTCAAAGTGTCAGAAATTTTACTATCTAAGTAGTAGCTCAGAGAAGCGCGTTTCAGGTGTAAACAGCATTAAAAGTAATATTTTCAAATGTATTAATTTGAGTTTTTTAAAATTACATTCTTGGATATAAAAATGTCATATCCCCATCGAGACGCGATAATAAACCCCACGCTTGTCTCAAACGGTGGACAGTACTACAATATGTGGATGTGTACTGCAATAATTTTTTCGAATGCAGATTCTTTTCGATTTCATCCGACTCCAGCTTCTGTCAATTGCATAATAATAATCTAAATTTATAGTAATTAATTTATGGTTTAGTAATAATTTTTTGTATTTCACACACTTAAACTGTTATACATCATGGACGGTAATAATAATAATAATATAATAATAATAATAATAATAATAATAATAATAATAATAATAATAAAAAACCGAGCAAAGTGGCTCAGGACCTAGCGCGCTGACTTCGCAGTCGTAAGGCCTGGGTTCCATCCCCGAGTCGACGATCCTGACTGGGGTTTTCGTGGTTTCCCTCCGTTATACAGAAGACTGCTGGGAGGCTTCGAAAAGGTCACGATCACCTCTCGTCATTATCGTATCACTTCATAATTTTTAATTCAAGGCTTAACAATCTTGTCTTACCAAGGGATAGAGCCGAAAAGCTGATCCTCATAATGATATACGTTAATCTCTCGCCCGGATAAAATATGACTGGACTTCGGAAGAGAATGTGTAGCCTGGTGAGAATTGGCCGACACGCAAATAATAATAATAATAATAATAATAATAATAATAATAATAATAATAATGTAAAACGCTGTATGGCTGCTTGTTTGGCACACTGTTTGCTGGCATCAAATTTGTACAATATAACCTACGTAAAATTTGAGAAAATAAAACGTTACTATTATTACTATTATTATTATTATTATTATTATTATTATTATTATTATTATTATTATTCTACTTTTACTTGTTTCTACTACCAAGCGCTACGCTCGTCCATCTTGTCGGACGTCGTTCGAAGGCGCGCAGTCGGGGCAGGGGCGGCGCGGCTTGGCGCGGGCGCCTGGCGCGGGCGCGAGGCGATCGCACGTGGCCCGGGCGGGCGGAGCCGAGCAGAGCAGCGCAGCGCCAGCGACGACGCGGGGAGCTCGCCTGGCAGCGTGGCGCGGCGCGGCGCGGCGCGGCGCGGCTCCGGAAACGGAAGCCGGTATAAATATTCATAACGCGGGCGCAGCGCTGCCCCCGCGCCTCCTTGACCTAGTCCCGCGGTCCGCCGACGCCAACTCCGCCGCCGCTGGCGGAGTTGGCGGCGATGCGACGGAGGCGTCTGTGAGAGCGTGGCCGCCCCCCCCTCCGGGGGTTGTTGTGGCGCGAAGTATAGTTGGTGCGCGGGATGGAGGGTGGTGGAGGTTGGTAAGGTCAGAGTTTGTGTCTGGGGGGGGTTGAGGGAGACGAGATTTATCTTTGGAGTTTTCTTGCAAGCCGCCTGTCTGCAGTTACGCGAGCATCACTGTTCGCACGGCAGATCCAGCCGATCGATTCGGATGGGTACATTAACGATATTTTGTTAAATAATCAACATTTTTTACTTCATTATATATTATTTTTGTAGTGTACAGTAGTGCTAAGAAGCTACATCACCTTTCTCACAGTTAATATACATTATAATCTGCATTATAATCCTAAAATACACCACTTGATTTGCAAAAATCGAGCGAGTTATGAAGGTAATGCAATCAGAAACATCATATAATCCACATAAAATATATGATTATCAAATTATATTAATAATTGCTCAAAATGGTTGAGAGGAGATTGGATTAGAAAATACATAAATCCTACTTTCTTTAAGTGATGCGTTTTTTATCACTACTGTATACATGGTATCATCCAATATTATTTTTTAAATAATTACATAATTCTAATATAAATAAATATTTAAATAAATTTTGACAAATAAAAGAAGTTAAAAAACGAAAACACTAGGCTCTTTTTTGGTGGGGGGGGGGGGGAGGCGGGAACATGGCTCACATGACCCCCTGGATCCGCCACGGCACTGTTCTGATGTGGTCTACCGTTCATGGCAGCTGTATATTCGTCATTTTAACTTCCTAGAATTGAACAAAATTTTAGGAAACGGATAGTTAATCAAACGTTAACAACCATTCTCGAGAATACACCATATTATGGTTTATTAGATTCTGTCAAGACATGCTTTAAAATCATGTTGTGGCGCAACACGCAGTTTCTTTCTGGGGGGTTGAAGAAGACGAGTTTTGACTTTGGAATATAGTTGCAAGGTACCTGTCTGGAGTTACGCGAGCATCAGCGTTCTGATGTGGTCTTCCTTTTATGTCAGCTGTATATTCGCCATTTGAAACTCCTAAAATTGAACAAAATCTTACGGAACGGATGCTCATTCGAATGTTAACTACCCTTCTCGGGGAGTCGCCATATTATGGTATTTCAGATATAGTCAAGTCTAGATGATAAAAATCGTGATTTTAGTTCATAGAGAAATTGATCTTCCAGAAATTGAATGTGTCTGTGAACGTGAACTAAATGTATGCCAAAAGGTATGTAAAAATTAATTTGACAGTGGGATGACAAAAACCACGTTGAAGTTTATTTAAAATTGGCCTTTGAATCCGTGAAAAGAAATAAAGCTCGATTTATTCTTTCGTAATGGATTCCCGTTGTAAGACGTTGGTTTGAAAAATAAACCTGTTTGCATCGACAAGTTTTAGACCGTGAGTGGGGGAGTTAGAGTTTATTAAAAATGTATCAGATACTCAGAACTATTAAGCGAATTATTTCTATTCTTTTCTATTATTAACTATTATTTTCTTTAAATAGTTTCTCTACTCATTTAAAGTCAACGTTTGCTTCGTTAGTTTTAAGAATTTCTTCTGAAGAAGCTTCAAAAGAATCTGTGAAGAAGAATATGACGTTGATCAGATTGATCCATCTACCGCAACAATAAGAAATATACATTTTTAATTAAAGGATGGGTGTGAACAATTTAGTTGGAACAAACGATAGTTTCGTAATATTTGAAATGTTGACATAATGTAAGCAGTATGTGTAATTTCGTGAAAATAAATATGATTAACGTTGCATGTAAAACTCTACTCATGTATTTCAATTAGAGATGACAAGACATACAGCAAATTAAACCAATTTTTAAAAATATTTTCTATTATGCTGAAAGAATTTTTTTTATCCAGCTGATCGAAATTATTTTTTATCAAGCTGATAGAAATTTATTAAGTGTAGATCATTTAGAAGCTTCTAATATCCTTCAATAACTACTTTCAGTACTTATTAACTTTTAACATTAAGGAATAAATATAAAAAACATTTTGACACATTGTATTGTCTAAAATTTCTGCAATTGAAGACCTTACTCTGGATATTAAACACAATGTTCTCCATATAATAGAACACAATTCTAAGAAAACACATTGCAAATTGTATGCAACAAAAAGTAAAAATTCTATATGCATAATTCAATAAAATTACAATATTCAAATGTTACGAGTCGTTACCAGTTAGCTTTTCTAAATATAACAGATAATTTTCAAGTTATTGTTTTGCAGGTTAAGAATACATGGCATGTTACAAATGACTACGACCCACACTATTAAATAATTTTCAAAAATTTAGTATATTTTTCATAGATTCACTTTCATATTAAGCATATTTATTTTCTCAAATATTCGTTAATCCGTTTTCCGGGGAAGAAAATTTAATATTTGTGTTATATTATGTTAGCTAATATTGAATATATTAGTAAATAATAACTAAAACTCATCCCAAATAGTTATCAACTTATCTACCGAAATCTGAACTTCATTAATTTAGAAGAAAACAATTAGTATAATTTTATTGTAAATACATACTTATATTTTTTAAGATGTAATCTGCAATAATATGCATTCAAATATTAAGAAGCAAATATTGTTATATGTTTGAGTACCAAGGTAAATGTTTATTCAGATAGATGTACAATATTAAAATAATAATTTTTATGCCCAGAAATATAAACCAATAATTGTTATGTTACTTAAAAACGTTAAATAAAAAGGTGAAATTCATAGTATTTTTTTAAATTGACTAATTGTCACAAAATGTGATTATTATTAATAATAATCGCTTTCTATAATAAAATAAATGCTGGGAGAAATATACATTCTCTGAGGGTAATTCCATTATCGTAGTATAATTTATATACAATTTGAGATTGCGATATGCAATTGTCTCAAAATCAACTTAGAACGTGAAAGTTATAGGATACATTATGCTGCATTTTAGTGTACAAATATTGACTTAGTATGACTTGAATAATAATCGAAATATGAAAGAAAGATAATGAATATTTAACCCTTTGGCTCAGATATATTTTTTAAACCACATCTCGGTCACTCAGAATGTTTAAATAATGTGGATTATGTAAGTAAGAATCTCTTGATACACTGAGTTCATTTCAAAATTTACAATTTATTTGTGTTATGAATTTCCCAGATTAACTTATGGAAAGACAGTTTTTTTTCTCTAATTTTTATTCAAATGTTGCACTCATATAAACGATGTTCGTTCACGTGATTTCTCACGTGAAACTGATGAGTATCACGGTCGTTTATTTAAGGGAGAACGAGTTTGACGGGAAATATTTATGTCACATTTCATAATATACGACAGTTATATCACAATTCATCGTGGTATATTCTCAGCATTTAGAGATCCAGATTACTCTGGTTTTAACCGTAGACACTTAAGATCACATAAAGTACTATTGCTAAATAGAAGATAATAAATGTTTTGAAGTTGAGCTTTTTTCGTTCTGACGAGGACAGGTAGATAGCTAATATTTTTTAGGTAAGTCCCCGTCAGTAGTGAGTGGCATATTTACGTAATCATCGCAAGAAATGTCGAATATTCAGGCCTATCTTTCTGAAACTGTTTGGAGTTGGGGAATATTTTTTTAATGATATTGTGTCTTTAAATTACGCCAACAACGCTCTGTTATTATTTCTTTAAACTTATGCCAATAAATCTTCTGAACTCATTTAGTCTGTATTGAAATTGTAATTGCTGCAGAATTTCTCTGTTCATTGTTCCTTAGAGCACGGACATATGACTAAATATGTTTGAGGTGGGTGAAAATCTAAAATTTCTTGGATTACAATCAGTATGATCAGAAATATTCTGATTTTTTAAAGCTTTAGCTGATTTTGTAACGTCACTTCCAGCAGAAACCCAAACACTTTTACTGGCGTCTTTTATTGGCCGAGCTTATTTTCAAAAGAGCTTTTCCGCACACTTCTACAGAGGCACTTGTAAACTTCATAACTTGACACCGCAATGTGTCCATTGAAATCTTTGTTTGTCTTGTTACTTTCGTAGTCATATTAAATAATAATTAAACTTCCAAACCCTTATAAATCTACATACTCTGAATCATTAACCAACATTATTGTAATTTAATTATAATTTTGTATATAACTTGCTGAGTAAGAATACTCGAAATATCATTAGGAAGTTTTTCATTACTTTAATGTAAATATGTTTTCCTCACTTCTGGAAGGCCAATTGGTAGATCGGATAAAATAAATTTAAAAAAATGAAGTGCTGGGTCGGCGTTTCCGCACCAGCAAAAGTTGCTCTTCAAATTTAATTGAACAAAATGTTTTTTCTTCCAAGAAAAACAAATATTTGTTTTTAGTTTTACCATAATGTATGACAATTAATATAATCCTGATGTCAAAACTAAAACACAGTAAAAGCGTTCCCTAATCAGGGCGCATTTAAAAACATCGCACAGTTTCACTCACAAGTTCAGACTACGAGTTCTAATGGCCCGTTTTACCAGGCACGGCCGGAAACTGCCGAACAGGCCGAGATTCTCCGAACGCAGCTATGAGTAGGAACGCTTTTCGCCATGCAAAATGACTCGAACAGTTGCGGCCGGTGGGCCTGAGGGTTAGGTGGCGAGTTGTGAATTCGATGCAGTAATATCAGTGATTCTTTTGCGATTTTAGCGTTGTTTTATGATTATTTCTCGATTGATCGTTAACTAATATTGCTTAAATATGATAATATGAATGGGTGTAAAAACCAGAAGGATATAAGTGACATTTTATAAATTTTGAGAAAAATGTTTATTTAGTTTAATATCACTGTAAAAGCTGTGGTGCTTTGTTTCATCATAAAAATCACGGCATTTCAATTGTTCATGTAAACCACAAAATTTCATTGGTACTGAAATGTAGCCTAATATAAACACGTTTTTCTTAAAATTTATGGAACGTCACTTATACCGTTGTGGTGTTCACCCATTCATATATTGATGAATTTTCCAATTCGTGACTAAAATATGTAAAACGTAATGTTTTTATTATTGTTGTGCCACATCAATCGATGATCAAACACATCACCACTGGTACCCATATGTTGCCCTCGCTTAATTAATTCCCCCATCCTATTTCACCTTGTACGCAATATTACTTTGTAGCGCCCATGAGAACATGTCGATTTCACTTCATTTGACTTCTGAAAAAATGGTTCTTGTGTTGGGAACTGGCATGGATCTACAGAGAACTTTGTTTCTTGAATAATAAAGGTATCCATTTTCTTTAACTCAGAAATTTTTCTTGTGATAACTTTATTTCTCCAATTATGTCTTTGAACGTTGGATATATGTAGTGATTTCTTTCATATAGTGTCGTTAAAGTTCTCCCAAAATTGATTTTGTTTAGGCCCACAATTTGTATTTGGGAAAACTTCTGTGAACTTGAGTTAAACTGGAACCAATTGACTCCATTGCAGATCTGTAATTCCGTCGTTGGAGCGATAAGAAATACTGATATGTGTGTTTGATGTGTTTGGTATTTAGTTGTGTAATCAATTTGTTTAATTATTTTCGTGTATCTCTTCTTCCAATAAGTCAGATTTTCCTTTCATTCAGATACGATCGAACCCTCATGATCTCGAAAAACTGTCCCAGTTCTGCGAGTACATAGATGTCAAGCCAATGACCGACCTGGACCGATCCGTTGAGGTTGAGAATATTTTCGACGAAAGCTAGCTAACGTTCTATTGCTGTGTGCTGCAACTCGTGCCTTGGAAATTCTCTGATATATCTTCTGATCGCTTCGCGAGTCGGGAATTTATCGACAGTTACCAAAGCGCTTGTGGTATTACCTACGAAAAATATTGAAAACGGTTTTTCAGTTCGAATAATCGCTTGATTTCATTTGGGGAGTATTAGAGCGGGTACTTTACGGCTTTGAAATGTGGGGTCTCTATTTTCTTTTTTTCATTGGAAATTGTGAATGTGATTGTGAATTCACATATGAAGCTGAGTTATGGACAATAAATGCCAGGGATAGAAGAAGGTTCCAAGGAACAGAAATGGAATATTGGAGAGGCTGTTGTCAGGTTGCAAGAAAGAAAAGAATTAATAATAAAAGAATAATATAAATAATGAAACCTGGAAAATCAACCATAGAGCAGATAGAAACAAAGGCTCTTTTATTGTATGAGCACATAAGAAGGTTGGAATGTGAGCGACTGCCAAATATGATGTGGGAATACCATTCCGAAGAAAGAAGATATAGTGGAAGACCAAGAAGGAAGTGCGATGAAGTCGTGAGATCTATGATGGCAGCGCGAGATTTAGAAGATGATGCCTGGAGTTATTGAAAGAAATGGAGATTTGACAGCGAGAAACGGTGACAGCTGTGGAATACTCGCTTTACTACTTTTGCTACTTCATTAGAAAATCTTCCAGGAAGAACCATTTACCGATAAAGAGTCAGTCAAAATATTGCAATATGTCTCTAATATACTATTAAAATGATAAATATGTTTATTAATAAAACTGTGTACATTAATAAAACGCTTTTCTACGCACTAAATAAATGTTGTTAATGCTCTTCGACATGCGTATAGCAGTAAGTTACTTGTAGCAGCTTAATAGAAACAATAAATGTCATTCCGACATCAAAAATGTCATTCGCTGCGAGACGAAGTTGTTGCAAAAATATTAGACTGCAGTTATTTCCCCAAAACTTCAGGGTCTCTAGTAAATCACTCAACTTACTCATTTTTATCCATTGTGCACACTAGCATTTTCTGAAGAAGACTTCAAGGAAATGATCGAAACATTGCTTATCCAGCCTCACAAGGTGTTTCCTTACAGCTGTTGTCATTATAAGTATTACAGGTCCTGTTATCACATATGTTTCTTTTATTGCCATTGCTAATCGGCGTCTTGGAGAGTAAGTGTGTGTGTGTGTGTGTGTGTGTGTGTGTGTACGCGCAATATAAATCGTTGTCCTCTCTGAGGACTCATAACTGACTTACATCAACCCAGCTGCACCATTCTTTATCTGTACACGTAAGCTTCCGCGGCTCGAATCCATAAATTCCCGGCTATCCGGGAGACGGCGCGCCGTTGGCTGGGGTGCCGACGTTTCGCCTGACATGTCGCTGGCTTCCTCAGGGCAGTGACGATCTCCAAGTTCGAACAACCAGCCAAATCATTCGATACTTCAATTACCTCCCTAACAACACAACTTTACTTCTCATATTTCAATACATGGATCAATTAAACAATATTGTATATATATATATATATATATATATATATATATATATATATATATATATATATATATATAATTCAACTACACATTTCAGGACTCACTGCCCTGAGGAAGCCTGCGACATGTCAGGCGAAACGTCGGCACCCCAGCCAACGACGCGGCGTCTCCCGGATAGCCGAGAATTTAACCATTCTTTACCTGTAGTACAACCAAAATTATTCTAAAGTTTTTGTTACCCGGATATCGTGCTCCACGAGCGACCCGTCTGCATTGTCCGTCGCCCATCTCGCGCATTCCTCGGAATCACTTTTCCCGAGGTCGCCGGGTCGCCCGTTCGCAGCGGAACTTCCAGCCGCCCTCCGGCCCTTGAGGGCGGCGAGGGCTGGGCGGCCGAGGGAGAGCCGGCCTGACAGATAGCTCGCCGTAGCTCACGGCGCTCTGACAGCAGGCTGATTACGTGACTGACGTGACTGATTGACTAATTGGAGGTTTGACGGGCGGTCGCGCGGCGCCTGACAAATTGGAGAGGTATCGCCCCGCGTGGTGCGAGGCGGCGGCGGCGGCCGCGGCCGCGCCGATGATAGCACGTGCGTGTGGTGGAAGTCGGCTCAACGCCAGAAGACACCGTGTTCGCCGCCGCGTAGGAATATCGTGGCGTATGACGGCCGCTATCACGCGCAAGAGCCGTTAAATGTTGGCGACTGTCACCGCCGATGTTGCTGCTTCGTGCTAGTGCGGGGTCCCGTTTGCCGCAATGCTCTGCCACGTGGCGTGTTTCAGCGTGTATTGAATGTTTTGTAAACGAAAATTTGTGCCTTAAGAAGACGTATGTAATATGTACAAATAGTACCTTAGTAAATTACTCGGTAAATATTTTTTTTATTTGCGTTGGTAAATGCGTACTTAGGCCCTTAGCAACCAACCATCTAAACAACGCTCTAAGAGCGCGTGCATAGCAACGGCTGTTAAAGTTCTGAGAGTCCGTTATTAATACTTTAGCGGACTTTCTGGTTTAGATTTGATCGGTGCTCATAAATCTTGAGGTAAATAAGACGTTATCACAAAACACAATTGTTGGGAATTAACGTAGACAAAATTTATTTTTACAATTATATTGAAAGTATTATGCTAGCATAATCTCTTCGTTTATGTCTCGAACATTCCTTTTCGTTCGCCCCATCACAAAATAAATCACAAGCTTTCTCGTAAGTGGTTACGGATTTAGAAGGCATCAAACTAGATCTTGCAGGCTCTGCTTCCTCCAGAATAACATCTGGCACGAAAATTTCTGTTGATACTTCGAAATTCCGGGGAACTTTTTCTCAGTCAACTTGCATTAACAGAAAAAGCATTCAACTATTTAATCACAAACAAAGCATCCGGTACCTCCAACCCTTACTACGGAAAATCGAGAGTAATGACAATTCTTATCTCACGAAAGGGGAATAATTTTATTTTGAATAAGCGATAAACTAGAAATAACAAAATACATTGTATGTAACTCGTCCTCTATTTGTCTTTAAGAACTCAGCCGGAAGGTTAACTACTCGGCTTCGCTATCGCTCCTCCTCGCAGTTAACCTTCCGGTTTCGTTCTTCAAGACTGATTTAGAGGACTCGAGACATAAATAACTATTAATATCGTTCAATAACGTACTTTGGATCCTACTTTTAACAACGCATTTACCATCTCTCTTTCTAGGACGCTCGACTCTGTTTAAGGTCTTAAGCTCTTATATAAGTGTATTCAATATTTTGATTTTCGAGTGAAGTATTATTGTTTCTCTATGATAAGGTGTACCGAGTTGCAGCAATTGTGTTGTGTAAAATAAGTTGAAAACATATTTTATATAAATATCGAAGTTGACATGACGACAATGGCGATCAATGAGGACTTAAATTATAAGCAAAAATACATAAAATTGGTTGAGATGACTGCCTTATCATAATTAACTGGAAGAATAGCATATATTAAAATTTACCAGTTAAATAAAACATAAAAATTTAACAATGAAGGTTAAACGTTTGGCTCAAAATATGTGTAACATTTCATAACTAATGTGTAATGTAACATTTCTTATCTAACGTTGAACATGGGTCTTGACAAGTCACTCAATTGAACAGCCTTGAGAGAATGTAAAGTTGATTAATTGATTACGTGTTTCCGGAAGTGTCAATTGCTATGATCATCAGTTCCATAAGTGTAATGCATATTTTTATCGGGAGGTGACGGTGTTTTTCCCACGCTGAATGGTGAGATCCGCCACCGATAGGGGTTTTCCCCATCCTCCCATCGGCTTGCGGAGTTTTCCCTGCCCAGGTGTCTCCCACTACTGGGGCACCACCCGAGCCGGAACAACTTCAAAGTTCCGGACTCGGATCCCGAGGAAGGGCGTGAGAGATATGCAAGACATCACGCAAAGGTGAAGGCAAGGGAAGAGGAAGGGAAACTACTAAAAAATGGTCGATTTGTGACCAGCAGTATAGGAGAGCGGTACGCTGTCTATTTCCCATTGCTCGTGATGCAAATATGTTCTTAAATTTTCAATCATATAGAGATATATAGGTTTTCTAATTCACAAGCTATACTCAGTTTGAAATTTTGGTAAACTTAAATATTTAATCATATGCATTCTTATTATTAACACCTGTCATCTCTTTGTATACTCATGGCATTATCACAAATAAATTCACAAACCTAGAAAAGATTCCATATTCTGTTATGATGTATTATGAAGAAGCTATCAACCGCAAATAATAAAAGCGCTTATTTGAAATTTTTAAAAAATTGATGCAACGTAGTCGAACTTCCATTACAAAAAGAGTAAGAAATCGTGTTTAGTAATAAAAACCATTATTTATTCCTGAATAATTGTGTATTTCTATATTTTTAAACGATAATATAATACATTTTCGTGTGATAGTAATTTAGTTATGAAATTGTTACGTAGTCTCAGTATTATTTCCTTATTTCATAAGCCCAACTCATGACCCGTCGCCGCGGGCAAACTTGCTTCGCGAACTGCGCTAACTCACCAGCGCCCGGAAGCGCGAGGAATCCAAGGCGAATGCGGGGTCTAAGTGCGGCTTCCTGTTTTTATCCGCGATGTGAATGCGGTTCCAGAGCGCCAAAGAGGTTCGCTCAGTTGTCCGTTCGCGCGCCCCGGCGGCGCCACCAGTCGTAAGACGCGCACTGCGCGAGATTTACGTGGGGCCAAACCAGGCGGACACTAAGACAAATGACTGACATCAAGCCCGAGATGTAGACGGAAGAGAAGACGGATTATAAGGCAAACACGATGACGTGCATACATATATATCGACACGCTTTTTTTTTCCCCGCGTAGGTCCTTAAGTTTGTTTTATTAGTTTGACCATTGACATAAAATATACATGCAAATTCCCGGTTCGTAATAGCTTGGCATTAAATAATCACTTACTTGGTTTCAGAGATTTGTTTCGAGAATACGAGCAAATTTCGTGGCAATGACATTGCGGACGCTGGTTTCACATTCTTCGAATTCTTGAGAGCAGCATTCAAAGCTAGCAGCGGGAAAGAATGTCTTGCGTTATTCATTCGACGATGTAAGACATCGGGGCAAAACGAACGCAAAAGTAATACTACTCGTGAAAGTGTTGCACAGACTCTCACGTATTCATTCATAGTACATTACATTAGAACTAATGTTTTGCATAAGGAACTCCTTATTGATGTATTATAATTTTTATCGAATTGTAAGATGAAACATTCAAACAAATATTGATTACATTATAATTGCCTTTTTGCAGAAATCTATTTTATAATGAGGTAAGAGAATAAACTTTAGTATAATTTATCAAAGCTGTGATTAGTTCAAAATTGGTGGTGATCTCAATTTTTTGTGTCAATAAACAAAATGTGAAATGGAGACAAACAAATAACTCACGTGTTAAATATAAAAGGATGCGTGTTTGCAGATGCAATCTTGTCAGTACATGGAATCGAAGATATCTTGATGATACATGACCATCGCTCTTGATAATCCTTGCACTCGAACAACTGTATCTTACTATATTTAAGAAGAATAGTAATAAAACAAATATTTTCTGTATATATATGGTTTAATTTAAATTTTTCCTTATTATTTCTTCAGGTTGTTGGCCTCAGTATAAGAATTTTATATGATGTATATATGATAGTGTCCTATTCTAGCACGTAAATCAACTGTGCATTTTTGAAGAATTGCTAAAATATCCTAACAAGAAACACACGATTTATACTTCGTCTATGGACAAGAAAACATTGATAAAGAAAACAAACACCTTGCCTGTCAGTGAAACATGATCAGTGACCCCACTGAAAAGAATGAAGAATCTACTAGTGTTTTTGTGATGAATGAGCGATTGCAAGATTCATATGTCGTTAGTGTGTAATTTGTCTCTGTTTTGTAAGTTAACAGAAAACTACTGAAAATGACAACTAATTGTGAAGTAAAAATTCCAGTCAATGAACTGTTGCTGAATGAGAAACACACATTCTGAACTTTCTTAGATGGAAATCCGTACTTTTTATTTAGTGAATAAGAACATTTACATCGAATTCAATTGCAGCTAATATTCTTCTAAGAAAAAAGAAAAAAAGGTACTGCAAATATATTTTTTGCTTACGATAAATCGACTATTAGCTATTTGGATGCGCGAAACTAAAACTACTTTCGTTAATATCTACGTTTTTTTAAGAAATCCAAATAATCGTGAGGGGTTAAAACTTCCGAATCCTTACCAATACATTTGTTGTTAAACACCACTGGTGACTACCAAACTTTTCTTTCAATTACATTTTGCGATGTAGAAATATTTATCATATTATTTTAATACATATTTCGTCAAATATTCATCATATTTAGAACCTTAGTAATCACGTCCCTAACAGTACGAATGCACTCAATTGTATGTCTTATCTTTCTTTATTTCTGCGTGGCCGGGAGGCCCTCAGCAGCCGAGTACGATACATTCGGAATACATTGAGTAATATTGACATAGTTTAGGAAATAAGTGTTTTGATAGATGAATACATTGAGTACGTGGACACGTCATGTAGATTCAAGAAATAATTGTCTTGGGAATTAAATTTGTGAAGGCATAGGATGGTTAGGAATGGTCGAAGAAGTGCGAGATGGTTAAGGAGGGTCGCGGAAGTTTCCGCTTTCCGGTCTTATCTACGGCGGCAGCTTCTTCCATCCTGCACTTCCCGCGCTATCTCGTCCAGCCCTCGGGTGGCGAATCCCCTGTCGCCACGCAGCCCACGCCCTCAGGAGGAGGCGCAACCAGAGCGCCGGCAGAGGCCGCCTGAGCCGCCGGGGCGAGGCGTCCTCGGACAGAGACGTCGGGCGCGCGTCGCCGCGACGCTGCTCCGGAGGCGTCCGGCGATCTGATACGCCGCGCCGCCCCGCGCCGCGCCGCCGGCCTTATCAGCGCATGCAAACGAGGCCCGGGGCGGCGTGTTCCTTATCACGGCCCCGGGGTGCAGGGACGAGGCGGAGCAGGCGGCGGGGTTAAAGAGAACGCCGCCTAAGTGAAACTGAAAGTGGGAACAAAGTGCTCTTTGTCTTACCTTGTAAGGCGGGTAGGCAGCAGCAGATCGTCGACGCAGCCAGTGGCCCTGTCTCACTGACATTGACCTGAAACGAAAGAATGAATTTTCATCAGCGTCAGTTGCATCACAGACGCGCAGTCTAATCTCGGGACGGGGCTCCTCGACGCTACAAAGGCTCCTTCGAACTGGATCATCTGATTGGGGGCGGTGTTAATCACACAGAACTTGACTAGATCTCGGGAGGAGAGGCTGTGTTTCCGAACTATCTCTCTTGTCATTTGTGCTTCCTGCCTCACGTCGCTTTTTTCTAGCCGCGTTTGTTACGGCTTGGCGGAGTTTTTTTCTCATGACAAAAATGCGTGTACTATCACAGGGGTTCTATCAAGTTCACCATTTGGACTGCTATCGCCCTCACTAAAATGCGAAGATGCACTGGGGTTGACAGCGGTGGTTCCTGTTGGGCCCACCCGTCTCGCACGGGGGTGCAGGAAGCACACATCATGTTGGGCTGACGGCGCGTATATCTTCCGTGCTCGGGTGTGAAGTGCGGCCTTGGAAATAACGTTGCAGGTTTTCTCTCGCCCCTCCAGGTTCAGTAAAGAAGCCAACTGATCGATATCTCCCGCAGGTCTCTCTCTCTCTCTCTCTCTCTCTCTCTGTCCGTCGCGGAACGGGCTTGTACCGCTGCCAAGTCGCCGAACGTACGGCTATTTCTGACCCTGATCCGTTCCGATGCCGAGTTAGGATAGAATCAAACAACGCCAGGGAACGCTCTGGGTTATTAAGAAGTTGCCCATGAGTTCTTGTTCCGTAGAATGTTGTTTTCACAACGCAGCGTGGACGTGAGCAGGGTTTTCTTTAATTAGGAAAGGAGATAATTTCAACTTGAGTCAAAATAATTTGAAAGTAACACATGAAAAACGGGTGTACTAATTAAATACGAGAAATAAAATGTGATTATTCATTTTCTCTCGCATAATTCCTTGTTAATAGCAACGTAGAATTGACCTTCATGAAAAAACGTTTGAATTTTGTGAGTTAAAATATGTAATCAGTGGGATGACATCATTCATAAAGTAGTTTAAAAGAAAGAAAATATCAAGGAGGCTCACTCACTAAAATTTATATTTATTTTAAACTCGGTAAGTTGTCTTTTATAATATGAGTATTTTTATTTAACTGTGTTTTTCTGTAGTATAGATGTGTAGTATAGATAGTTTTCTGTAGTATAAATAGTATTCAACAAACATAAATGTACTAGGTTCTAATCGCTATACCCATGTTAGGGGTAATAGTTACAATATACGGAAGAGTACCTTGTAAAATATCATTCTTATTGTTTGAAACTACAATACTATGTTTTAGAAAAAGTTGACTTTGAACTTCATGAGTCACCTGCTTGTGCGTTAAACGAAAAAAATATTAACTATTGCCTATTTATGATTCGTTTAAAATTCGGGAAGTTTATAAGGTATTTCTCTTGTTGCAACTTCTTGGTTTTTAGTGCTAATTTCTATTGTCTTGATTAATCAAAAGTGGCCGGCCGTTCACCAATCAAGTGCCGACGATCCTTGTCCTTCTTCTGGCACTCCGCAAGTGGCAACGTTCTCTTACACGAGCTCTTACAGTGCTTCATCACCGGCAGCCCACGGCAAAGAAAAGACTCCTTCGCGTGGTTTTTTGTCGGCCACGTGAGGATGTCGTTGCTATCGTCAAAAACCTTGACACCGGCGACGGCGACGGTCGGTGGGGGGCGGGCGCGTGGGAGAGGGGGCGGGGCGGTTCACACCGCCGCCGCTCGCCGCGGAAGGGGTGCTTCCGGTGTCAGCGAGCAACCGGATGCGATTTTTCACACTCGAGACACGCGGGCTCCCTCGCAGCCAATCTGCGTCGGCGGAGACGTGTCGCTGGGCATTGCGCCGGGCGCGGCGCGGGCACCCGGCTGTGGGGGCGGGGTCCAGGTGGGGGCGGAGTCGGGTAGGAGGAAAGCAGCATCTGGCTGAGGGGGACGACCGGGAGAGGTGGATGAGGGCCTCAATGATGTCACTACAGGGCATCTGACCGGGAGGTCCTAGCCTTTCACTCCCAATTTTGTCATCTAGGTCGAATCCAGTCGCGTTCGGAGGAGAATGCTAGCGGCCGGCAGCTGTGATCTGTGGTTTCTCCGATTAACACCGGGCGAATGCTGGAGCAGTACCTTAATAAACTGCCCACAACCCGCGCGCAATCTCCCTTTCCCTTTCTCGTCCTATCCTCACCCATCCCTTACACACACTTACCCCTTACGTGCACTACACTATCACACACGCTGGGTGACCGGTCGCAAGCATATGGCTTAGAGCTGCCCCGCTGGTGGGAGATACCTGGTTGGGGAAGCCGAGGGTAGGCCGAGGCTAGCCGAGGGTAGGTCGCCGCCGGATTTCGCCATTCAATGGGGGATGACCACCACCACCTCTCAAATAAAAACACATGCATTACACTTACGGGACTAATGACCTTAGCAGTTGATGCTCCCGGAATCATTGACAATCAATATGAAGGGGTGAGTCAACTGTACTGGTGGGCTGCAATAGTGACAAAACTCAAAAATACGAATTTTGAGTTAATGCACTGTCTAGAATTGCAGCTTGATCTACCCTCCAGTAGCAGCAGCAGCGCATTTTACAGTAAAGTATTCCACCGACAAATGGCAGAAGTGTGAACGCAAGAATTACGCATTTTAATACAAGGTGAAACTTTAAAATCATTTATCTCAACACTTGATTTTTTGAGTTGTGCCTCAATTGCAGTTCACGAACGATGTGCTTGCCAATTTAGTGGCTCGTTTTGATTTATATTTTTAGTGATGTAAATCAAAATCTACCAGAGAAAAGCTTTCTCTGCATTCGTCATTTGGTTTCTACAAATTATTTCTTCGTCTCTTATATGGAATAGGATGATAAGGTCAGGATTTACTTTTTATATCTACTGAACATTTCAAGACAAGAACCACATTCCTAACCGAATACTTACATACCAAGTAGACAAATTTGATTTTGTCCCAAAAATTGAACTGTCAGATTAATGATCATTCATTAGATCTCAATCTTTTGAACGGTTTGTGGCCTTACACCATTTAGCAGTTATGAGTTAATTGATCTTGATATTTTTGAAGAGGTGGTGGTTTGTGAGTGTCTTCCACGAAACTTATCATGATTTTTACTTATTTCTTTCGAGTAATAGACAATACAAGACATAACTCCAGACATCTGAAGTCGTTGTCAGTCATTTTACGTCGTCAGTAAGAAATTGTAAGTAATTAAGTCATTGTAAGTAAAAAACATACTTTTTTCGAAGTCATTACTGTCCTTACGATCTTTGTTGAGAAAAAGAAATTACATAACATTCGTTTTAATAAGTTAAAATTTGCACACCTAGAGATATCATTGATAACACGAACAATTTATTGATCAAATTTAAAAGAATAATTATATCGTATTCACGATTCAGTTTCCTTTTCTCACATTTAATACAGATTGCAAAATACATTTTTCAAAGAATTAAATGATTATCTTGTCATAATTATTTTTCTTAAATGTTTTTAATCTTTTTACTTTTCTTTGATGTGGCAGAATATTTGCTCGAATTGATACTCTTGAATATAAAAATGACATTTCGAGGCAATGGAAAATTACCCTTCTGCAAAAATTTTATAATAATTAAAAAAAAAGAGGCACACGATAAAAGTCATGTCATCTGCAAAAATGGAGGTTAAACATGAGAGTATTGCGTCGAAGGTTCCCAAAGCCAAGACTTCAACATACTTGCAAGACACACCATTTTCTTCAAAGACATTCGTAAGTGTTTTTTTGTGTGCGTGTGTCATTGTTTACCACACAGGGTAAGCGACACTCAGACGGGAAAGAGGAGGGACTTACGGAGTCGCACGAGTGTTGGTGAGAACATCTCATGGTGTGGTTGGGCGCGTGTGAGCCCTGCGGCAAGTGGACGAGAGCGCGGCGGGGCGAGCGAATGGTGTGTGGACGGACGCGGCGGGGTGGGTGGGGCGGGGCGGGCCGCGACCGCAGTAAATAACCGCTGGTTAACCGCGGCGGCGCTGCACGCGAGCCACTCCAGCAGCGCTCCTATCGGCGCATCGCGGAACGGTCGCGGCGCTGCGCCCTGCGCCGTGCGCATCCGCGGAAACGCCACTTCCCGCCGCCCCCGGCGCGGCGCTCCGCTTCTGGCTGCGCCAAGCTGCGCCGGGCACAGGACACCCTCGACCGCCCGCACACTACGATCCCGCCATGTCTGTGACTAGCTGCGCCAAGCTGCGCCAAGCTGCGCCAAGCTGCGCCAAGCTGCGCCAAGCTGCGCCAAGCTGCGCCAAGCTGCGCCAAGCTGCGCCAAGCTGCGCCAAGCTGCGCCAAGCTGCGTCAAGCTGCGCCAAGCTGCGCCAAACTGCGCTGAGCTGCGCCGAGCTGCGCCAAGCTGCGCCGAGCTGCGCCGAGCTGCGCCAAGCTGCGCCAAGCTGCGCCACGCTGCGCCAAACTGCGCTGAGCTGCGCCGGCCACAGGACACTCGACCGCCTGCGCGCTACGATCCCACCATGTCTCCGCCATGTCCCTGCGAAGCTGCTCCGAGCTGCGCCAAGCTGCGCCGAGCTGCGCCGGCCACAGGGCGCTCTCGACCGCCTGCTCGCTGCGATCCCGCTATGTCTCCGCCAAGCTGCGCCAAACTTCGCCAAGCTGCGCCAAGCTGCGAGAAACTTCTCCAAATTGTGCCAAGCTGCGACAAACTTCTCCAAATTGTGCCACTGTGCCAAGCTGCGCCGAGCTGCGCCGTCCACAGGCCACTCTCGACCCCGGTCACTGCGATCCCACCATGTCTCCGTTGGCGTCAGCCCCTATGACTCTCTACGATGCCCAACCTCGTCACCAATTCTGTGGGCACTGTGTAAACGTTCTTAAACAAAAATCTTAGTTTTGGGAAAACAAGGGTTAGATTATTGAGTCACCTATATTTCCCAATACCGAGCAATATTTCCCAACGCTTTTTTGTCGTTAAGGATACATTTTAATTCGATCGTTTTACTATAAGAAAATATAGATACTTAACTTGTAGTAT
The DNA here is from genome assembly GCA_038098605.1 of Gryllus longicercus. Taxonomy (NCBI): domain Eukaryota; kingdom Metazoa; phylum Arthropoda; class Insecta; order Orthoptera; family Gryllidae; genus Gryllus; species Gryllus longicercus. The sequence continues at coordinate 3,613,045 of JAZDUA010000093.1, forward strand.
TAGTTCTTAACCCAATTTCGCCATAAAGTTACTTAAGAAATTTTACCCTGTGACCACAGAATTACTTTGTCCTCTACACCGTTTCTGACGTCCCGCATAGGCCGATCTTCTGATACTAGCTACTTGGTTGGCCGGGAGACGCATTCTAGGCACAAGTGCCAACGTGCCTTGGACTCAGAAGTGCATTTCGCCCTGAGGAAGGTCGATGAATGGCAGTCGAAACGCTGGTACGTGTGCTTATGATGCGGTGTCTCCCGGTCCGCCAGGTAGCTACTGGCTCCGGCCGCGGATGCCTACGCTCTCGAATCTCCTGATGCCCTCGCTGTCGACACTACCTCTGCTGGTCCGATCCCACCCTCAACGTCGTATCATCTTGTCTTCCAGCAGCTCCGTCCCATCCACAGTCCTCATTGACGCTCTTGAGTCCCTGCTTTTCCCGTGCACCAGTGATGTCCACGATGACATCATCAAACCCCGTCGCTGCCACGCAGTTTTTTATTATTTTTTCTATTTTTTAAATTGAAGGTCGCATCAACATTTAGGTCATTAGCGACCACTATTGAATTTAACGGTACGATGACATGATCAAGTACTAATTACATAAATAGTGGAAGTATCCGGTCCACAAATCGATTAATCCAGCTATTCCATCTTCCCTACCCTTCTTGATGCCTTTCCCGACTTCTGGTTTTCCAAAATTCCCTTACGTCCCAGCAGTCATAGCTGTCGTCGGCCCCGCCCTGCCCCCGTCGCCTTACCGTTCACCAACTTCTTTCCAACTAGCCACTTTCCCGATTTCCCCAATGTCTCCTCTGCCGGCACAACCTGTACAGCCTCCTATCTCCGCCGTTCTCGCTTTTTTTGGCCACTTCGCCCCCTTCACCGTGCAACGGAGCTCGCGACGTACCAGCCGACTTTATTGTCCTCGCTGCCATTTTATTTCTGAGAGCTTGCATCGCCGTTTCCGACGACACTTTCAACATTTATGCAAATCTTCCTATCACTTTCATTATGTCTCCACTGTCGTCACACAAACAGCACGCATCATACTCGCGGTTGCCACATCCATCATCTTTCACCGTCTCTAAATACACGGCTCAAGATTTTACTGCCGGTTCTGGTATTTCTATCATTGATACTATCACATCTAATTTCACTATCTGTGAACGTTTTCTAGAGATCAATGAGTAATTATTTAATTAAAATTAATGTTCTTGCATCATTTAGTCGATTTCTTCACGACGGAGACAAGGAAATACAATAGACAGTGTCCGTGTTTTTTTTCCCTCGCAAATATTTTTATTGAACAGAGACTAATATTTTCTTATTAATTTTTGCATAAAACGTTCATTTTCCCCTGTGTTCATAATTAAATTTATAAACAGGTTAGGGTAGATATCCCAGAATTTAATAAAACGTGCACAGAATACACTTCTTTGCATAGTACGTCACACACAGTTTTTAACTGTTTTTTGTACGTTAAATAGCCATCGCTACAAATCGCTCAAATTCACACGTATCTGCATTGCAATTGCGTCTCCGGCTACTCTGCGGTGTCGGCCATCTCCGGGGGAATTTTTAGCTTACACACAGCACTCTACTTTACTACCACCCCTCATATCTACAATGTCTTCACAACCCCTAAGGTTCACAGTGTCCCAACCTCCGTCGTTTTCTCTATTATCTCTATTGACCTCATCGAATCTTACAGCATTATCTCCCAACTTTCCTGAAGTCACCGCGGTCGTCATTACCTTTACAGCCCGCATAGTTATTGTTGAAATATTTACTCTTCCTTCCCCGTATTCGTCATCACTATTGACGATCATAATAGCCCATCGCTTTCGCTTCCGAAAGTGTATCACACCTGTCACTTCAGCACGTGGCCTTCTCTTCTTCAGGAATTCATATGTTGTGATACTTTCATACTGTTCTCATCACCTCGCAGTAAATGTTCTACGTCTAAAAAATTATTTGAATCCAAGTTTCAAATAACTTTCGCCTTACGAATCTGTTGAAAAGTACTTAATGTGTGTTTGTTTTCATTTATTATTTGGTGACTAGTGGGTACTGCTATCTGCAGTGCTCTCGAGGTCGCAGATGGATATTCTCACATCGACTAACGCGACATGGCTTTTATACTTTATTGAATTGAATTGAATTGATGTATTATTTTACGTGGGGAGACTCGGACCATCAGGCCCGTTCTTCCGTCTGGCCACCCAAACGTCGCTACGCTCCTTTCAGCCACTAGCGGAGAAAGGAGGTATTTCTTGGGCGACGAAACAGGCTATTTGAATTTAGCTCAGAGGCATCATTTAGGCTTGAGGATCTTTAACATGCAAGTAAATCTACTAACATGGGACAGCCAGCTTTACTTCCCCTCCGAAAGAAGGCGTACGAAGGATTTTTCGCCCTTCATACCCACGGCTTCGATCGGATTTAAAGCCGCGAACTTGGGTATAACAGTCCGATACGCAAACCGTTATACCATCGTCGCCGCTTTACACATACCTCGATCGCATCCTGTATTCTATTTCAACGTTTTTCGATATTTTTGCTATATAATTCACGTTTGTACTATGCACTTTCTTCCCGTTCGCTTCTACGTTCTTGAAAGAGAGTAGATATCTACTGAAATCTTCAGTTCAGAATGACTTCCTGGACTCAAATTTGGTATTATTGGCTTACTACGTTGCAAATTATCGTTGTTATTTCCGCGATAGTCTGGTATTCAGCAGCATGATTGACTCACCTATTCCATGATTCAAATTAACTGGAATATGTGCGTAATATAGCATCATTCCCCAACGGCATACACTACAAGTATGTGACTGCATTTGTAGTGGACATGATGCTTTTGATGTTTTCTAGCTTGAATGTTCAGAGTCTTTCTTGACAATTCACATTTTTCTAGATTCTTTTCACATATTTAGTATCTTTCTCCAAACTTGCTTTTCTACCACTGATTAATATATCGCTTACTTTTGCTATCTCTTTCAGTATCACAAACTTCCTCAACAGAGCTATAATCACGGCCATTGTAATCATCTTCTCACAGAAAATTCCCTGGCGTCTCTGATTCTGTGATTCACTCCGATAACCTCGGGGGTGGTAATGACCTGAATATCAGCGTAGAGATTCTCTTGAATATATCGATAAGAAGTGCTTTGTCTGTCGACGATGACAAAAATCTTGATGACAATGATATTCTTACCAACGTAATCGAGAAGAATCCTCTATTGAAATTTAGAGTTCGAAAACAAAGTTGGCAATAAAATAAATGAATGGGATTTGATGGTAGGTATTATGAAACCTTGAGATGTTTTCTTCGCAAATGTGACATAGTGCATCATTTAAGAAATTCATACATGGAGAGATATTTTAACAGCTACACACTCTAGTAGATATTCGTACAATAATCAAGTTGCGATTTCAGAGATCACTAGAGCCACTGATTCATATGTATGTAACCAAATATTAGATGAAATTCAATCAGGAAGATATTTTCTAAGGATTTGTGAAGTTATTACACTAATTAACCATTATTTAACATTTTTGTTACTTTATTCTTTTATCTCGCTTATTATTTTATATAAAAAAATAAAAAAGATGCTAAAAGTTTATAGTATTTTCATATTTACATTAAAAACAAATTTTAAATCAGAACTACTAGCAAAGTGAATGACATCTATGGTGAGCCACTGCCTCGCTTTCTAGCAAAGCTCCCCACTTTCTCTTCAGCCGCCAGTAGAATTCACCGACCCTCGCGCCTCGTGGCCATCAGCGTCACCATAATGCAGTCACCACAGTCGTGACATCTCTAGCGCCATGCCAGCGGCTGCTACCTCCCCTCTGACGTCACCGTCCCGGCCATCGCTTCCACCTCCACCCTGCTTCCTTCCCCTGCAATCCCCGCCCACGCCGTCGCCGCCGGCGGGCGAGGCGAGACGCGGCGCAGCGCGTCTATCTGCCATCAGCCTCCATCTTTCCGCCCCGAGGCCCGCGACGCCGGCCGAGGATGTCCCGCAAGGCGAAGGGTGAGCGCTGGACAGCGCGGGGGGCGAAGCGGGGCGAAGCGTGGGGCAGCACGGGAATGAGTGGGGCGAGGCGTGGTGTGGGCAGCACGGGGACGCGTGGGGCGAGGCGTGGTGTGGGAGAGGCGCGGGGCGAGGTGCGGTGCAAGGCGCGGGGCGAGGCGCGGGGCGTGGGGCGGGGTGAGGCGAAGAGCCGAGTAAGACGTGGGGCCGGGCGGGGCGAGGCGCGGGGCGAGGCGCGGGGCGAGGCGCGGGGCGAGGCGCGGGGCGAGGCGCGGGGCGAGGTGCGGGGCGAGGTGTGGGGCGAGGCGCGGGGCGAGGCGCGGGGCGAGGCGCGAAGTGAGGCGCGGGGCGTGAGGCGGGACGAGGCGATTCACGGGGGGGGGCGATTCACGGGGGGGGGGCGATTCACGGGGGGGGGCGATTCACGGGGGGGGGGGGCGATTCACGGGGGGGCGAATCTCGGGGCGAGTCTCGGGGCGAGTCTCGGGGCGAGGCGCGGGGCGAGGCGCGGGGCGAGGCGAGGCGCGAGGCGAGGCGCGGAGCGAGGCGCGGAGCGAGGCGCGAGGCGCGGGGCGAGGCGCGGGGCGAGGCGCGGGGCGAGGCGCGGGGCGAGGCGCGGGGCGAGGTGCGGGGTGAGGCGCGGGGCGAGGCGCGGGGCGAGGCGCGGGGCGGGGCGGGGCGGGGCGGGCTGGACTAGGCGCGGGGCGATGCACGAGTTGAGACGCGAGACATGGGGCGAGGAGAGGCGAGGTGCAGGGCAAAGCTCGTGGCGGGGCGAGGCGAGGCGCGGGGCGAGACGCGGGACATGGGGGCAAGAAGTGGCGCGGAGCGGTGCGAGGTGCAGGGCGAAGCGATGGGCAGCGTGGGTGCGACTCTCGGGCGAGTGTGCGGCGCGGAGGGCAGAGGCCGCGCTGATGACTTTCCTGCGGGAACGCTGTGGCGAGTGCCACTCGGTCGCTGTTGCCGGCGGATGTTCTCATGCACTGCAGTGGCCGTCGGTGTCAATGAGGGCGACCAATAGTGAAGCGGTGAGAGTGCTTTACTTGCACCGCTGGGTCTGTTACTCAAATCGCGATCGAGTCATGTGTGAATTGGCGTGGGCAAAATGTAGTGCGCGCAAAGTTTTCTTGAGGTTCTCTCGTATTTCCTCCCTCTCAACTGTTCCAACATCATACATATCGAATCCTCATAATCAACTACTCAACATAATCTTTCGTCTTTTTCCAATGGTGGTCACAATGCTTAGGTGCTGATATCACAATTAAGAATAACCTTTCAGTCCGGAGACGACGCCGTCGTGTAGCTATCGCAACCGTTCACCGTTCATCACTGAGTTTCGGGATCCAATTACAGGATGATCATTGTTATTTTTGGTGGACCAAAGTAGTTTTGGCGCCAGATTTTCATGAGGTTTTATCGTTTTCTTTACCTCTCTTTCCATTATCATCCATCAAATCATTAGTCTCTTCCATTATGACCCAAAGGCTGTAGAAACAGAGCATTATAATTTAGATATGACCTCTCAATTACTCATGACATTCGCAGTCACACAACAATACGACTTGTAGCAAGTATCTTGATACGACTACGCAGACAGACGTGATATGTGCTGCTTTAATTACCGCATCAACCTAATGACCACTTACATATCTAACTCGTCAATAAGATCCTCATATCGGAGAGGAAAACTTACGAAATAAGATTACAATCTGCGACTAATTTAACACCCTCTTCAGTTCTTCTCTTCTCCCATTAACGATTCAACCACTTTTCTAAAACCTTTTAATAACACCCAACTGATTTCCAGTATTGCTACCACTTGGCCATCACAAGCAGCTTCGTTTTCACCGCAAGCGCCTCCACCGCCTCCACTTTTAACAACACCCAACCAATTTCCAGTATTGCTACCACTCGTCCATCACCAGCATCTCCGCTTTCACCGCAGGCGCCTCCACCGCCTCCATTTTTAACCACACCCAACCGATTTCCAGTGATGTCACCATTTGACCGTCATCAGCAGCTCCGTTTTCACCGCAAGTGCCTCCGCCGCTTCCAATTTTACCAACACCCAACCGATTTCCAGTTATGCCACCACTTGACCATCACCGGGAGCTTCGTTTTCACCGCAGTCGCCTCCGCTGGCGCTAGCGCTCTCTCCCGCTTTGGCGAAGGAGCTCCTAATGGCCTCTTCGGATGAAGTCATCGCGTGCGGCCCTCGTTAGAGGCGCAGCGCCGCGTCGTGTTTTCGGTTGGCTCCACTGCGCTCCCTCCCTCCGTCACTTTCAGTAGAGCGCCGGCGTGCGTGGGCAGAAAAGCAGCCATTTGTAGTGCACCCTATTCAATTAGGCCTTCGGACTCCAACGGCATCGATAGAAGGATTGTAAGATGATGTAAGTGATGGAGAGGGAAATGTGGTGGGCTGATTTGAAACTGCGTTCGGTTTTGTTGAAGATGATTTGCAGCAAGCGGATGAGAACCATGATACGACAAATCAATCATTTCGATCAATGGCCAATGCTCCGTGGTTTAATACATGTGTCCAACTGATTAATGAACTCGCCTTCCAACCCTTTTTCACACCGTATTACTTCACTTATCCACCAACTTCTTTGTTAGTTTACCCCCAATCCACAACCTAGCTACTTTTAACATCAGCAAAATTCTGTCCACTCACCATGAATAAAAAGCATTCCCATTCATGTATTCCTGAAATTGTTTGCTGAACGTGACCAAAATTAGAGGCACTATTAAGGATTCCTCAAGTGTTGTGTTATAATTACTTGTAGAAATGTAAGTTAACACGTACCTCAACTACGCATGTGTTAAGTTAACAATTATTACTGAACAATGTTTACATCAACAATGGTAATAAATTTTTTAATAAAATTATGTCCCTCTACGCCGAAAATATATATACATAAGAATGGTAGATGTGACAGTTAAATGAAAGTGATAAAATATTTTCATTTCTAATCACCATATAAGTGATATCGCGTCCTGTATTTTGCTTCTTTGAACCAATATCTTGTATTCAGACGAGTGAGTACAGGTTTTCTATTTTATTGCCAAAAGGTTCATCTGATCTATTTCTTCTTGAATTCTTTGATAACTGAATTAATGTTTAGATGGAGGAATCCATTGTTGGAAAACGTAATATTAACCGAATATTGACGATAAAAGCAGTTCTTATTTTCTGAGTAAACATATAAGTGTTTGTTGGGTGTAATGTCCCCGCATTTGGAGGAAAATGGTTAAAAAAAGTACCTCTCACGCAAATGACCAAACAGACAAGTAAAGCGATTGAGCAGACGCTGTGAAGTTGTCTAGTGGCGCATTCGGTAACAAGCGCAATTGGAACGATTAATGGTTATTGCAAAAATCCCAGCTTGTGTGTTGTCTCTTGTTGCTAATTATAAAATTCCAAAACCGTGAACCATCACTGATATATGTTGCGTTCATAAACGAATTTATGTTTACAGATTTAAGAAAATAATCAGGTTTATTTTTGGTATGGTTCTTAAACGTTAGGAAGTGCACAGGGTGTGATGTCGCTGTAGTAGTGAGAGAAAACTAGTTTTGATTAGAGATGGCTAAAACAGTGGTAAGTAAGTTGCAATATAATTACTGGAACTTACAATATAATTACTGGAACCGACACCAATACAAAAAAGTTGGTGCCATGCCGCACCACAATTTTTTTAATAGTTTTTGTTTTGTTTTTAATGAAGAGTAAGTTATTTCAGTAGATAATCAATCCAAATTAATTTTTGATTTGCGTAGGAAAATACGACAAAAATCCCGTAGCTGAAAATGAGGCAATGAACATTCAGTTCCTAGTCGTGCTTATTACCGACTGCGCTACAAGTAACTCGATTGTGCCCCTGCTCTGTCTCTTGACTATCAAGGCCAACTGTTTGAGAGACAATTGTTACCAGTTTCGCTCTGAAATGTTCCCTACAAATACGTGAACTTACTGTGATGAACCGTTACGCCAAGTTACTTTTCTTGCCGCACATCCAAACTTAGGATTGATTGATTGTTAGTGATTCCGGGTTATCAACTATTGAGGTCAATAGTCCCGTAAGTGTAGAGCATGTTTTTGCACGGGAGGTGACGGTGGTCTTTCCCTGCTGTTTGGCGAGATCCGACGCCGACGTACCGTCGGCTAGCGGGGTTTTTTCCAGCCAAATATCTACCACCAGCGGGGCACCGCCCCAGCACGAACAAGCTCTAAGATCCCGACCGGTCTGCCAGTATGTGTGGTAGTGACCCTAGAACCTTCCAGTCAGAGGGACTGCAGTGATATCAGTTGATGCCCTGAGCCATCTCTTCCAAACATTGGTTATTCCCTTATTAATTAAAATGAATAAAGCTGGTTAAAGATTCAAGAAAATATTTTAATTGTTGATCATTTCCATACCTTGAGTTTTTTGTTGTTCATTCTTGAAATATAGTCACCTAACTTGGTATCAAGAGCCCTCAAAATGTAGGTAAATACATTTAAATGGAAAGCGTGAGATTCATTCACAGACCTTGACCAGTCTCATTAACCCAGTCGTCGACATATTCGAAGAAATTACAACTAGTTGTGAAAAAGTATGAAGAAGGGCATATTTCTTACCGGTTTCTTGTCACGTATCACATCTACACACGTTTATATCACATCTAACTGCATGAGCCAACTCTCTAACACATTTCGTTCTAAAATACATTTTGATAGTACATTGTGATACGTTTACTATTTTTGGTTAAAAATAGAAAAGCTGTTTCAGTTAATGAAATTTATTACAAGCATTGATGTGCATTTAAAATATCTACCCTGAGATTCAGGCGTAATGCAGATGACATAAACAGTTATTATTTCACATCGAACAAATGTTTCAAATGAGAGTACGCCTTTGAAAAGGAACATGGAATAAACCAATGTTAAATGCAATTAGATTACTCTTATTGATTTAATTAACAATTACGATATATAATTTTGTTCTGATAATGAACATGGATTCATTTTACTTCGTGTAATAAAAACGTTTTTGAATTCTTGAGTGTGTTCGCCCTCCTTCCCAATATGACGCTAAAATTCTAGTGACTAATCAAATATTATATTGTTGACAATTTTATTAAGACACGAAAATTCTTTATAATTTTGAAAAACAGATTACGTTAGTTTACAAAGGCGTTTCAAAATAGAACAACGTGCAAATGAGTTCCTAGCATAGGTACCATTTGCAACGAAGATTTGTCTGGCTGGCCACGAATTCATTACACGCCTCGTATGTGCATACTATTTTTCCTAGGAGATATACCGCATTTCAAACGCGTGCTCTGCAAAGAAGACAAAAAGCGTGGTCTCGCGCTCGGAGAGATCTAGGATCGCTGGCTCGAGCCGCGGGGCCGATAGGTGCGGAGGCTTCGCCAAGAAGCGGAGGCCCCGCGCGCTTTCCATCTTCGCCGCGTCGCCGGTCGCCGGTCGCCTCGTGGCGAGAGCGGCCGGCGCGGCCGCGGCGCCCGGGAGCGTGAGAACAGCCGACGGCCGTGGGGGCGGTGGCGGTGGGGGTGGCGGTGGCGTTGGGGGTGGAGGTGGCGGAGGCGAAGACGGAGGCATTACAGGAGTCGGAGACGGCCGTCGACGGGCGGAGGCGGAGGCGGGAGTGGAGGCGGGAACGGGGTTGGGTCGTGAGCGGGAGTGGAGGTGGAGCGGGGGTGGAGTTGGAGCAGAGGGGTGGAGATGGAAGAAGCGGAGGTGTGGACGGGAGTGAGGGCGGGGGTGGGGCGGGGCTGGGGGCGGGGGTGGGGCGGGGTGAGGCGGTGGCGGTGGCGGTGGCGGAGGCGGAGGCGGAGGCGGAGGCGGAGGCGGAGGCGGAGGCGGTGCCGGTGCCGCGCCGTGCATCATGCGCGCTATCTGTCGCACCCATCGGGGGACGCACCGCGCGTCCGCGGCCACGCCGCGCCCACGCCGCGCCCACTGCACCCGCCTTTCTCACCACCCCACTGAACCTGCTTGTGCTGTCACCAACACTTTCCTCTCACTTGTGCCCCTTCCCACCAAATCGCCGATTTCGTTTATGCTGGCACTGCCTCCGCCATCCCCACCACCGCTGTCTCCCACATCGTTCCCGCCTCCCCAATGTCCCCGCCACCACAATAAACTCCCTCCCTCCAACCGCCCCTGCTACCCCAATGGCCCCCACCTTCCCAATCGCCCCGCCACCCCAATCGTTTCCCGCCACCACTATCGCCCTCGCCATTCTCGTCACCTCCGGTTGTACCCTCACCAATGTTTCTACCCACCCCCGCTGCGTTCGGCACTGCCACCAAACCGCGGATTCCACTTATGCTTCCTCCACCCCCGCTAACATCGTTGTTATCACGATCCTGCTTACCTTGCCTCGTCACTCCCGGCGGACCTACCGCCCTCGTCTTCCCCATCGCCCTCGCTTCTCCCATCGCCCCTTCCATTCTCATCATCCTGTCGATTCTTCTTGTACCTTTACCATTATTTACGCCCTGTACCCTGCGCCATTCCCACCAAACCCGGCAATTCTCCTAAGCTTACACTAACCCCCGCCCTTACTACCCCTGTCGTTATTACGAACTTGCTTACGCTGTCAATCCCCGCATCCTCATGCCCTCACCACCCGCCTTGGCCCCTGTCACCCCCACCGCCACTTTCACTCTCACGACCCGACCTCTCCTGTTATGCTGTCACCAACCCGACCATCCCCTGTCCTTACCGTCCCGCTCACGATATTGGTGCCCCTTTCTCGACGTAAAGTTGCAATCATTACCTCCACAAGCAGCAGTTCCTGATGCGACATTAAACGAAAATTCGAGCCACAAAATAGCCTATGTTACACGACGTCTGCAGAATCCCTCGACACTCTCTTTCCTTACGTTGCATTTTTCATTTTTAATATCACCCCTGGATTGAGTGACTAACATTTTACCCATGGAAACAGTCTTCACGTCCTCCACACTGCTAACTTTTTCAGCACTATTGACGCCATTTTTTTTCAAGTATAAACAACGGCTCTCTCAGATGATTGTTGAAGAATACAGAATACATACCACAAAACAGACATACAGACAAGACAAACCGCACTATCGAGCACCTCCAATTGACTTAGTGACTTAGGATACATCAGCGTGTTTGAAGATATTTATGATTTTTCCTCGCCATAGATCTTTCAATATTTTTGTCACTTGCCGGAAAGAATCGTGTCAATAGGTAGCGCCATGTGTAGGAAATAACTAATAAAAATATCTGAAAATATGGAATTTTGAACTTGTTTGGTCTTGTAAAAAACCCTCAATTATAGGTAGTGTTTTTTAGTGTGTTGAAAACAGGATTTTTGCACATTTCCTTTCAACACACATGTAAATATCTTGGTATTATAAAACATTTTCATGTCACTTTTCAGAAACACGCTGAAATCTGAGTTCAATGTGAATAGTGAGTTTATTGTTCCAGAATGTGCAAAAATCCCTTATTTCATTTGTCTTCGAGAGGTAATACTGACCCTCATGAAACAAAGAATTTTTCATGCTGTGAATATCTAGAGCTTCTCTAAATTTAATACAACCGTATCCCATAGATATCTCATTTTCGGTGTGCTTTCTTGGTGCTCGAAATTTTAAGATATGTTCCAACTTTCCAAACTATTTTTTAGCCATACAGATTCTTGTGGCATTGATGTTTTCTGCATACGTTAATTAAGATGTAGATCTTTAAATGAAGTACACTTATGTTAAAATCTGAGAAATAGTTCATGAATAACGCTAAGGGGACGAAAAGTTTTGGTGTGCAGCGCATTCTCACTAGTTTTATTTTGCTTTATTCAACAAGTCGCATGAACTACAAGGATATAAGCAATCACAGTCACCTGCAAAACAAATGTAAACCAATATATTATACAAGCAAAATAGAAATACGTTTTTACAATATTTTATTTTCTTTGGCCACTATAAGTTTTTGGCAAATTACAAATTATTAAAATTTATTGATTAACCGCAATCAACAGCAACATAATACAAACAACAAACAAAGTACAATCAAAACAATACAAATAAAATACAGATATGCTATTATTTATATTGTCTTTGGGCAGTAGAAGGGTATACAGAGATACTGAACTCCTATAATATCATTAACCCCATCCAAATCTAAAGCATTTTAATGAAAAACAAAATCGTCATTTTTGAGTTTAGCAAAGAAATATGTTAAGAAAAATCGTTTTTATATTAATAGGAAACATTTAATCGAGTACTTCACTAGATCGACTGTGTAGATAGTACACTACTTTGTCTTCAGCCGCAAGGTATATGTTCTCCTCGAAATAAATCCATTCTGAGGCAAAATAGTAACTTTTTGAGAAGTCATATTTCTTAAACGCCGACGATACAAGAGGCAATAATTCCTTTTCACTTGTTAAGGAGCGAATACACATTCTTTAAATTTAGACATCTAACACTTACTCCATGCACTCCTGAAGTCGCCTTCAAGACATACTGGAAGTTGAAATATTGTTAGTCTATTTTTATTGCTTCCATTATTTTTTTCACGACTTGAACTTCTCAAGCCATATCACCTTCATTTATATTATTATGATGTTATCTTGTATGTACCCTTAAAACAGAGATCCTTGTTGAGCCTTGAGGAAAAAGGACGAGCAGCAGGAAACGATCCCGGCTTTATCCCGCCATCTGCATCAGACCGCTAAAAACGAGCAACTAGCGCGGAGATAACAAAAATATGAGCAACACACGATGAGCAAAATGCACGAAAAGTTGGTCAAAAATGAAGTAAAATATCTATGCACTCGAAACATGTTATGAATCCAGCGGTTTAATAGTTTGTTGATTTGATTCTGCTGTAAAATTTAATAAGTTGCGTGGACAAAGTGAGTGAAATTACAACTGCAAATAATATCGCCAAAGCAGGCATTCAAGATCACTACTCACAGAATTTTCGAAAGGTTTTATTAATAAACGTTATACACGATGGATAGTGAGATACAAGCGTTATAAGTGGCTTTTGTTATACATCAATGATGGATAATTTTACAGCGATCATAAAACATAGCCAATAAATGTAAGATTTCAAATTTCACAGTAGAATACTAGTGGGTAATGATTCTGTCTTTAATGGTATAAGACAGAACTGCTCAAGTGCAAGGATTCTGGTCAGACTACTCGCAGTAGCCTCTTGGAATTGCTTGAGTTCCAATCGCCTATAACTAGACTAGAGCCGGTCGCTCCCTAGCGCGTCTCTTCCCCTCACGACGGGCTGGCTCGACAAGCAAAGGTTGCCGGCAGATAAGCTCTGGGCTAAGGATTTGATTGATGATTGATTGATTACTTGATGTGTCCAGGCACGTCAACTGCCTGATCATTAGTTCCTTTAGAGAAGTGAATATTTTATTCCGGGGGATAGAGGTCCATTACCCGCTGAATGGTGATATCCGACTTCGACCTACACTTCGGCTTGTAGGAGATTCACCGTCCAAGAATCTCCTCCCGGCGGAGCAATGCTCAGTCAGGACAAGCTCTAAGCTCCCGAATGATCTCCCGACATGCGTGGTAGTGTAGTGTTTATGTGTGTGTGTGTGTGTGTGTGGGTGTAAGAACGGGGTGAGGATATGACAAGGAAGAGGATGGAAAAATCGCGCGCGGACGATGACCCATTTGTTAGAATGCTGCTCCAGAATTCGCCGGGTGTTGATCAAAGAAACCACGATCAGGGCAGCTGGATACTATAATTCTCCTCCAGATAATACAGAATTCGACCAAACTGATGTGACTGAGATATAAAATCCGCACCCATCTGAACGCAAACCCTACTACCTCTCGTCAAGAATCACTGCAGACAACGCTGACTATAAATTAAACTCAGGCATGTGGTCCACGCACTTATACTTCGATTTAAACAGAGTGGCACTTCCAGATGACAAGCTGCATACTGCCTTCCAATCGAGAGCTTGCGACATAGAGTTTTACGACATACATTTTACGAGTTACGACATGCGTTTTTGATACTGGGACTCCCAGTTGGATGACAATGACCCCCTCCCCTTCCAGCTCGTGACTTTGATGTGAGACTGTTTAAATCGGCATGTAAGCGTTCCTGGTGTGTGGTTCAATTTGATGACAATGTTCCCCCAACCTTCCAGCTCGTGACTTTGATGTGAGACTGTTTAAATCGGCGTGTGGTTCCTGGTGTGTGGTTCAATTTGATGACAATGTCCCCCTCCCCTTCCAGCTCGTGACTTTGATGTGAGACTGTTTAAATCGGCGTGTGGTTCCTAGTGTGTGGTTCAATTTGATGACAATGTCCCCCCGACATTCCAGCTCGTGACTTTGATGTGAGACTATTTCAATCGGCGTGTGGTTCCTGGTGTGTGGTTCAATTTGGTGACAATGTCCCCCCGACATTGCAGCTCGTGACTTTGATGTGAGACTATTTAAATCGGCGTGTGGTTCCTAGTGTGTGGTTCAATTTGATGACAATGTCCCCCCGACATTCCAGCTCTTGACTTTGATGTGAGACTGTTTAAATCGGCGTGTGGTTCCTGGTGTGTGGTTCAATTTGATGACAATGTCCCCCCGACATTCCAGCTCGTGACTTTGATGTGAGACCATTTAAATCGGCGTGTGGTTCCTGGTGTGTGGTTCAATTTGATGACAATGTCCCCCCGACATTCCAGCTCGTGACTTTGATGTGAGACTGTTTAAATCGGCGTGTGGTTCCTGGTGTGTGGTTCAATTTGATGACAATGTTCCCCCAACCTTCCAGCTCGTGACTTTGATGTGAGACTGTTTAAATCGGCGTGTAAGCGTTCCTGGTTTTTGGTTCAATTTGATGACAATGTTCCCCCAACCTTCCAGCTCGTGACTTTGATGTGAGACTGTTTAAATCGGCGTGTAAGCGTTCCTGGTGTTTGGTTCAATTTGATGACAATGTTCCCCCAACCTTCCAGCTCGTGACTTTGATGTGAGCCTGTTTAAATCGGCGTGTAAGCGTTCCTGGTGTTTGGTTCAATTTGATGACAATGTTCCCCCAACCTTCCAGCTCGTGACTTTGATGTGAGCCTGTTTAAATCGGCGTGTAAGCGTTCCTGGTGTTTGGTTCAATTTGATGACAATGTTCCCCCAACCTTCCAGCTCGTGACTTTGATGTGAGACTGTTTAAATCGGCGTGTAAGCGTTCCTGGTGTGTGGTTCAATTTGATGACAATGTTCCCCCAACCTTCCAGCTCGTGACTTTGATGTGAGACTGTTTAAATCGGCGTGTAAGCGTTCCTGGTGTGTGGTTCAATTTGATGACAATGTTCCCCCAACCTTCCAGCTCGTGACTTTGATGTGAGACTGTTTAAATCGGCGTGTGGTTCCTGGTGTGTGGTTCAATTTGATGACAATGTTCCCCCAACCTTCCAGCTCGTGACTTTGATGTGAGACTGTTTAAATCTGCGTGTTGTTCCTGGTGTGTGGTTCAATTTGATGACAATGTCCCCCCGACATTCCAGCTCGTGACTTTGATGTGAGAGTGTTTAAATCGGCGTGTAAGCATTTCTGGTGTGTGGTCCTATTTGATGACAATGTCCCCCAGCTGGTGATTTTGATGTGAGAGTGTTTAAATCGGCGTGTGGTTCCTGGTGTGTGGCTCGAAGAGGTTTACGGCAGTCCACTTGGAAGACTTTTGTCCCGGCGTCCGTCTCTCTTCCCCACCGTGCGCATGCGGGGGCGCGCGGAGCTCCGTCGCCGCAGGGCGGACGCCGGCGATGTCTCAATCGCGGACCACCCGCCACCGCGGCCACCGCCTCCGCAAAAACAATGGCCGGGCGGACCGCGCGGGAATTAATCTCCTCGCGGGTAATGTGTTATTAAACTTTCAGCGCATACAAATCATCGTCGTAAATTACGCGGTAATTTGCGGCGTTTACGATATTGACAAGTGAACGCCATTATCCGGCCCCCTCGTTATATTATTTAAATACTCGCGCGTGTGTTATTTGCGCAGCAAAAGCAAAGAAACGCGGGACGCGCCCGCGAGCGGGGGACGATTGCGGTGGCCGAGTGCGAGGGCGGGCGGCGACCGCGCTCCCCGGCGCTGCGTGGTCCGCGCAGCCACGCTTGCCAACCTTCGCTCTCGCACGGGTTACGGCTTTGACCGAAAAGTGACACAGGGTTTTAATTACGGCTTTGAACGGAAAAGTGACACAGGGTGGAGGGTTTTCGATACTTGTTAGATAGCTAGGACGAATTCAGCTGCTGTTTTGAAAGGAGAATACTAAGGGCCTGATGCTCTGACGGAAAGTTTTCCGTGGTTTCTCCTATCAAAATCAGGCGAATGCTGCATCAGTCTCAGAACACACGGACCACGGACCACGGGCGATCTTTTCTTCCGTTTCCGTGTCCTATCCCTTACCTACACACTGACTTACACACCCCGACACTCATTTGCACTTCACTTCCAGACAGGTCGGGAGCTTAAAGTTTGTCTCAGTCGCGGAGGTCGCCGATTTGTGGGAGGATCCTGCTTGGTGGAAATCCCCACGGGCCGACGTAGGTTGGCACCGGATCTACCATCCTTCGGGGAGTGTACACCGCCACCTGCCGCGATGAAACTATGCCCTACACTTACGGGAATAACGACGTTAGCTGTTGATGCTCCCATGGTCACTAATCAATTATTCAATCAAACGCGTGACGATTTTTAGAGACTCATTACTTCCTACGAGGCGACCAGCCGTCAGACTGAGTTGTCCTGTATCGTTTGGGGCGCGGTCGAATTCTGTTCGGCACAGTGGAATTCGCGATTGCAGACCAAAGGGACTGTGGCCACGTTTTCTGAGGGTTTTACCCCTTATTCTGCTCCACATACCATAATTTCCTCCATCTACTTGCTTCTTACTCAACATCATCATTACATTTGAATATCTTGGTTCAAAACTGGATCCATTTTGCCATATCCCTGAAATTCATGCGATATAATAATAATAAATTAAATACATTCACTTTTGGAGGGAGGTGTATGATTATGCATCGTGAACCATATCGCTTCTGGCTTAAATGAGACGTGATAGAACTTGTCAATGTGAACATAAATTAAGACAAAAATTGTCATGTGAACATAACTTAAAAATGTTTTTTTAGAAAAGGATCAAAACGGGCCTTCCTCGTAAGCAGTGGCTCATTAAGTTAAGGAGCATTGCTGATGATTTCAGTTCCGTTGTCAATGGCATACAGTGGTCCTCAACCGTGAAAGTAATCTTGTTTGTAGAAGGCATATTTGGTCATGAATTTAGAGGTGAGTGTCTGCTCCTTTTCCTCTAAAAAATCACGTTCTGAATTATGTCTGTAGACTACTGGTGCACTAGCAAACCCGACACATTACTTAGTTATTTTTAGACTATAAAATACAAATGGCAATAATTCAAATGATCATTATATTGAGGGGCGACGCCCGAACGGGTTATAGGCGAATGAGTTCTCAGGATATTTCCTACTACGCTGTTGCCATTCCATTCTCAGAATTGGGCATTGGGTGGATGATGCAAAAAAAGTTTGTGGACTCTTCAATTGATGTTAACTGGTTAAAAGTATTTTAAGTTCCCTTAAATGTGAAATTGCTCTTTAAGTACCCTCAAATGTGAATTGAGTAGTAAATTTAGGAATTTTTCACCTTCGAATTTATCGTTGCCCAAATTTTTTAAGCTCAGAAGTCTTCTTTAATTTTGTTTCAATGTGTTAGGGCAATACTAATCAAAATCAAGATAGAAGTGTAAAATTTTATATGTTCTCTTTCTAAAAATATGTGCGATATGTGGATTTGACATTATTCCCGAATGAAATGTTATCTACACTCCCAACCTATCGGTGATAATACTGTTACACTGTAGCATTATTTTTCATTCTTGATCGATGGAAAATATCAGGCAATTATAATGACATTATGATACTATAAAATAAGTATGAAATATTTTATGTGGTTATTTGATGGAATACGTAAATGCATAATTTAAGAATATGTTTTTCTGTCTTCACGAGTAATTATTTACTTTTAAAAGGTAAATAAATAAAAATACTCTGCAGGTCCGGGTGGCCGAGATCGCTAGTAGGCGCAGTAGTGCCGCAGCGATCTCGGACCGAAGGATCGCGGGTTCGAGCCTCGCCTCGGGGATGGTTGTATTGTGTTCGTCCTTTCACACCACTATTATCATCATATCGTGTCATCCTCATAGTTACCATGCCGTTACACGCAATAGTGGTCGCTAATGACGTAGTAGTTGATGCGACCTTAAATTAAAAAAAAAAAATCTACCCCAAAGCCGAGAAAGATGGTTTATGTGAATACATTATTCCAGAAGATCGCTTATTCTTTCCTGTAAATATAGTATTTTGGTCTTGATGTGTCCAAGAATTTCATAAATATTATCTTGCATAAAATATATCAAATGCTTTCCACCGTTGAGTACGATTTCTCACTTGACTTCTGTATCCTTAACTAAGAACAAATCATGGAACCTGCAGTCACATGAGATTACTGGCATTATTAAATAATAATATAATGTAATGATAATATAATATAATATAATATAATATAATATAATATAATATAATATAATATAATATAATATAATATAATATAATATAATATAATATAATATAATATAATATAATATAATATAATATAATAAATTATACTATTAATTATGTATCACACCTGAAAAAGAGTTGCTCTAAGAATAAACAATCGCCTTCCCCCAGGAGAGAGGGCGCTCCGGGGCGTGAGGGGAGGGGCCGCTGGTGCAAGAAGTGGCCGCGGTGGCGCGATTGCGCTAATGGAGGCGGTCGCCGCCAGGCGGTGCCTACGCCTCGCGCTCGCCGAGTTACGAGGGACAGAGGTTCGTGCCCCACGGCCATCCAGATAGACTCGGGCGCCTCCATGACTCGCCTTGCATTCCCCTTGTGCTCTACATTTTGGTACGGAGGTATGTTGCCAGCTTTACTAACTCCTACTACCAAGTAATTTTAAATTAGCGCCTGAGCTACGATGTCGTTTTCTTGCGGGTGTGTTGGAAATGAAATGTATCTCATCCACGACTATTTTTGCTACGTAGAAAGACTTACGTTTACCTTGGAACGGTAAACTCTTGTTTCTAGAACGTTTTAAAGCCTGTACGTGCTTGTACTCGTAGAATAACACTTATCTTGTCATTCATAATGGAGGAGTACATATAGATGCTCTATGTTTGATTCTTTGTTTCTTTTTTTCATACTGTTAAGGGAAATGACCTTGTTTATCCATTAGAAATATTAAAAAAAGTACCCATAGAATACGTGAAACACTTTTTGAATCCAATTTTATTACTGATTTGGTTTTCTTATTATATTTTCAAAGAAACCCACATTCAATTTTAAAAACGCAAAAATGAATACTTTCTACAATATTATTAAAATATCTCATTCAATTTAAAAACTGTTAATTACTGAAAGTCTCTGTATTTTCATTTGCGCAAATCGTATTTATTTTATTATTTATTAGTTTAATAATAAGATAATTTATTAGACAGTTACAACTACGAACAATACTTTCTACATCCCACTTCTACTTGAGGACTAATTTTAGCTTACGAATTCCTACTATCCAACATGTCCTCATTATATCAAAAGAAACAGTTGTAAGAAATCACCCCGATTTTACTTTCTAAACAACCTCGGAGTACAAAAAGCGCCCATAAACCATCAATCTGTGCTTCGTAAGAAGACCAAAGGTTTTTTGTTTTTTCTGCGCAGGGTCACTTTCTAGAAATCGTACCGCCCATCTTCCAACTATAACTCCGTCTTGCGAGCGAATAAAAAGCAGGAAAGGGAACCCGCAATTGTTATCGCACAAAACACAATATCTGTGGACTCATCTGTGGGAACGGCGCGGCGTGGCGCCGGCCGTGAACCTCATGCGCCGCAGGCGTAGCAGCCGCTCGTGCGGCCCGAGGCCACCGCTGGGAAACACAGCTCTAGATTCGAACCTGCCGGTGAAGGGCCCGCACTTTTAAGGGGAGAGGGAACCGTATATGCCGCCTAAGTTGAATTTGACCAGGGCCCTGTAACTCCCATATAACGTGGTGGGGACCATTACAGCGGCGCTCTCTAGAACATCACCTTCTTACACGAACTAAAATACGAATTGCTACCGACGTTATTTAAAACGCGCGTGGGTTCTCGGGACGCAAACACACGCGCTTGATACAAAAGATCGCGCCGCTGTTCGCGCTACCTTTTCTTTCATGCGTGTATTATTATGAATAAATGAATTTTAGAAGATAAACACATAGTATTTAACTTCTTTTGTAATTTATTTCAGAAATCGCACATAATCAATGTGTATTCGTATTTCTTGACCAATTTTTATGTGCAAAAGTTGGCGAGCCTAATCAGCAGTTGTATCCGGCTACACCAGCGCATCCTATAGTAGCAACCTGTAGCTTTATCCCCAATTTTGATGGAGAGTTGCCGGGCCCTAAATTTGACCCTATTGATGTACAAGGGACAGTCAGGAAGTAATGCCTCCTGTTATTGCTTACTGAAATAAAACGAGTTAAGTAAAAATTTGAAATTGGCACTACTCCTCAAACCACCTTCTACGATCCAACGTTGTAGTAACTTTCTGCGTGGACTTGTTGCAACGCAGCAGTCGTTTGAAAAATGTCCGACATCGATGTTCGCAAGAGACTGCATTGTGTGGTTGAAGTCTTAAATGTTGGTCTGGTTTTTGATATATGGTCTAGTTTCGTGCTCCGCCAATATATGACGAAAGCATATTCATATCGGTGTCAATAGCTGATCTTTGATTACTATTCCATCATAGAAAGCCAAATAAATTGATAGATGATATTTTTGAACATTTTGTAAAAATTATTTATTCACAAAATTTCTGGAACATCACATCGATGAAGTTGAGTAGTATGAGAGGTAATGTTTTTTGTTTTGAACGATCAGACACAATTCGTGTTTCTTGAAAAGTAAATTGGATATCCTCCGCTTGCGTTTTCATGAAGTTGAATAATTTTGTTTTCGGACATTGGCACTAAACATTGCCGTTTTGAAATAATAATAATACTAATACTAATAGTAATAATAATAATAATAATAATAATAATAATAATAATATATTGCATATTAAAAGAAGATGACCCATTGGAACTTGAGGTTTATGCTCTTTTATTACTTTTTAAATAATGTTCTGTTTCGTCTGAACACAGTTCTTGAAAACGACTGGTTTCTGCTTGAGAAGGACTTCCACTCTGCTTATTCTGAAGTTCATTAATGGTTTACCTGACCTTCAAAATGAAGTCACTGGGAGCCAACAAACGAAGTTGGAAAGGTAATTAAATTAGACAGGAAAATAACTGTGAGTTTAAAATAATAATGAACTGATCCTTGGATTTCGATCATACTTTATCAATTATTTTAAAACATGTTAAGATTGGTTTCATTACGCAAACTAATTCTATATAAATGCTTTGGACATAACGAATCAATCATTCAAAAATTGAAATGAAATTAGTTATGTGTTTACAGCATTTGTGCGCAAAAAAATCGATGAAAAATTAATAATTTCATTCAAAATAGAGGCACACACCAACAAATAGGACGTTCGGGGGGGTAATAATGGCATCTGCATTTTGGACGACCTTGATATTAGCTTTTATAAAGGATGTTCATAAAGGCTAATATTGAGTTCTTATAAAATGTTGGATGCCATTATGTACGTACACTCGAACTCCTCAAATATTAAATATATTTTTCTCTTAATTTGCAAGCAGTGGAAAGCCTTGAAGGTCAAGCTTTTCCCGTTGAGGGGAGAAGCATTCCGTATTCACTGTCATCTCCTCTCCACTTAACTGGCCCTCTAACTGGAAAATTAATGGGCAGAACGTGGGAGAGCGACTGACGCTGTGCATAAGCCAAATGATGCCAAGCGATACTTACAAATGCATAAGGTCTGTCTTGCTGGAAAAGAATCAACTGATATCGGTGCTGAACGAATGACGAAACATTGAACAACGAACGGGAAGTTAAGGTTGGTTGCACAGCGTCAGCCGATTATTACGGAGGGAGTACAGCTGTCAATGAAAATTTTAGCACATGCGCAGTGGATTTTTTCTCCGCCGTTCAGCAATATTTACTTCATAGCCTTCAAGGGGAAAGTATTGCAAGGAAACGGGAGAGATAGCTCAGGGTAACAGAGGAAGCTCAGTACCAACTGATGTTACTGCTGTCCGGGAGGTCCTAAGGTTGAGTCCCGATGATGGCAGAGTTTTTGACAATACCTAGATAGCAAGGTCAAATTCAGGCGCTGCCTGTAGGAGAATTCTAGCGGCTGACTGTTCTTATCGGTGGTTTTCCGTACTTTCTCCTATCACCACCAGGCGAATACCGAAACAGTACGCTAACAAACGGGCCACGGACCGCGCGCGATCTTTCCTTCCTCTTCCTTGTCCCATTCTCAGCCCTTATTTCCACACTCTTTCACTAACATGCCTACACTATCACATACCCCCGGAGGTCAATCAGGAGCCTTGTCCTGCTGGTAGGAGATATCTTGTTTGGGAAAACCCCGCTAGGCGACAGGTAGGTCGGTGCCGAATCTCTCCATTCAATGAATCAATCAATGAATCAATCAATGAATCAATCGACGAATCAATCGACGAATCAATCGACGAATCAATCGACGAATCAATCGACGAATCAATCGACGAATCAATCGACGAATCAATCGACGAATCAATCGACGAATCAATCGACGAATCAATCGACGAATCAATCGACGAATCAATCGACGAATCAATCGACGAATCAATCGACGAATCAATCGACGAATCAATCGACGAATCAATCGACGAATCAATCGACGAATCAATCAATAGATCGCATTGTAAGGATGTTAGTTCGGCAAATGCTACTTGGAAACGTATTCTTGATATATGTGTATGTTCCGCGTTCACACGACCCTTTCGCTTCCGTGTGGTGCTCCTGGCATCCACCTGGTGCTCTCGCCTCCACCGGAGCGCCTCGTGGGGCGGCGGCGCGGCGCGGGCCCCGCTGCTCCACTTCCGAGGCGAGTCACCCTCCACCTGCGTCGCCTCCCCCCTCCCCCTCCCCCACCCCTCCTAGCCACGGCCCGCGACAGCCGAATAAATTAATCCCTAATTATTATGGAAATGTATTGTAATATCCGTGCCAGAGCCCGCGCCGTAGACACGCGAGACGCCGTGGCGGCGGAGCCGGCGTCGCGACGCCTCGGCGGCGGCCCCTGGCGACTGTGGCGGTGGTGAAGTCCCTGGTGGTGGTGATGGATTCCTACTTCTGCTGATGTACTTGGCAATGTGCTTGTGGTGGTGATGGGGCGAAGGGGATGAAAAGGGTGTAAGGTCAATGCGATGGTGATAATGGGGAGAAGGATGAGGGGGTGTTATGATGATGGGTGACAGTTGGGGAGGTGGGTGACAATTGGGGAGGTGGGTGACAGTTGGGGAGGTGGGTGACAATTGGGGAAGTGAGTGACAGTTGGGGAGATGGGTGACAGTTGGCGAGATGGGTGACAATTGGGGAGGTGGGTTACAGTTGGGGTACGTTGGTGACAGTTGGGGTACGTTGGTGACAGTCGGTAGGAATGATGACACTTGTGGTGATGTTGCTAGTGGTAATGATAGTTGTGATAACGGTATTGTTTGAAATAGTGGAGCTGCTGCTGAAGATCAAAATGATGGTGATGTTCGTGGTGGTAATTTTAATAACGATGATATCTTCTTTGTCGCAGCCACTGTTCTATCAAAATGTGTCCAGTGAAGGTGCGTACTCCCTTCCACAGGTTTACTTGAGGTCCCGGTTTTAGGATGTCTACTTCGCCGGACGTAGCCTCTAGGAGCGTTTTTTTATAGAAAAAATTAAAGAAGTCATTATTCATTTCGAACACCTTTTCATTAGATAGTTGATAATAGTGCAATCGATTTTTTGCTGATAAATATATTTTTCAGACACGCAATATCAAAGTATCATAGAGAATAAGCAAAAGTAAAGGAAAATAACTTCACGTAAACATTCGTCAAGATATCAATATTATATTGAAATATTTTTTGAACGTTTTTCTTTGTACAAGTAGTTGTTTTGCGTTGTAATGCAAATGATATTTGTCATGGCGATTTTTTTGGTTTTCTATATTTATTTATATAACTAATTTAGTAAGTGAGTCTTAGGCGTACGAATGAAATATTGACGGACGAGACAACGGCATTTTGATATGATAACGCAAAAATCGCATTTATACCAGTGGCGATTGTTCAAATTCATGGAAACTTACTAGTTGATTCTTTTGGGTCTATTTCAATATGTTAGGTGGCAGCGATGTTGATTGATTTTGCCTCAGTTATTTGTTAACGTTGCAATTGTTTTATTTGTTTTATATAGCCATTAATTGTTTTCGATACGCATACAGCAAAATTTATTTTGTCGTACGCATACCCCAAAGAAGCACTTTCCAATCGATAAACTGTGAATGCAATAACCAGTATCAATTCATGAGTGTTGAAAACGTTATAAGCAATAGTTGATATTTATACTCTCCAAAGATTTTATTATGTGCAGTGAATAATTGTTTCATTTAGAATAATAATTAATGAATGCGAACTGTTGGCTTAAAAATGGCTGAGTGATCTTTACATCAAAATATTTTCAACGGCAATAAGCAGTATACATTCTCCCCATTTGAATACCAAACAAACTGTTCACCAATAACTTACGAATATCATATTTCCTTTGTTGATTGCCTGTCATATTTTCTAATCAGTATTTACCCTTCTATCCATTACCTGTTGCCGGTTTGAAAAGTCAAAAAAATGAATGTCATTTCTCAAACTCTATTGAAAGGCTGGTTTCTTGATATTGATGTACGACACTAATGTATCTCTTTGACACGGGAGGGGAACCAACTACATTGATTCCCATTTACCACGCGTTTTAAGCTTCATTAAAACCTCTCATAATAAAGATATCGCTGCAAACGATTTCTCATCTCCGAGGCTTGCGTTCTCTGGGCATTATGCGCACACAAAGCAGCGGCTCGGGCGCTCGGAATCGCCAATGAAAACACACAGCCCCGGAAGGAAGCTCCGGGATGTTGTGCAAAGGGCACTTCCCGGAGGCGGAAGGGCCCTCTCCGTCCCCGAGGTCGCATCTTTCTCAGCGATTCATCAAGGCGGGGGGGGACGCCGCGCACGCACCGCCCCCTTCCCCCCGCCCCTCCCTCGCGCGCACACGCACACGCAAACGCACTCGTAGCCGCGACGAGGTTCTGACGCGTAAAATTATTTGGCGTCTGCTGAAAAACCCGCGGGACCCGCGCCGCATCGCGGGCCTTTGAAGTGAGGTGCGGCGGCGGCGGAGGCGACGCGACGTCGGCGCGGGGTCCAGAGAAATCTCTCGTCAATTTGAAGAACGGTGAAGAAGAGGGGGGTTCCCCCGTCATAATGTATGCAAAGTCGCCCTTGCGGCGGGGCGCGAGGGGTGGGCGCGCGGCGGTGACGGTGGCGGCGGCGGCGAGGGGGGATGCTGTCGCGGAAACGTGGCAACACCGGGCCTCGCCCGCCGAGGGTGCCGCCGTTGAATGCCAGACGTGCTGACGCCGCGACACCTGAGGGATAAAGCGCGGGAGGGGGAGGGGAGGGGAGGGGTGGGTGGACGGGGGGTTGGCGGCAGGTCCTCCCGTAGGGGAGGCAGCGCTCGGCCGGGATGCCATTATGGTAGGCTGCACGAGCGTGTTGAGGAATCCGAACAAGTCCGAGAGTCGCTTCTGAAACACGATAAGAGAAAATGGGATGGTAATGATGTCGGTGTGTGATCGTGATAGTAATGTTAGAATAATTGTAAGGAATATCAATAGAAATTGTGTTGGCGACAATCCAAATGATGTTTAGCGTATTGTTAAGTGCTCATGGCGGAAGTACTGAAACTAAAAGGCGTGTGACGTGGCTCATTATAGAAAGGTACTCAAATCAACGGACAGAAAGTAAGCTAATGATTTTTTAACTGGGTTTCACGGAGAAGGGTTAACTGCCGACATATAATAGGCGACAACAGTTATTACACTTTTACAGTTAATAATAAATAAAATATTTGCATTGAAATGTAATGCTAATAATATACTGTATACTTTAGAGACTTCTTTTCGGGGATGTGCTCTTTTGAGATTGAATGTGTAGTGGGAATTTCAGGCGGTACATATGATGGCAAAATTATTATTTAACCGATGATTACAAAATACCGAAAGACCTATGAATAACCATCTAACGTCATCGTGACAAATCCAGGATCGGGCTAAAACCTTGCCCAGGTTCTCGCGTAGGTGAGCCGCCTCGAATCGCCGTCGTCGGCCGGCGCGCCAAGATGGCCGTGCGCGGCGTCCGTGTCGTTGGGGCGGAGGGGAAGCCGGTGTTCCTGCGAGGTGGCTGGAGGGCCGGAGGGGGCGGCGGGCCGGGCGGGACCCGCAGGGACGCTTTGATCTCTGGCGCGCGCGCCCTTATCGCGCCGCCTTCCTTTGGGCCCTTCGACGCCGACGCGACGTCGGCGCCGCGGCGCGGCCTTCGCCTCATTAGGGCGCGGAGCGGAAGTCGCGTCATCGGTTGGTGGCTGCGGCGCCTACCGTAATTAACACGTTCTCTGTACCTATGAAAACATTAAAATATATCCGTACGTCCTTTATAATAATAAGTTCGTTGTAATATTCTCAAAAAAAATTTTTTTTTTTCACTTACCGGTGTGTTTCTAATTTCTAAGAGTCTAGCAAGTCCAAATCACAAACTGTGTATTTTCCGGGAGTTCCGTAAAAATATTTGCCGTGGGAGTTGTAAGCATTTGTGACTCACGTGTGGTTCACGGACGTATCAAAACCACAGTGTGTTACGTTTTGTAAACCACATATGGCTCACAGAACAGTGATCGAGGGAGAACTAGGGTCACGTGTATGATGGAATTCTCAAATTTTTATTTCTTTCTTTAATAACAAAAACATTTAATAACATTGTGGTGAGTGTGTGTTTGTGTGTGTGTGTGTGTATGTATGTGTGTGTGTATGTATGTATGTGTGTGATGAGGGAGGAATTAAATCTTTTGTTATTTTGTTGATCTCCAAAATCCGTAAACTCTGATAAATTCAATTGTGAATAAACGTAGCCAATAGCAATTTTCGCAAAATTTGGTTGCAACCATTATTAGCTTCGGATTCCCTACTTAAAAGAAACTGTTTGCATCAGCAAATGAGCAACAGATTATGGTTCTGGTCCCTTATTGTATGCCCACGAGATTAAATCAATTCACATTCTTGAGAGCGATTATTCATTGGTACTGCTGACGAAATAACTAAATTCCCCATTGATGCACTAAAGAGTGCAAGAAAACGTGTGAAGCTACAATTATGTTCGGAATCGAACCAACAACGTTTGGATTGGATTAAGGAAAGAGGAACTTGATATTCTTCTGATCACACGACTAGCGATGTTATATGTTAGTAAGGCACGATATTCAGAGGAGTTTCGCAATTGTGAAGTTTGTATTATGTATTGGAGCAAAATAAATATTTAAAGCTTATAACAAAGAAATTGCATTATATATCAAAGTCTTGGGAATTGTTAAGACATTTAAACCTCGGGCGAAAACAAATCATTACGCAATTAACTCCAGAGCTTTTTTTTCTCTGCGATGATAACTAGGCAATCTAAAGATTTTCAACTGCCCTTGCTTTTTGTAGATATGCTATCATCATTTTGATTGTGAAATCTATGTCAGCTTTATTACATTTTGCGCTAATTTAAGTCATTCCTGAAATCTTGTTTACTATTGTTTATCGTATCTCACAGTATTCCACGAACAGTCGACCGTACTCTTTGAACGGTCAGAAAGTGTCCTTTTGTGAAAGATACATACTGTCTACGTCGGGGCAGTATCCGGCCTCATATTTGTGATTTCCGCAAGCCAATTGACAGTCTGTTCTGAAACGTGTTTTTGCAAGCCAGCAGAAATACATTAGTTCAAATAAATTTAATCGGACTTACAAAGAAAGTATATAAAATTAAAGTTATGGGAGAAGCGTAATTGTAATATTGTGTTCTGCGTAAGTCAGTACGTGAAGATTTTTTATTGCATTCAACTTGTGTTACATTTTCTCATGATTGCTTCGTGCACCGATTCTCATTTGAAACGCATATTCATGAACGCAACTGTATTTCATGAAAAATGGTGCCCGTGTATTAGCATACCACTTGCTACTGGTTACAACTTGTCCTTCGCTGGCGAGTACGCGATGGAAATCAAAGGACTTTATACGTTGTTTTCTTGTAAGGAGACATGTGCGTTTCTTGTGTTATTATTTACGTTGGGTACAGCCCGATATCATCTTCAGTTTATCATCTCACTTCCCACTTTCGTTATTCTCAGAGTGCTTCTAGTAATTAGCGATAAGTTAATGCATATTATATAATTTTAATTTATATTCTAGGCCTGATATGCACGATTGTAGGATTAGATGGGACCTCGACGACTCATAATTATCTCAAGGTTGAGCGATCGTGAAAGAGTACAAAACATGCAATTTTTTTTTAAGAGGCAACGTTATGCAGATATAGTACACCTTATATCTCAAGTACACTTGCACTCTCTAAACCGCACTTGCTTCAAGTTACACCTTGATGTTGTATTGGAACTTCTTTGTAGAAATTTCAAATAAGGTTTCTTTATCACTACTTGTATCAATTTTTTTCACTTAGAACTATTGAATTATGATATTAATTAAGCACTGAACTTCCAATTACTAATGAAATACTATTTTAGCATTATGTAACGAACACACGAATATAAGAAAATTTTCATGTCTTGTTATTTCACGATAAATATAGGAAGGCTTGATTTGGAGGCAGATTGGAAGATCCTAGAGCTGCACTTGGTCAAAATCATAAATTTTATATTTATTTATTTAATGTTAAAAACAATTAAAATTGTATGTGATATAAAGAAAAGCACGTTAAAATGTCATTTCCGAATTTGCCCAATTTATTGATCAAGAACGAATGAACACGGACAAAAACGTCCATCGAAATGTGAATCTTTGACTGACACGCAGTTTATAATATCTAGTAAGTGCAAGTTCAGTCTCTTAGAATCAAATAACACGAGCGTTAAATATATGTATTCTTTTCATGTTTTGAGACGAATATTATTTTCGTTTTTAATAACCGGTTTACTCTCAACAGAGAATAATTTATTTAGCATTCGAATTTGTGTTTATATTTTAATTGTATAATGTCATCTGATTTTGTATTGTAAAATAACGCGACTTTTTTATAGTTAGGAGTTGATGTTGACAACTGCTGAGTATGATTTCTACGAAGTAGTTATAAGTATGGAGAACGGTATTTGCCACAGAAAACAAGCCCACATTTTAATAAGTCAGTTTAGACAAAATTTACTAATTCAGAAGCAAATGAAAGGCAATTGTATGGAAACTTAAAAAGTGAAGATACTTCTGAAAATGTATGAGTGGTAAGATGAATATGTTTATATGTAGAAAGATGTGTATTTACACTTATTACTCCGTTGTTGTACGTAATTTCGGACATTGAGTAGAGTCCCATCAGGTCTTGCACTCTTTTGTCCCTTCAGACATCATTGCATTTGTTCTGCATACAGCTGAAGTATACTGCTGGCAGAAATGAACATTATAATGCATAAAACAAGACATCAGATATCACACTAATCCCAAGAATAACCGGAAATTTAAATAAATGAATACTACATCGCGTCCTTAACGGGGCAACATCAGCGCCCGTCCCTTTCCCCGAGCCAGCGGCACCGAGACGCTAGAAAGGCGCGCTGTACGTCCCGCGGCGCCGGGCGTGGCGAGGGGGGCGGGTCTGAGTTCGACGCCGGGGCAGGTCGACGCCGCCAGGAAAGCGGCTGCGCGCGCAGGAGAAAGTCAGACCGATGGCGACGATGGCCGCTGCGCCGCGCTGCGAGAGGGCTCTGCCGCTGGGCGAGGAAGCCCGCTGCGCTGCGGGTCCGAGTTCGACTCCGGGGCGTGCCGTCGCCGCGCAGCCAGAATAGCAGCTGCGCGCGTAGAGAAAGTCCGACCGACGACGACTACGGCCGCGCTGCGCGTGGCTGCGCGACGGCGCGCGAAGCGCAGCCACCGCGACGGACGGCGTCGCGGCACGAGAGGCGACGGGCAGAGTGGGAGGACGAGCGGACGGACGGATGGACGGATGGACGGCGTGTTGGCTGGGAGAGGCCGGGCGGAGAGAAAACGGCGCAGCGGGATTCCCGCCGAAACCAGCACTTAGATGCGTTTGCCTTGGCCGTTTCTTTTGTGCAGCCGCGGCCAGATGGCTCGCCAGATAGCGCCGCGTTCATTGGTTCCCTCGCGGGACGCGCGGTGCCGGTCGCGCTCCCTTGAACGCGACGCGCTACACCTCGAGGGCCGCGTTCTCTTTTCTCGCGCCGCGTTTTCCGCTTTTGCTTCTCGGGTGTGACCTGCGTACGCTCTTACAAGAACGTTTTTTTCACCCTTTGTTATTTAATGTCGCATAAACGTGTAGGTTATTAGCGACAACTGTTGCATTTAGCGGTATGGTATTTGTGAGGATGATACGATATGGTGGTGATAGCGGGTGAAAGGACGAACACAAATACATACACATATGCCCAAGGCGGGACTCGAATCCGCGATCCTTCGGTTCAAGATCGCAATGCACAACTGCCTTAGCGATCTCGGCCATAGGCAGAAGAACCTAGTTCATGCAATATAGATCTGGCTAAGAAACTTAGTTCGTCAAGAAAGCTAAATGAATGTACTGTCGATACCTTTATGTATATGCCATGTTCATTCGTTGAAAAGAAGTAACAAACTTGCGTAAGTTCCCCGGTTGAGTTTAGCTCAGCGCCAGCATTGCAGATGTCTCTGTTGCGATTCTGACCGTTAGGTCCTAGGGAATGTCCTGTCTGAAATTCCTGCATTACTCTAATCAA
Source organism: Gryllus longicercus (assembly GCA_038098605.1). NCBI lineage: Eukaryota > Metazoa > Arthropoda > Insecta > Orthoptera > Gryllidae > Gryllus > Gryllus longicercus. The sequence goes on from JAZDUA010000093.1 coordinate 3,644,157, forward strand.
ATGTGCATTAAAGTAATTCTTATGATGCACATTAAATTTAATGTACACATTTACATTAGGATGAAGTCAAAGGTTTATGATCGTATCTGTAAGGAATGAATGAATGATCATGAATGACTGGTTATTATGAATGTACGATATGAATGATGAGATACAGGGAAAACGGGAGAACCTCTACATCAAATCTACACTGATTTTAACTTGTGCAATACATTTAATGTTCACACATATTAAGCTATTTTAATGTACAAAATTACATCAAGTTACACATTAATCTACAATAAATTTAAGGACATTTCTGACAGTGTAGCTTCAGTCAAATGTCAAAGCAGTACCTAAACAAACTGAGCTCTGTGTGAGCACAATCTTTCGTACCTCTTCCTTGTCATTTCCTCGTCCCTTACTTACTCAAACTGACACTAACATTCCCTTCACTACCACACATGTCGAAAGACCAGTCGAGAGCTTAGAGCTTGACCTGGCTGAGGCGATGCTCCGCTAGTAAATACCTCGACGGGGAAATCCTTCGCATGTCAACGAGTAGGTCGGCGCCGGATCGCATCAACCAGCCAACGAAGGGCAACATCATCACTTCCAGGCATAAAAGAGACTTTTACACAAACAGGACTAATGTCCATCGTAGTGGACGTGTCCGGAAATATTAATTCATTATTGGGTAGGTTCCTGTTACACATCCACGGGGAATTTTTCAATTCTATTTTTAATTTCACTTAATTATTTCTCGTACTTATGTTCAGTTTCTGAAAGATTGTAAGAATCTATTGGTATTTGCTCATAGAGTTTTGTAAAGTTATACCCGCATTTTATACTTCGATGCTATATTTTTGTGGATTCTGAATAAAACTTTCATTATGAAGAGGGAGTGCTGAAACTTAATGACAATATTTTCGTTTCTAAATTAATGTTTAATACCTACGAAACTTTACCTACTCAACATAAATTAGTTTTCTATGGGCTGTTATATTTCTTCTAGTTTTCTCTACACTTAGGGCAATGTTTGATGGAAAACACGTGAATTATTTAGCGCTGTGAAAAGCTGAACGAGCGCACTTGGAGATATACGCAGCGAGTGGCTGGTCCGCAACCGCAGGGATGAATTCGCCCTAAGACGAATAGCGGGCGGGCGGGCGAGCAAGCGTGCGGGCGGCGGGCGGGCGTAGAGACGCTGTCGCCGATGGAGTAGGCCGCTGCGGTACAACGTTTCACTTGGAAGCGGCGGTGGCGGGGAGGAGGGGGGCGGGGGCGGGGGGCTTGAGGCCGGGCAGCCGCGCGGGCACTTTGCCTTAGTTAGCCCTTCCTCCGCGGCGCTACGTCCCTGCGCCCTCATACTTCGCCGCCCGCCGCGGGCCCCGTGCCACTCTGCCATCACCACCGCCATCCCACAGTCTTCCCCGTCTCCGCCCACCAACGCCCGTGTTCCACCTCTACCACCAACGCATCCACATCCACCAAACCCCGACACTCTGCCATCCCATCGTCTTCCCCGCCTCCGCCCGCCAGCACCCCGTGTTCTACCTTTGCTACCGACGCGTCCACGTCCAGCAAACCCTCTTCCACCACCCATCCTCCACTGCCCGCCGCGACCCCCGTGCCACTCTGCCCACACCATCTCCACCGCCTTCCCACAGTATTCCCCGTCGCCGCCCACCAACGCCCCGTGTTCCACCTCTACCACCAAGCCGTCCACACCCACCAAACCCCGCCGAAAGTCCCATGCCTCTCTGCCGTCACCATCACCACTAACACCAACATCCACTGTCTTTCCCGTTCAGGTCCACCAGCGTCCATTCACCGTCTGGCACCATGCCCACCAAACCTTCAGACCCGCACCTCCATCATCACCCGTCCTCCTCTGCCCACCGTGAGTCCTATGACACTCTGCCGTCGCCATCACCACCCGACTGTCTCACCAGCTCTTATCCCACCTCTGTCAACGACGTATCCACATCCACCAAACCCAAACACCGGGACTTCCTCCACCATCACCCATCTTCCTCTGTTCACCACGAGCCTCATGCCACTCTGCCACCGCCATCACCACCGCCAACCCACTGTCTTCCCCGCCATCGCCTATCCCACCTACGCCACCGACTCGTCCACATCTACCAAACCTTGACACCCGCACGTCCATCATCATTCATATTCCTCTGTCCACCGCGAGCCCCGTGCCACTCTACCGTCGCCATCCCCACGCCACCCCACCTTTTGTCCAGCCAGCTCCTATCCCACCTCTGCCACCGCCACATCCACATCCACGAAACCCCGACACTCACTCCCACCTCCACCATCCTCTCGCCGACGGCTGGTTCACGTTGTTCCCACTTCCGCCCCCCACCTCCACCTCCACCCCCGGCGCCGCGGCCGTCTCCTCTCACCGCCGCCGCCGCCGCCGCCGCCGCCGCCCGCGTGTTGCGGCTCCCTTCCCGGCGGGCGGCGGCGCGTCCCCTGGCGATACGGCAGCGAGATGCGCCGCTAATGCCAATTTACATTGATAATGGCCTGCAGGAAACACAACGCCGCTCGCGGCCGCTCTACCGCCGCCGCCGCCCGATACGCGCAACAATACCGCCCCCGCGCGCGGAGGGGTTGGCGGCGGCGGCGGCGGCGGCGGTGGCGAGGGAGGCGGCGGCGTAGGGTGTCGCTCCCGCCGGGCGCCCTGGGCGCGGCTGCTCGGCCTCCGCCGCCGCTGCGGCGCGCTCCTCCCGCTTCGCTCGCCCAGCGGTACGAGAAGTGCTGGAGCAGATGCCCTGCAAAAATGCGAGCATTCACGAGCAAGTATAGTCTGAAAGTAATTTGCAGAATTTGTGATAGGAACTTGCATTCCAAGCACTTGCAACACCCGTTTTGGTCGGTATGTGATCAGGAATAGCTGCTCTACAAAAATGGGTGCACTAATGGAGAGGTAGTGTAAAAATTATTTCCACAATTTGTAAAACCTGGAATAGCTGCCCTACAAAAATGCATGCATTAACGAACAAGAAGTATGATAATAATTTTCAGAATTTGTAATAAGAACTTGCATTTGGAGCCGCTACAACACCTGTTTTGGTCGCTTTATTATGTGAATCAGCTTCTCTGCAAAAATGGGTGCACTAACGGAGAGGTAGTGTAAAATAATTTCCAGAATTTGTAATAGGAACTTGCATTCGAAGCCCTTGCAACACCCATTTTGGTCGTTTGATGATCTGGAACAGCCGCTCTACAAAAATGGGTGCACGAATGGAGAAGTATCCTGAAGATAGTTTGCAGAATTTTTAAGAAGAACTTGCATTTGAAGCCCTTGCAACACCTGTTTTGGTTGGTACATAATATGGAACAGATGCTTTACAAAAATGGGTGCACGAATGGAGAAGTAGCCTGAAGATAGTTTGCAGAATTTGTAATAACTTGCATTTGAAGCTGCTGCAACACCAGTTTTGTTCGCTTTATGAGCTAACAGAGCTTCTCTGCAAAAATGGGCGCACTAACGGAGAGGTAGTCTAAAAATAATTTCCACAATTTGTAATAGAAACATGAGTTCGAAGCCGTTGCAACTCCCGTTTTGTTCGCTATCGCGTGCTCTGGAACAGCTGCCCTGCAAAAAGGCGTGCATTAACGGAGAAGTAGTCTAAAAATAATTTCCAAAGTTTGTAAAAGAACCTTGCAATTGGAGCCGTTGTAACAGTTAATTTGGCCGCTATATACTCTACAAAAATACATGCATTAACAAACAAGCAGTTTGATAATAATTTTCAGTATTTGTAATAGGGACTTGTATTCGAAGACCTTGCAAAACTGTGTTGGTCGCTTGATGATCTGGAACAGAGGCCCTGCAAAAATGCATGAACGAACGGAGAAGTAGTCTGAAAATAATTTTCAGATTTTGAAATAAAAACTTACATTTGAAGCCGTTGCAATACTGTTTTGGATATTGTGTGATCTGTAATAGTTGCCCTACTAAAAGACGTGCGTTTTTTAACCGATAAGTAGTCTAAAAATAATTTTCGTAATTTGTAATGACGAAACATAACTTGCGTTTGAACCCATTGCAACACCTGTTCTGGCCGCTATTTTTTGCTTTGCAACAGCTGCCCTGCAAAAGCGTTCATTAACGTACAAGTACAGACTATAAAAAATTCCAGAATTTGTGATAGGAACTTATATTCGAAGCAGTTTCAATACTTGTTTTGGAGATTACATGCCCCATATTAGCTGACCTACAAGATTGGGTGTACTAATGGCCAAATGGTGTTAAAATAATTTACAGAAGGTATTATGTTTCTTTCAAAGTCATTACAACACTTTTTTTGTCACTATACACTCTGAAACAGTTCCCTGCTAAAATGAGTGAACTAACGGACAAATGGTAGCCTAAAATTAATCTACAGAATGCGTAAAACTTGCATTCGATTTGCGTACATTAACGGACAAGTAGTCTAAAAATAATTTCGAGCATTTGTAATAGAAATTTGCATTCAAAGCCGTTGCAACACTTGTTTCGACCGCTTTGTGCTTTGGAACAGTTGCCTTGCAAAATGGATGCATTAACGGACGGACAGTCTAAGTAGGTATATAATTCTCAAACTGTATGAGTTGTTTATTTTAATAAAAATAGCTTTTAATTTAAGTACGCACAATGTAACTTTAATGTATTGTAGGCGTGCAAAGACTAAAAATATTTTTTAAAACACGAAAAAATTCAGTTGAATTGATACACCTGATATATCAATTTTTTACTAGATTGTATGGAACATTTATAAAACGACTTAGTTCTGACACAAAAATTAGAGTGAATAAAATTGTCACGGCAAGAAAAGTATGAATACTCTATACCAAATAGTTTCAGTATATTCTTAATGATCAAATTCGCACAGTTACTGTTGAAGAATTTATTGACAAACATTTCGTTGCGTTAATTTTTTATCTTTAAGAAGCAAATAATAATTGAAAAAACCTTTTTCACTAAAGGTATTTTATATTTAGTTGTCATCATCCGGTCACCTTATTGGACGCAATTACGCTCGGAGAATATATTCCGCAGTCGTAAAGGATCCAAATTGTGATGTTACTCAGTAATTTTACTCAATGAATTTTAATAATTAAATTTGTTCCATGATCGCGACAACCAATTATTTGAACATATTTAATTATTAAAGATGTTTTTTAAACGTTATTTACGCCATGGATCAACCACGGTCAATCCTATTCATAAGGATCATAATTGGTTAATGTAAATAAAAAAGCAATTGTTGTGATCGTTATACTAAAATGAAAAATATGGAGAAATGTTCAATAACTTTTTTTCAGAATTTAAGCATTTTTTCAATTTAGAAAAATATATAAATAAAATAAAAATTAAGAAGTTCCAAGTTCTCACACAAAGATAAAAGAGGGACAGTCATTGATTTTTTGGCAGTAATATTTCATAATTACTTGCGAAGATATATTTATTCAATACATTTCTTTAAACAGTTATACCTCATTGGTGTAAGTTTCTTCCCTATTACATCAGTGCTTGTATATTATTATGTTCCTTACATTATATTCGTAAGCTATTAATAAAAGTTTAATTAAATGTTCAATGAGTACTTATAAGCATTGTTAGAACAGTAAGGAGAATATAACGAACGTGATTGAAGTTTGTAAACAACATTGATCCGTTGTGATAACTGCCACGTGACGTGCAATAATTCGTTATTACCACCTTTTGTAAGAAAAAGAAATCGTGTATTAAAACACCTTGGAAAATGAGGGTTTGTACGCCCTGTTTAACTAAATATCATTTGTTTTGATTGTTTGTATCGGAACAATAATTAATTTAAATCCTTAACGGACGTTAACAATGGACTATCGTTTGTCAGTTCGGTTTGGCCACTTTTAACAACACAGAATTACGAAACAGTTCATTCATGCTTGCTTTCTCATTGATTCATCCCTTCACCGCAGCATAACAAGCAAGGCAAAACAGCGAGCCGGGCGCTTGCGAGCGCTTTTCAACGCCGGGTCGGGGGTCTACACGGCTGGCGCGGGTTGCGGAGCGTGACTGGTGCCTTCGCCGCCGGCCGCATGAGCGCAGCACCGGCCGGCGCGAGTTGCGCTCCGCCGCCGCCGCCGCCGCCGCCGCCCCACGCGGCAGGGCGCGCACCCCAACCGAAAGTTGGCTAAACACCTTTTAATTAACATTTCTCAATTTTAATTCACCCCGCCGCTCGCTGTAATGAACTCCCGACCGCGCGACGAATACACGAGAAGGGGGTGGGGGTGGGGGGTGCAACGATTTAATTTGGGGGTTCTGCGATCTGATGAGCGCGTTGTACTGCTGTTGTGTGAAGTATAATGAGAAAGGCAACGGGCGGAAAAGTATTGATGTACTAGGTGTGAGAGAGCCGATTGTAATTAAAATAAATTTCCCTAATATCGCATCTGATTACTTAAGAAAAACTAAGGAGAAAAATACGTAGGTACTTAGTCAAACAAATATGCATGGCTATTACATAAATATTATTTAATGTGTGTTAATTGGAATGATCTTAGCTGTTAATGTAAAACGTTCATTTCTTGTGTTGTTAAAGTAAATAAGATGGAAATTTCAAGAAAGCCGAAAGAAAACAATAGTTCTATAGAATATTGCACATAAATATTGCAAACAGAAGCATTATAATACAAACAAAAACAAAATCTGATTATAAAACAATAAAATATCAATATAGTACACAAATTAATGGCACAGTTGCAGTGTTTTATTAAATTTAATTAAGTTGAAAACTTAATTGAGTTGATTCTAGAAATTGGGCGAACGTTATTAGTCTGTACAATAAAAGATTAACCCATAGATCAATCAATATAAGCAAATATTGTGAATTGATAATAGAATGCTAAAAATATCGTTTGAGTATTGAATGAAATGAGTTATTTATATTAGCGTTTAAAGAGTTCAACTACTGAAGAATATTTACATTTACAAAAAAAGGAAAAAAGGGTTATCGGAGACAAGCTAGTGTATGATGTACTTGAGCTACCACTTTGCGCCCCTTTTTATTGAAACACAATGCAATATTTACAAAATCCACCATCAGGAACCAGGCGACAGCAACAAAATGTTTCAACTTTCCAACTTCTGGGATAACAGCTCCAAATGTGTTGTGTACGTGCAGTGAACAAGTTATTAATCACAATAAGTAATTTTGTATGTTTCTGAAAAGTAATCTTTTGTTTCAAAAGACAGAATTCTACACACTAAGAAAAGAAATTAAAAAGAAATCAAAAACAAAACCTTTGAGAGTTCTTAAAAATTGTCTGAAAACTAACCCAAGATTTATCTAAATGCTATATTACTCGTATTCCAAAGATGACTATTCAACGATCTTTTGACTTCAACCTTCCTTAGAAGACTTTTTATTCCTTCACTCCAACTCCCCCACTCTCTTATTCATCTTTCACAATTCCAAAGGCATAAAACACCCCGAAAACAATTCCACCGGGATTTCTGACGAGTGTTCAGCATGCCGCGCGTGTCCGGCGCTGTCAGCGAGTCCCCGCGGTTCTGCTTTTAACAAATTAGAACAAATCGTAGATTAAGAGCGGCGGTAGCGGCGGCAGGCGGGCGCCGGGGGTGGCGGCGATTTTTAAAAAATCCGAGAGAGCGCGCGGGGGCGGGCGCAGCGCAGCGCAGCGCGGCGCGGACGCGCGGGCTGACGTTGACGGATCCCAGCGCGCGGAGACAAACGAGCGTCGCGCCGCGGCACTTTTGTCTCGGGGAGCTCCGCGTTTTTGTGCGGCGGCGCGGGGCGGGGCGGGGCGGAACGGTCGCGACGCGCGGGGACGCCCGGCGGTGACAGGCGGCGCGGACCGCTGAAAAACGCCTCCGTCATGCGCCGGCGCTGTCATGAGCTGCCGCCCACCGGGGTGGGGGGTGGAGTGGGAGTGGGGTGGGGGCGGGGCGGCTGTCATCGTCTCGGGGGTGGAGCGGCGGCGGGGGCGACGCGACGGGCTGTCCGCGAGACGGCGCTGATAGCGGTGGTTGTGATGTGCCGGAGATAGGGGAGGCGTGGAAGAGATAGGGGATGAAAGGTATGGATAGGGGAGGGTGGGGGTAGAGGAGGAATAGTAGTGATTGGGGAGGGATGGTAGGGAGGAAGAAAGGAATGAATAGAAGAAGAACACTGGGGATTATGAGGAATGGGAGGGGTAGTGGAGGAATGGGTGGAGTAGGGGAGGAATTCTGAGGATTCAGGACGTGAGAGGGTTAAGGGAGGATGCTAGTCACAGGAGATGAACAACCTGGTAACATGTGTTGGGACGAGTGAGTAGTTTGAGTGGTGAAGGTTGTAATCTTGTGAATGTTTAAATCAGATTTGTTGTAAAATAGAAATAATATTATTTTAAAATAGAAATAATATTTTTTTATAAATATGGCGTAGATGGAAACGTGACAAAAGAAACAATTTAAATATTTTCTGAAATAAATGCAAAATATAAATGATTTCTAATTCACAAATGCAGCGTATACCCTAAAATGTAAAGAATAATTGAGGAATATTATCCTTTTAAGATTCAAACTGAATGAACTGAAAATGTTCAGACGTTTTCAGTGTCTTAACGTCATAAAAATAAAGTAGGTATGCATTTCAATGCAACTTATTTTGCTGAACTACTATTTCAGAAATGATATTGGGAACAAATATTAAATAACAAAAATAATTTCGAAAACAAGTCGCCTACATAACGTGATTTAAACTGCTGAAGAGCATTTTATTTTTCCAACATTATAAACACTCTTCTTTAAAATTTCTTGTCTAATTAAAACTAATATTCGAATGGCAAGGCATTGGTAGGCAATAAAGCCACCGACGCCGTAATGTAAACTTCAGTGCGAGAGAGAAGCATTCCTCCTCCAACAACCAGGTGTTTTGGACCTCCTTTCAACAGACGAGCCTGGGCCGTAGAGCCATCGCTTTCGCTGCCAGACGTCGCCGCTCCGAGGGGCTGCTGGGGGCGTTAGGGGCGGTCGCGCCCTTCATCAGAATTCCGCGTTCGCCCTTGCGTTCGCGGCTCGCTCTCCCCCGCCCTGGGCGTCACGCCGCCAGCCACGGCCTATCCCATGACGCAGCGCTGGGGGCTGCTTCTTGAAAGGGATGTTCATTATGTCGTGTAGGCTGCTCTCGCTGTTGATGTTAAGCGCCGTGGTTTACACGTCTTTCGTGAGGGCTGGCCGTGGGATGTGGTCATGTTGGACGTGGGTGTGAATCGTTGGAATGAAGTTTGTGTGCTTCCGTGGGAAGATCTGAGCGGACATTTCATCTGATCGTTCTTAACCACTGCTCCGTTAATATTAAAATTCACTTGAAAATATTTGTACATTTTACGCAATCGCTCAAATGTTACAATTTCTCTATTTCAACAAGGAAAAGATGAAGGTGCGGTAAATTTTAAGGAAAAATTTATTTTGCTGTAATTTAGAATATAACTTGTAGCTCGTTGGTGCTTCAGTGTTGTTACAGTCTTACGTTTGTGTACGTTGATGTAAAACGGAGTAACAACCTAATCGTTTAATGACGTAAACACGAGTTAAGCCTATTTTACACGGTCATTTTTTCATTCCTTTTTCATTATTTTTCTGTACAGAAAGTGGATGGAAAAAGGACATTAGTTTCTACATAATATGTTTCGGTGCCGAAACTGAATAAGAGTGATTCCAGCGTTTTACACAATCATATCTGTCTCTGTACGTAATCGTGAAGAAAATACTCCCTCTGGGCGCCTCAAATAGCGCTGAAGTTCAAACATTTGAACATCGAATCTATGGTAACAAATTAAGTTAGGTTATATTAGAACTGAGCACGGATGCGACATTAGAATACATTATATAATTTATTTGTCACTACATAATCACTTCACATTACAATTCAACATCAGAACGCTCTCGAAACTACAAAATGAATAAATTGCTCCACACTCATAACAAACCGAAGTACCGAAAAGTGCCACCAGGAGCGCGGTAGTCAAACTGGATGAAATATGTACCGAAAAATCAAAAGCGTCATTTTTTTCGTACAAATTACATCCAGACTGGTCTGTATATTTTCTGTACCACCGAAAAATGATGTAAAAATGATCGTGTAAAACAGGCTTTACGGATGACCAACATATCGTACGGGTTTAGATATATTAACATCCTAAAGAAGAACTAAATAACGTTGATATTACTATTGTTAGTACATATTTTTGAGGGGCATTTTATTTTTTTAAACTAACATCACTCTGAGATGGATAAACATGGCAATTCCAACATTATTAACCATTTTCAAAAATCTGCTTCATCACCTTTGCAATATCCAAACCTTAACTCCTGAAGTTACAAAATTCCATTCTTACTGACGTGCGATATGCGTGACTTAACATTTAATATCATTTTAAATAGGAGAAGTTAATTCTATGGAATATAACAGACTTCCTGTATTTTCTGCTGTAACGTTCATTTAAACAACTCGCCAAATAAATTTGAAAATAAATGTAAATAGGTATTGTTTAAATAATAAAAACTATTTTTTCGCTGTGTACATCAAATATTGTACATTGTTTTGAACTTACATTTAATATCTTTCATATATTTGGTTTACAAAGTGATTTCTAATGCCCCTGCTAACAAAAACTATAGAGTGAAAGCAATTGTTAAGCAAGCTGGGTTACCTAAACTGATAATACGAAAACAATAAAGTGATTATACACCACAGCATATGATTTAAAATCAATCTTTGATTGCAGTTTTGTAGTAATAAAACGAAAAAATTCCACAACTTCAATTCACCGTTGGCATATTAATGTTCTTCCAAACAAAACGAATGGCCATCTCTGCACGCAAGAATTTCCATGAATATTATCAAAACGTTTAGCAATTCGGCAAGTTTTTCGCCAACGTTTAACCGCAAACCAAATATGCAAGCCTGTTGACCGCCTCGTTAGCTCTCACAATTTACTACCAAAGCGGATTTTCGATTCCTAACAGCGCGCTTAACGCAACGTGGGGCGACTATGAAATGTCATGAAATTCATCAAGCATAAATAATTCAATTAGGGGCGGAGGAGGGAGCGTGGAATAAGAGATTGCAGGATTCATGCGCGCGGAGGAGAATAACTCCCGTGGTGCGGGCGCGGGCGCGCGGGGCCTGGCTTCGGGCCTCGTCTGCGCGACAGCTTTACGGCCTCGCCGCAGGAACGCCGTGCCGCGCGGGTTGCGGTTGCAGGAGCAGACATCCCGCTAGCTGCACTCTACGTTCGTCGCTGGGTGAAGTGTTTTAAATTTGTTGCGTCTTCAATATTGATGCAACGTGTCTCCAAGTTCCTTGAGAGGCGTTGAACGCTTTGCGCTTTAGGAGTAATCCTCCCATTAATTTTATGTTGTCTTATCCGTCACTTCGCCTCACAGTCAGTTGTCAAGAGGACCGCCAGGTAGTATCTTCGCGTGCGTGCCTCCTACTACGCGCTCCTGCGTCACTACCCAGCGGCCAGAAATTGGGAAGGAATTAGGATCGGGGTAGGGTTTAGGACACTTCACAGGGGGTTGGACAAGTCCTTGTGAAGCAGCCAACTGGTTTGGTTGGAGCAAATTTCACAAGAAATTGTCCGGGATTCAACGGAAATCTGACCCGGGCCTCTTTGGTGGAAGGCGCGCAACTTTGCTCTGAACCACCAGATGATAGATTTTCTTGTTCTTATACTTTCTCGCTATCGCTTACGCATTATAGAGTATTTTATGTAATGCCGTGCGAAAAAAAGGCGAACTTTTTGCAGAAAACATATTACAATACCCTGGTAATGAAAAAGTGGATATACGGAATTTAGAAAAAATTCCTCTAACATGCGATGTAGCCAGAATTCATGTTTTGTGAATCCTTGATTCCGAAAAATCTATTGCCGTTATCTTCTGACCGTTTGTCTGAGAACAACCCTAGTGGCTGGACCGTTCAGCTAATTTTGTTCATTTCCGAATCGATCTGGCTTATGTCGCGGTTCAAACCGGTATTTTCATTTTGGGGAGTAATTTACATAAAGACTCAAAATTTAAAAAAAAATTAAATTTTAAAAAAAATTTTAAATTTTTTTTAAACCGGCATTTTCAAAATTTAAAAAAAATGGTTTCATTATTTGTGATTAAATTTTATTGTTGGATATTGTAAAGAACGTTTAAAAGAATGATGCAGGAGTTATATTGTTAAAAACCTTGATTGTTCCAAAACTGCAATTATTCAAATTTATTCGGTGTCTTCCTAAAATTACAATTATGAAGAGAGAGATTTTTTCCTCATTGAAATCTGTTCCTTAAAGATATATTTGTAAATAAGATCATGTTTAAATTTTTCTAATATTTAAATACTTTTCGTGTAATTTTGCATAAAATACGGACGAGAAAGTTCGTACCGTTTCTTTTTTTTCACCACTAGTTTGTGTTGTTTTCTTGTGTTAGATGCCAAAATAAAGTGAAATTATGGTGCGTTTTTACAAGGCGATTTACCTTCCAAGACAAGGTTCTTGTAACTCTAAGTAGAGTTTATGAGATCTGAAACATACCTTCTAACCATTTACACGTGAATCAGTACCTCTATTGGCGACCCTGTTGGTTTGCTGAAAAGGAGCAGTTTTAACTTACTTAAAGCAGTCACATCTACCAAGAAGTTACATAACAATTACATTGACCACTATTTTAGCTGTGTGTCTCCTCGTAATGACTTTGAAGAGCCTAAGAAGAAAAAGAAAACAAGGGAAAATGATCTTTTGAGATGAAATCAAATAATTATTTACAAATCTTCTTGAGTTATCACGAGAAAACGTTAATGTATTGGTTGAAACATGTTCCGCTTAATATAGTTTGTTTGCATAAAATATTAGAACTCTGAACGATTTCAATTACCATTTTCCCTTATACATAAAATTAATAAAATACATTTATGATATCAAATATTTTAGGAAGTAATTTTAATATTCAGATAAAAATAAGGAAGTAGTTACGCAACACCATAAATATTTATGTATTTCGTCCCATTTTATTAACTGTCTTCTTTCCAGATCATTTGCTGTAACAAATCAACTTTGCATTAGAGACGTTGCATTAAATGGATTAACAGGGCAAGGACTAACCATTAAAAATCCATACTATTGTTGCAAAAAATAGATTAATTAATATGTGGTGTTTGTTAATATACCTTTCGCTTTCTACGTTTTGCAATATTATTATAACATATTTCGCACAACAGAAACACGGTGTATCTGAACCCTAAGTCTCTTCAAGATACCAAAAGATTAACTAGGTTGGGAGAGTTATTTCCCTCACAACAGGCTGCCTCAGAGGCGGAGTATTTACACGTATCTCTCATGGAGGGTTTGAATATCTTCTGCGATGACACAGTTCGGGAGACGTGATGGTAAAGTTTACACGAGTTTTCTAAGACTTTTCTGGAAGATACGAGAGAAAACTTTCTCCATGAAAAGATCGTTAATATTTTATATGATTGCTATCCATAAAGTATCAGTGCAAGTATTCTCCCAGTTGTCACTTTTATAGTAAACCTACGAGCATCGTATTTTACCCATTAGAGATTTCTTCATGCAAACATTACATATTAGTGATCTTAAATTATTACCTATCGTTCTGGACAATACGAGATTTTTGTTAAAGAACTCCGTACGTGATCCAGTTAGGCATGAATTCGATATTTTTTTGACTAGTTATTTTTTCAAGACGGAACTGAAAAAATGACGGTTGTCGTGTTCTGGGTTCAATTCCAGATAATCATACCAGAAGGTGTATCTCTTTTACAAATAAGAAAACCATGCCATGAAAACATCACGGATATGATTTTTATTTTGAAAAAAAGCATTTAAATTTTGAATTTGCATGATAATTATGCTGTAACAACCAAGTACGTGTTCTAAAACTTCTAGTGCGAAATTTTTTGATAATCATTATCAGTTCACATCGACATAATGTATTCCTAAGAGGCAAACATTATATTGTCTCATGAAAGCTTGATAAGCATTGTTCTTTGTTGATGGCTACAGTGAGATAGCTGATCTTATTATAAAGGCTCAGTTTTAAGGAAGCATATCTGTTTCACCTATCTCCAAGTCATCCATTGGTTGTGAATAAAAAAACACTAACTTTGCAACAAAAATAAACTTATTCAATATGACTCAAAAACGAAAATTTGATACCGTGGAAATCAAAGATATTTCAAAAATTTTAGAGGAAACTAACATTTGCCACAAAATGTTCTCTTAAATGCATTGTTACTGATTAATTGAATAAACGTCTTTAACAATAAATAACATTATCTTTTCGAATATCATCAATTATATTAAGAATTTGTGTCTACACATAATTCTTGGCGAGTGTCAATTGATGACAGGTTTTGCCATCCACTTAATGTTGAAATAAAAATAAATATTCTTTACCAACATCTTTGAATTCAATGTTAGGAATTTCTTATTTATTTTTGAAAAAAATGATATATTTTGTCTTTTAATGGACTAATAGAACATTGTCCGTGCATTGAATGCCTTTCTTTCATTAGTGGTAGGCGTTTGTGCCAGCTGATTTGCATGCATGATTACGAAACGCTTTTTCCTTTTTCTCAAACGCTCGCATAATGTTTACTACTACCTACATAATTTTAAATAATTTTAAAATATATTTTCTTAAGTATTTCACAGTCTCACATTATAATTCATCCAGTTTTCCGCTTCAATTCAATTCATTTATTAGTATTGTAGAACTTTCAGTGACGTTTAGATTATCACAATGCACACGTATTACCCATGTTCAAAAAGAAATTGACAAGTAGCTTTCGCACATGCAATTGTCATCAGTTAGAAAGATGTATTAAAGAACACATTTTACTACTTGCAATTAAACAAGATCATCTTTATTATAAACTTGGTTTTCTGACTCCATTAAACAAAAATTAAAAATATGGTTTTCTGATATGTGCACTTGTCAGCTGTACAAATCTGAGTATATTTCTTTTTATATTTTCATGATTCTTTTAAATATTTTCGACATATTTTATATAATCTGAATTAATCGTGATATACAAAAATGCTTATCCTAAAATGAAAGCAATTAACACCAAAATATGCCATATGGATGATATTCATACATCTTTTGTCAGCCCATGTCGAATCTCTGGAGATATCTAATTATTTATAGATTTACCCATTAAATAGCAACTCAGTGTTCACAATGATTTACGTCGTATTTATTCAGTATCTATTCATCCATCGATTTAAAAACACCGTTCCCAGAAGGCTAAAGTAGATGGCGGTAATTGTTGGTAAGCGGGCATACATACGAAGTGATTACGTTTTCAAGTATGTGAGACCAATATTTATTGAAGTAGATGACCACAGAAGTGTACAGGTTAGAACAGCGACGGGCGGCAATGTAGACAAACACACACATCCAGATGTGTCGGAGTGGAAATACACAAGCCATAAAAATGACCTAGCGTAGCTTGCATGGTACATCCCGAGTAGCTTGCACCTGAGTGCCCAGTTATTGCAAATTGGTCGATAGGGGTTGAGTCCTAAACCATCACTTCAGAGCTTCCCACTTATTCTTAGTCAAGGAGAGGCTGAGTGATACCTCTGACCTTGGCAGAGTATCCACAGTTGCAAGGTACGCTCTGGACGTGGCAGCTGTATAAGGACAAAAGTACTCTCGTTGAAACAGATGGAAGTTTTTGAACAGCCGAGCCAACTGTGCAGGATCTCTTGATTATGCCGTACTACTGTCATCGTATCCATGAGATACACTCGGTCTAGGGCATAGCATATCGTGCCTCACCCCATCACCCCATGAACCGTTCATTAATGCGTTTCCCACATGGCTTCCAGACACGGATCCAGTGTTCCTTGCCACCGAGGCAGAAGCGAGACTCATCTACAAAGATGACCCTCTGCAAGACACGACTATGGGCGGATTTTAATGAAATGTCAGTTTTTCTTTTCACTTTAGAACAATGACTTTTAGAATAAACATTAATTTTGTGTTATGACAAAAGGAAATTACCATTTTTTTGCATTTTTCATTTATTTCAACTAACAAGCAATTTGTTTACTTTTCCGACGTTTTAAAGCATTTTTGAAACATTTAATCGATTCTAATATCATTTTAATAGTACTTGCTTCAAATAATATTCACGAGCTGCAACAAATGTTCTCCACGAACTTCCTGAGGAGATTATTCGATTTTTTTGCCCAGAAATTGTAAAGTCAGCCGTCGCATGTAATCTAAGGTTCCTGTGACGTGATACCTTTCAGCGCTATTGTCGATTCGGTCGATTTCCGAATAACTAAAGACAAATTTCCTGGTAAAGAACAGTCCAAACCAAAAGTTTGCCAACCGAGTTTACTTGAACGAAAGGAAGAAGCCGCAATTACATCAGTAACATCTAAAAACTTGATTTATTCATTAAAACTGATTTTGATCAAATTTTTACGTCATTTTTCTTTAATTTCAGGGCGTTTTAAAAACATTTAAAGAGCATTTTATTGACCATTTTTGACGATATTTTAGGACATCAAATTCGGCCCCCTAGTTACGACCGTGCATGGCTCATAACCATGGTTCCATTAGGCGAGACTGTAGTGACGCTGCAAGGGTATAACAGGAGTAAATGTTAGCGAGCTGCAAGAGCTGCTGCATGGATGTACCTGCCAATGGTACTAGCACTGAGGCACACGTATTAGTGCTGGAAGGGAAGAGCTGGGTACAAAGCCCGCTAAATGCTGCCTCTCTCTGATCTTAAACCTATCTGTTGGCGCGTGGTGGACAATCCGTCGTTTATTCGTCCGTGTAGTTAGTGGCGAGTGTTCAGATCATTCTTGTCGTGTATGCTTGCCTTCCGCTATCTACAGCGAAGTTGCGGTAAACCGAGCATCGCTAATCCGACATTTCCTGCAATTCGAGTTGCATTCCGTGCAATCTGATGTAGACGAAGTCACCAACCAACCAACCAAACAAACAAACAAACAATCGGCGATAATGAGGATCTTGAGAGGTTGGCAACACTGTGCGGAAGGTTACGCCTGCAGCGGTGACAATTACTGTCTGCTACTTTGTTGTGACCGGTTCATGTTCATGTATGTAATGTGTATCTGTAATTTTAATAGTATCTGCACATAATATTCGTCATCTTTTTACACTGTAGTTTCTGTTATGTATTTTCTTTATTTCTCTGTAAAAAAAGATTTTTGTAATTCGAAGTACCATCAGCCCCAATTACTTCTGATTATCGCGATTCCACTGTTTTGCCACGCAGACTATGGTGGTGTTCGCTCAACCGGTGTCGTGCGGAATATGACAACAGGGTCATTCAGATTCCTGCGGCCTCAAGATGTCAACAGACAAAATACAAGAACCTCAAGACGATTTCACAAATCACACTCGCACGATTCAGCACTAAACTCTATGATCGTTTTTACCATTCAAATGGCGGCCACGGACTTCACTTGAAACGTCTAGATCGTGGAACTCGTTTAACCCAGCGACTTCATAACACTATATCTACATGTGAATTCTTCTTATTTTTCTTCTTCTTGTCAGGATTAAACCTGTAGCCTGTTCCGATGCCATCATATCTTCCTAAGTCTTCTCACACTTCTTTTGCAAGTGAATTATATCCCATTACTTGTTTTGGAGTCCTTTGTGCGGACGTACGAAAGAAATGTTCTCTCAACTTTTCTTTAAGGCGTTTTTGGTTATTGGTTGCATTTCTAACGTGTGAAATTCCTGCGGAAATTCTCTAAAAAGCTAATAAAGCTACGGGCCGTTTGTTTTCAGTAAAATGTCAAGAAATGTATGAAAAGAAAAGTGGCGTGTACGAGAGAGTTGGAAGTAAAATAACTGAATTGCATAAATGAAAGAGTACTTTTAGGTTATTTGCGTCCATTGCCAAAAGCTATTTAGAAGATTCCATTACATTTAAAATAATATTTCAAATGTTACAGGTGTTCTAAATTTATTACCACTATAAACGCTACAACTCAAAACCATGGGGTAATGCAAAGTAAAGTAATGTGTAATAGTGAAATTAAAAAATACTTTGATAGGAATGTTAAATTTACGGGAAGTAGCGAAAATTGCAACTTTAATATTAATTCAGAAAATTAATGTTTATGGCGAGTTATTTTTCTTATTTGAATCTTCTGCCATTTATTTATTCCATTTTCCTGTTTATTAAGTTGAATATATAAAATTCATAAAAATAATTGTTTACCATCGTATTGGTAGTGGAAAAAGCATAAATTATTGAAAAGACTCGCCCGAGCATATATAATCCGAAAAATTGACATGGGTATTAAGTATACCAGTACGTCTTTTATTTCAGTTCCATAAACAAACATGAATGAACTTGTAAACCACAAAATTTTTTTTGATCAAATTTAGTTTCTGGAAAATCAATATTACTGCAGTGGTAACTATACTACTGAATATATGGGAATGTTATGAAATGTGTTCCATATGGAACAAGATGTAACTCTTTATTTCTAACTCCTCCTTCACGAAAATAAAAACTATATTAGTCAATCGCAGTAAGAGAATGTCGCATTATAATATTTGGTCAGTTCCTGTAACAACACAAGCAAAGATTGTAAATAGATGATACATTGGTTCTGGGTGTATTCCTCTTTCCTCCACGTGGTTGTTCTATTTTTGACACCTGTTCAGGTTTCCAAACCTAATATTCAACACATTACTTGTTTTCCTTTACGAACTCTTTCCTGCAAACACATTATATAAGGTCTTGAGGAGAGGGATTGAGAGTGTCACAGGGCGACGAGGTTTGGAAAGGGGGTAAGCATCTCTTGGGTGTGTGAGGGGGGAGGGGAGACTTTCCGGCGAACGTTCTGGAAAGCGAGTCATGACCTTTGGGGAAGAGGCGAAGGGGACAGCCGAGGCCGGAGTGCTCGCGGCCGGCGCTGGTAGGCTTGCGGTCCCAGGCTCTAGCTCTCCTCCCCCTCCCCCCTTTCCGGTGGTGGGGGGTGATTAACATCGTTACGTCTTGCAAGGAGGGCGCCTCCGCCGTCGCCGCCTTCGCGGCCGCCGCCGCCGCTGCCGCTGACGTCGTCCATTTGAAAGGCAGATGCCCTTTTGCCGTGCCGAGGCGCTGCGGTCGCCTCTTCATTTGCGAGTCGCCTGCGCGAGAAGTCTCGCGGCGACGCAAGACGCGAGGGCTCGGCGCTGCGGTGTGGCGTTGACGTCTCCGGAGGCGCACGTCCGACCCCCGCCCCGGCGGCGACGGCGGCGGTGGCGGCGGTGGCGGCGGAGGCGGTTGCGAAGGCGGAGGCGTACATCCGCTCAGTCCCAGCACCCCTTCGCCACCAACCTCAGGCAGTGGTAGCAGCGACGGTGGTGGAGATGATAAAGGCGGAGGCATACATACATCCGCTTCATTCCACCCCTCTTTTTCCACCACCCCTTCGCCCCCAACCTCCGGCAGTGGTAGCAGCGACGGTGCTGGCGGTAGGAAGACGGAGGCATACATCCGCTCCATTCCACCCCTCGTTTTCCACCATCACGTCACCGCCAAACTCCGTCAGTGGTAGCCACGACGGTGGTGGTGATGACGAAGGACGAAGCGGAGGCTTACATCCGCTCCGGCCCACCCTCTCCCTCTGCTCCCCCCTGTTCATGCGACGACGACGGCGGTGGTGGAGGCAGTTTTCTGTGTCCCACCCTCTACCTCCGCCCCCTCTCACTCTGGTGACGACGGAGGTGGCGGAGGCGTACGTCCGCTCCGTGTCACCCCTACCTCCGCCTCCTACCACTCTGGCGACGACGGGGGAGACGGTTGCGAAGGCGGAGGCATACGTTCGCTCCGTCCCACCCCCTGCCTCCGCTCCCCACGCCCTTCGACGAAGGCGGTGGCGGAGGTATACGTTCTCTGCATCCCACCCTCTGCCTCCACTCCCTCCAGCTATGGCCACGCGGTGGCGAAGGAGGTTGGCGGTGGCGAAGGTGGAGGCGTACGACCGCTCCGTTCCACCCCCCTTTTCCCACTACCCCTTCGCCACCTCCAGTAGTGGCAGCAGTGACGGTGGTGGCGATTATGAAGGTGGAGACGCATACCAGCTCCGTCCCACCCTCTGCCTCCGCTTTCCCCCCCGCCCCGGCGACAACGAGGGTTGCGATGGCGTAGTCTGTCCCATCCGCGTCCCCATAGACACCAACCTCCGGGAGTGCCAGCAGTAACGGCGGTGGCGAGCTCGATTCCCAGGAAAAACTTTTCTAGGTGGCTACGTAATGGCGCTTTTGTTGCTCAGAAAACATTGGTTACTTCTGGTTGCTTGAGAATGCGATACATTTCCTATTGATATGGATTTGCTACGTATCCAGCCCAAAATGTCAAAGGTTGTGCGATGTGTCCACGAAATGGACCGTGTATAATCGAATACAGAGGAGTTGTTCCTACTGATTTTTAATGTTTATCTACGAAGGTGTCCTAACAGCTGAATATCGCACCATTTCGCGTCAGTATGAAACGTCTGTTCTTGTGGATTCAAAATACCACTCTTTCTTAGTCATGAATTTAAAAGAATAATAATATAATTTCAAATATAGTTGAAAACATTTCTTGTGATTATTAATTGTTAACAGTTCAACAATATTTGATGACAACTATATTAATTACAACTATATTAATAATATATATTAACTAAAAAAGTAAGCTAACATTTTTACAAAGTTTCGAGCTAACGCAAGATCAATAAAACAAACGAAAGTCGTTATTGTCGAAACAAACGCATTCAGTGTCTACCTGTTGGTTAACGTATTATAAAATAAAATAAAAAAATACACTGTGCCGTCGTAAATAAAATATTGAAAGATTCAGGTTTAAAACAACATAATAATGACTCTTGTTTCTTTAATAACATTATTATAATATCTAGAAACGTAAATGATATAAATTTTCACTTCCTAATATTCAATGTTCTAATGACAGAATTCTACTAGCTTGGTGGCTTCTTGTATTAATCACTTTAAATTCAGTAATAGACTATTTGTATTATTTGCATGTGCTTTAACTATCCTTTCTCTTTTGCTTCTTTTTTTCTTTTAGAGTCAGGCCACCTCGGAATGAAAAACGTTTTGAACACAATTTTTCTTTCTCTGCATTAGTTGTCTCCAAGTTATCTAGCCACTGAATGTTTTCGAAGTATAACATAATTTTAATTATTAAAATGTTTTAAGTAATAGTTAACAATCTAAATAAAATTCAAATAATTGTTTTAAAATATGGAGCTAAAGAGTAAAGTGCAAGCAATATTCTTTCGGCATTTTGTTGTAACAATATACGAAATAGAACTCCTTATTACAAATATATTTAATGATTTGCGACTTGCTGGTTTGCTGCACAGTGCCAGTTTCAGTCAGTAGCGTGTTTCCTAAATCAACCACATTCCATCAAGGACACCCTCGATTCGGCCAGTAGGTTACCACTTCAACATTCATGCAATGTTAACACAGCCTCCCAGTTGACCGCTTTTAGTACCGATCTACATTAGCAAGGTGCAAATGCTTGGCCATTAGCAAAGACTTCCTCGTGTAAATACCTCCGAGAGTTGGAGAGAACCTCGTCGTCCTGCGAACTACTTATTCAGCCTCGGTCTTCTGCATCTCCTCAGCGTCTTCTGCAGGTGCGTCTTGGCGGCTCTTGGCTGCAAGTTGAGGAGTCGGTTTGAAATTCCACAGCTGGCGGTTGACCACCGCTGCCGGAGAGCGTCTTGATGGCACTTGCATGGGACGAAGCCACCCCACGATTTGCATGCACTGCGGTGCGGTGCGGTGGGGAAACCCTTGTCCCTCAGGGGGCCTTGCTCTGCTCTGCTCTGCTCTGGGCTCTCATTGCTGACGGTGATGAAGGCGGCTAATTGAGAACGCGTCCGCGCTTGTGGTCGCTCAGGCCTCTCTCGTTAAGGCAGTTGGGTGACGAAAGTGGGTGGTGACTCTTGGGGATTTGGAGAACTCTTGCGACATTCGGAAGTTTACTGCTGTGCAAATTCGGAGAAATTAACCTGTTTAGCAAACAGTGTTAATCACATGTGACGAATTATTGAATGGTCGAAGTAGAAAATGAAATGAAATATATTGAAATAAAAATGTTATTGTATTTTAATAGTTACCATCAATGCTTCATTTCTGTGTTATAAAAATAGTAAGTAATTCTTCTTTCTCGCTGTTCTCCATGCTTTTTAAAGTTGCAATGCCTCCAAATAATACAATTTTAATCATTTTACAACTATCTTGCGCGCCTTGCTTAGTATTAATTGCAAGAATATTAACTGTATATAAATGCATACTGCGATCATATTTATTCTCTGTACATTTAAAAATAAGTGTATTATTCAAATATCAACAGTTCATTCACGGTTAGTTCACAAAGAGTATATCAACGATTCTACTTCCTTGAGATAGTTATCTACGCTTTTCTCTACCCAAACCACTCAAGGAGGAAAGTTCATTGAATAAAAAAATATTTATTTTACGTATAAAAGTTTAAGATAATTCGTTCAATTGAAAGTAGACTGTGTTAAGAAAATACGGTGTACTACAAATCACGTTTTTCAAGCAAATCAAGCAGCTCAAGTTAACTTATTGCCATATAAGGTTTGAAATTATTTATCTTTAGCTCTGTATTATCTCGTTCTAGTTCTTACACAAAAAGATTCCATTCTGAAAAATGACATTAGATATTTTCTAGTATGCAACTTTACGTAGTTTCAATACGAACTGATTACTCACTGTTGTCCTGGAATGTACAAGACATTTCAAGTAACTCGAATTTCAAATTACTAAGCTATCGCTTCTCAATCTGGGGTAGAAATTTTCCTTGTCCACGAAATCCCTGTAAGCATCGAACATTGCGAAATATCAGTCCGAGCTTCCAGCTAGCCACTGAAATTATGATGCACGATCAGTTTCCCAACCCGCGCGGTGATCATCCGTGCGCCAACGTGACTCGGAGCAGTCACGTTTTCTAGAAGCGATCCACCCCCCACCCTCCTCGCACCTCCTCGCAGAGTTGGGTGCAACCGCACCGGCCAGGGCTGGAGAGGGGCGAGGGGTGGGGACGGGGTGGCCGCTCCGCGAGGTCAAGCGAAGACGGCGACATCGCCAGCAGGCCCGGCGACGCGCATTTGCCTCCCTAATCGGCGCACTTCCGGCGCGCGGCTCGCGCACGTGGCGCTGCGACCGCGCTCCGCCCACCTGGGTGCCCTTTGCTGCCCTTTGCGGTGCCCTCTACGCGCCCGCGCCATCCTTCATCGCACTTCCCTGCCCCCCGCCCCCTGGACGTCCGCCGACGTATCGCCCGTCCACATCTGCGCCTCGCGTGCTGCATCCGCCCTCGTTGTTTCATTTGTTTTTCATCCGGCTGCTGGATGGCCGCCCTCTCTTGGTTGAGATATTGGTTACGGAAGTCGCTGTCCGTTCTGATGATCCGGTCGCTGTTGTTCACGGTCACCTTCGCGCCAAACATGATGAGTTAACCATCTATTCATATTTCTATCGTCGTCACTGGAGCTGGGATGGAAATGTTATGTCCAGTATGTATTGCCGGTCGTAGGAGATGAAGTTTACGGATTCTTGGCGAATTTTCCTTCTTTTGATTGCCTCATCGCTGATTTGGATAGTGGGCCTCTTTATTAGGCATCAAATCCATACTCTTTGTTTTAGAATAAAACGCTTATTTTACGGTAACCTTTCGTTTATTTTTTCAAATCTCATGTCTTTTCTGGCAAACGTGTTCTAATAAAAATTCGAAGTATTCATAAGTTGTGGCAGCAAAATTTTTAATTCTTCCTCATAAAATGTAAATGTATTTAAATAATTGGACCCTTGCAAATATTCCTCACTTTGTAAATCTTTTTAAAAATGGAAATAGCTACATAATGGAACCTACTTCCTACGTTATTGACAAGCCGTGCTGTGGAATGGGTGTAGAATAAATATATTTGAAGCAGGTCTGGGAGAGGGAAGATTCCTTATCCAGCAGAGAATTACCCTACGGGGTAGGGTGGATGGTTTCTTATAAACCCGACCTCTTTCCTTAGATAAATATATACAGAATGGGTGAAAATATCACAATTACATAATATTCAGCAAGCCAGAAATGAATTTTCAATAAGTACAAGTTTTGTGTACATTGAGTGAGAACTAATTTCCATTGCTCCAAAGTGAGCTGAGTGCAACAATTGCCAAGTAAATATTTTTCCGAGGACTCAATTGTGAGGAATTTCTTATCTCCTGACCTGTAAATCCATAATTCAAAAGGTGTTTACATTTTCTCATGCCATTTCCATTCCGATACCCAAAAAAGACTTGTGGGACCTACCCAACCCTTTTTCCTTTCCAATAAAAAAAAAATGAAAAAGAAATAACTAGTGTCGAAATTGGTCATTTCAGAAATATTATCATCGATTTGTGGACTTCGCCTATTAAGTCTTCCTAATTTAAACATCTTAGGCTGTCATTTAGCTACTATACGAGTCTCTTCCAACCAGAGTTCCTGACTTTTCAGCATGGCTGAACACTGAATACCAATCTTCCACGAAAATGACTCATATACGTATTAAATTTATCTCATTATGAGTAGCCTTAATTAAAATCTTAGAGGAAGAAATTATTTTCATCTTGTCCTCTGTTGTAAAAATACTATGTTCTGCAGTTGTATACATCAGTATAATTAATAAACCGGGTAACGAATGTGTACGTTTTCATTCACTAGTTCTAATGCATCGACATTTAGCACATTTTTTTAGTATAATCACCATTATAAATATCACCAACATTAACTTCCAAAGATATCATCTTGGAACAGGTTATTCATCTCTACTATTCAAATATTTAATTCTAATTACATTCCTTGCTTATTCATTACTTGACACACTTTGCTAAAATATTTACGACTGTCTTAAGCAAGAACCTTAATCTTCTCTAAGAACGTAAGGAAAAATAAACCATAGTTGTTGGAACTACGTCACGGCGTCCTCGACATTGAAAAGGACAAGGAAGCCATTTCCGATTCGCATTCTAAAGAGTTCTTCATATATACTATAGAGATCGTATTAGTGTCAGACGCTTGCGTTTCATATGATGTAGATAAATCACTCTTCGGGTGTGAATACTGAAATGAAATCTGTCATATAATGGAGGAAGCGATATTCGAATGGACAT
This sequence comes from Gryllus longicercus, assembly GCA_038098605.1. Lineage (NCBI taxonomy): Eukaryota > Metazoa > Arthropoda > Insecta > Orthoptera > Gryllidae > Gryllus > Gryllus longicercus. The sequence goes on from JAZDUA010000093.1 coordinate 3,669,388, forward strand.
GGAGAAGGATACATCAGAATAAATGTGTCAATGTGTTAGTCTATACAACGTGAGTTCATTCAAGCATTAATTCATTGTTGAACCATTGGAAATACTTGAAAGAGAGAAGCGAATTAAAGATGCGAATATTTTCTGTCACGAGGTATAAGAAGTAGGATTTGCTGCTTCTTTTGCTGCCATTCAGTTCGTGATTCTCCTTGAATAATAATATATTGGGTTAATACATATTAACTAAGTCCACTCAGCTCTTTGTGAAATTCAAGACATTAAAATTGTAAGCGCGTTCATTAAGTAACCTCACTTACTAGTTATTTTGTGGTACTTTAGAGTCAATGGTTATGAACAAATCATATTTATTGAATGGGCATCTTTTATTTTTTCCAGCCTACTGTCTTCACTGATTTTGTACTTGTAGAGATAATCTGTCTTCATATTATTTGGTCTGTCTAGTTTCTTTTTCTACATAATTATATTTACCGGTAAAAAAGATAGTCAAAAGTAATCAATTATTTTAATTATTGATATATTTTAAGAAGAATACTGAGAATGATAATTATAGATATCTAACATCTAATATTATAAGTTAAATTTTGGAAACTTACTTCTCTCATTTTTTAACTGCCAGATCAAATTCATTTTTTGATTTAACTTTAATTTCAAGTATATATGAAAATTCCATTAAGCAAGTTTTTCATTCGATAAGTAAATTAAATAAATTACCGATTGAATTTTGACACTTTGAAAATAAAATATTTCATGATTGGCAAAATATGTTTGGTAAAAGAAAGAATTGTGAAATGAGAAATTCGACGAATGTTTTTCATGTTTCTAAATCGTGAAATCAAAGTAGTTTTCATTTCAATTTCAGAATTACTCGAAAAACCATCTGAAAAATGCTATATTAAATGGAAAACGATAATTCTATTGATACGTGGTTCGAAATTGATAAATACTCGTATTTACACTTTTCAATTAAAAAAATAATAATTAAAGATTTTTTCGCGAAGGACGGTATTCTGTAATACCACGCTGTGTTTAAATGCTGAAATTGCTCAATCAAAAAGTCCAGAACTGGCGATTGAGAATCCTGATTGTTGTAGTAATAAGGACTCCATAACAAAAAACAATCTATTTTCTTAAAGTAAAAATATTTGGAATGGGTATTAAAATGTGTAAAACGTACAGACAATATTATCGTGTGAATATTCAAAACGTAAGGGTTTGGAAATACCTAATAAGGAAAGAATGACAGTAACGTGATATCATCATTACTTGGAACTCTTTCTATTTAAAAATCTAATTTTCATTATTTTTTTTTCTATTTTAACCTGATTTCCTAAAAGTTAGTGATCTTTAATTTCTAAGGTAATATTCACACTAATTTTCATTACGTCCATACCACTTACAGAAGATAGAAAATGTATTGTAATGCCACAGCAAAAGATGGCGATATATTTACTTAGAAAAACTCCTATTGTAGAACCCTGATACCGAAAACGTGAATAAATCGTCTTTCAATATGAAATAATTTACTTCTAACACGTTGTAGAGTCAGAATTTACTTTTGGTAGGTCCTTGATACTGTAAAATTGGCTGACGGCAAAGGTCGGGCGATCTGGCTTTCTGGCTTTCTGCCAACAACTCTATAGCCTGGATTATGTCAAAATTAATATTTTCCAATTGGTCAGGCTCGACTCCAAGACCATTTTTTGTCTTTAAATTCATTTTAAGAATAGAGTGAAATAAACTTATGCAGATGGCTTAGGTCAAAATATAAAATTTATTCTCCACGATAATTTCTTTTTTTAATCTTTTTTTAAATATTGGGAATTTTACCACAATTTTTACTAAAATATGGACGATTACAAAAAGATATTTCATAAAAGGCTCCAATTTTGCTTTTTAAACTGATTGGACCGATAATGCCTAATGTTCTGAATAACATGACAAAGATGCCATTTTTACGCATACTTTTGATTTTTCAAATATTACACAAATGTAATTTTCGAAATATCTCTTACGACTTTAGTATTTACATTAAGAAAGTTTCGGATCTTATTATTACGTGGACCTCTTTTAAAACTATGGTTTTCTGAAACTTATTTTAAGTAAAAAAAGCGTAAAATTAAGGAAAGAAACAGTAACTTGTTTTTTTAAATTTCCATTTCGACACGTGTCAAATAAGGCAGTTTCATTTGGGTTACAATATTTTATTCCAATGAAGTTTCATTTTATAATGTCAGCGACCACCTTCAATCTTGTTCTTTCTCGCTCTTACGAATGTAAGAATTTAACGTATGTTAATCGCGCACCGGAAAACGGTGAATTTTGTACAGAAGCTCTCGTATTGTCGGGCCCTGGTAACGAAAAAAGAGATTAATCATGTTCCTATGTAAAGTAAATTTCTTCGTCTACGCAACTAACTAGAGGCGAGGTTTTGTAGCGCTGTTTCATTGTAGGTGATGTGTAGGTCTTGGTCTGGAAAGACTATGTGACGCCCACGCCAGGAAATAAATAAATAGTTATAAAGAGTTTAGTAAATTTGCGCGTACTGATCTTCTAACAGCTCTTTTTTTCCCCTTCAGGGATATTTTCCTTAGCCTAACATATTGTACCTTTTCCACAGATTTGTTGCGATCGAGATGCCATCTTAATTGAATCCAAATTCGAAAGGTTAGGATGTTGGATTTGTAATTGCTTAATTCTTCGGTTAAGCTATATAGATAGATTGATTGATTGATTAGTGATTCCTGGCGCAATTGCTAAGGTTATTAGCCCCGTAGATGTAGTACTTGTTTTTCTCGGGAGGTGCACGTGATTTTCTCTCTGGATGGTTAGATCCGGCGCCGACCTATTGTCAGCTAGCAGAGTTTGTCCGAATCACGTATCTCCCACCAGTGAGGCACCGGCCTAGCTCGGACAAGCTCTAAGCTCCCGACCGCTCTCCCGGTGTGCGTGACAGCGTAGTGGACGTAAGTGTAAGTGTATGTAAGTAAGGGGTGCGGATAGGAGAAGGAAGAGGAAGGAATGATCGCGCGCCGTCCGTGGCCCTGGTATTGATAGGAGAAACCACGGAAAACTACCAATCAGAGCAGCTTTCGCAAGAATTCTCCCCCGGACCACGACAGAATTCGACCTAGCTATCTAGCCACCGTCGGGACTCGAACTTAAGAACCTCCCGGTCAGAGGTACCGCAATGTCATCTTTCGGAGACTTGAACCTCACCCGGTCCTCACCATATATTTATTATCACTTTACGGATTTCATATGTGTAATAATTACCTATTAAATAATTTCCCCGCCCAAATTCCGATTGTGAGTAGCCACGAGTGTGACGTGCCTCGAGCCGAACAAGTGCGGGTGGCGCGAGTCGGCCTGTTTCGGGCACCGCGCCGCCGCCGTTGCTCAGTGCCAGCGATGTAATCGGAACTAGCGGAACCTGCAGGGAGGCGGGGCGCCGGCAGACATTTTGGCAAAGCCCTCGCGCGAATTGGCGACGCCGCGCTGGCTCTTGCGTCACCGCAGCTGGCCGTTCCGAAACCGCTTCACGGGGGCGCGCGGCGTGAGGCGAAAGCACCGCCCGACTCGGCGCGACAACGCGGCGGCCGGCCGCCTCCACGTAAGGAGGTTCTCTGCTAAACCTGTGTGTTAATATGGAACAGAGAAATCGGTGGGTCAGAGCAGCAATTGAATGGGTGAAAACCATAACGATGTTTTATTTCATGCTTACTGCATAAGAGGTCATATTTGGTTTTGTGAACGTGAATAGCATATTATTAATAATAATAGTAATAGTAATTGTTCACACGTGAACGATATTAGTTTTTACAACAGTTCGTATTTATGCAATTTTTCACCTTATTATAACATTACATCTAAACAATGGGTACTGGAGGCAGTATATATGTCTTCTGAATGAGTTTGCTGTTTTGGTGCTTGAGGTTAGATCAGATTCCGTTGTATTTCTCAGCCACGTGGAAGGGACGAGGGGCCTAGTGATAGTATCCCTATGTTGACAGGTTTTCAAATATCATAGGTATTGCTGAGAATTAAGCAAACTGCCTATGCTAATAACATACGCTGTGCATATGACATAAAAGAACAAAATTCAGAAAATGAATATGCAATAATTATACACGTGCCAGGCCAACGACCGAGATCGCTAAGGCAGTAGTGCCCTAGTGGTCTCGGACCTCAAGATTGCGAGTTCGAGTTCCGTCTCGGGCGTGGTTGTGTTGTGTGGTCTCTGTATGTTTGCGATTGTCCGTTTCAATATCATCATCATCATCATCATCATCATCATCATCACCGTTTCCATATCTCGTCTCCCAGGACTAACAACCCAGCATACACAACAACACCGAATAAATGCTGATCATCTCCCAGTAAATTCACGCGAAAACCCCACGAAAAATATGACTGGACTTAGGTACGTACAACTGCACGTTCGCGTGATCCATACATGGCTAATTCACAACCCCTCGCCCCAAAATAATTATACACATATACTCTTTGACAAAGCGCATCAATATGTTAAAAAATAATCATTTAAAGAATTAAGGTCGAATTTCGACCACTGCCGACTGCTAATTCTGAAAATTGTTTCAGCATGTCCGAATACTTATTCAAAATATTTGTTTCAGTGTGTTACAATGTAATAGATTTTCAACAGAATCATTTCCAAACACAAAATTAAATCTTTGCGTTGTTTATTAATTTTCATAAGAGTGGGACCCTCCTTTTCATCTAACTTAATGAGCGAGGCTGATACTGGGCGTGTCATCTACTGAGTTCATTAGTTTAATATGCGATTGTACCTTACATCGGTAGCTATGTTCCTGTTCGTCTCGATCGTATGACCCGGCAACGACCTTACGGTTTTACCCCATCTAAGTATTTGCCGGCTGCCCCAGTGGATCACCAAACCAGCCGAGACAAGCGACTGGTCTCTCGAGATGCTTGATAGTGAAGGGTGTGTAAAAGTTGGTATGGATGGCTTATTTATGTAGGGAATAGGAAGAGATAAAGATGAGTTTGTGGGTTCCGGAGCATATTTGTAAGTGTACTGCTCCGATACTTGGTTTGTATTGCACGGATAAAACCGATCAAAGCAGCAGATCGCTAGTATTTTTTCCAAGACAGTGGTTAAAGTCCCAACCATGGTGGAAAAAACAAGGTATCGCAATAAGCATGCCGCTATCTGTGGTCTAATAAAGTATTGGCCTGGAAGCGCAAAATTAAAATTATCGAGTGTTTATATGGAGATTTTTGAAAGTTATTTTTAAAGTAGCTTTTGGTAACTAAACGTGACCGTTTAATTAAGCAATGACCTTAAAAATTAATGAATTGTTTATATTAATGAATATGTTTGCAGTTTAAATATTTCCGTCTTTATTTACAAAAAATTGTGCTGATAAAAATAATTAAATTACGATTTCAAATTATGAAAATATAATTAAAAATGTAGTCCATAGGATCACTATGAAAAACCGTCAGATATTTATTAGAATTAAAACAAGTCTTATTTAATTACAACTTTTTAATTTAATTCTATATTAGTAATATTTAATAATTCATAAAATTGTTTAGATATTTCTGGTGTTTTTACAAAGAATTTACGTGGAATTACATAATCGAATTGAAAATAATAAAAACTAGTTTAAAATAACATCCCTTAAATCGTTTTACTAAATAAATGATTTCAGAAATATAATGAAATTAAAAAGAATCCTTAAAAAATTAAATTAAAAAAGTTAAAAATTGTATTCCTTATAGCAAAACTAAAAATTCCGTAAGCAATTTGTTCTTAAAATAAAATCTTAATTGTACAGTGGTACTACTTGTTGGGTTATTACAATTGAAGGGACCAGAAAAACATAGGGCTATCCCACATTTTTTGTGAAATCGATTTATTATTATTATTATTATTATTATTATTATTATTATTATTATTATTATAGGCCGTTACAATCCCCACCATAGTCCCAAATATGTAGTCAGTGTCAAAAACCCACCTCCTGAGTTTCTTCTGAGCTTTGTTATGCTAGAAAAGAAGTAAATTATTTATTTGGTTACTTATATTTGCGCCGAATCATCTTGTGAAGCACCCACAAGAATTTTCACGTACTCTACTACCCAATTATTTACACTTCTTAAAATTTTCGGATATAACGCTTGGTTGCTTCAATTATTTTCTGGAACTGTTCAATAAAAACTAGGTACAAAAAATAATCTCCGTATATTTTAACATGAAATGAAAAATATGAATGTAACGACAGAAAGCAACGTTTATGACAAATTATTATCCATTAAAGACCTGAATTGATTCAGAAGATACGGAGGAGCTTAGGCCTGTCGATGGATAGAATTAAAAACATAAATTAGCGCATCGCAAGGCTTCTTTCTATTGGGTTTCCGCCCGCGCAGCCGTAGCCTTCCCCGAAAGCGGCCGGGCATAAACAACCCACAGTCCCCGAGCCACCGCGGCGCGGAGCGGCAAAAACGCGGCTCGGCCCTTCGCGGAAATACATCTCCGCTATCTGCGCGGTTCATCTCCATCGGCGGCCGCTCTTTTTCCGAGTGGAGCGGCGTCCCGGAGGCCAGCCCCCTGCCCCGCCTAGCCGCCCCGCCCCGCGCCGCTCCGCGCCGCTCCACGCCGCCCCGCCCCGCCTCGCTTAGCCGCCTCGCCTCCCTTAGCCGCCCCGCCTCCCTTAGCCGCCCCGCCTCGCTTAGCCGCCCCGCCTCGCTTAGCCGCCCCGCCTCGCTTAGCCGCCCCGCCTCGCTTAGCCGCCCCGCCTCGCTTAGCCGCCCCGCCTAGCCGCCCCGCCTAGCCGCCCCGCCTAGCCACCCCGCCAGCCGCTCCGCCTAGTCACCCCACCTAGCCACCCCACCTAGCCACCCCACCTAGCCACCCCACCTAGCCACCCCACCTAGCCACCCCCACCTAGCCACCCCCACCTAGCCACCCCCACCTAGCCACTCCCACCTAGCCACCCCCACCTAGCCACCCCCACCTAGCCACCCCCACCTAGCCACCCCCACCTAGCCACCCCCACCTAGCCACCCCCACCTAGCCACTCCACCTAGCCACCCCACCTAGCCACCCCGCTTTTGTCGTCTTTTCGCCCACAGCAGTCTTTTCGCCCAGTCTCGCCGTACGTCACAAGGTTTCTGAAGGGGCGGTACATGGCGATTTGGCGGGAAGAGTGGTAGCGAGGTATAGATGCGAGGTTCGGCAAGGAAGTGTTGAAAGTGATAAAATTACCATTGGTGACATGACAAACGGGCAGCTCGACGGCCATGGAAAATCAGTGGACAGAAGTATGGAGAGGTCACGTTGAAAAGAACGTTGGGGATGAGTATGAAGAATGAGGTAGTTGATAATCCAGAGGGAGTGAACAGGCCACGTAAACAGACTGTGTTCTTAGAATAGGTTCAACAGGCGGGTCAGAGGTTGGTTGAAGGGAGTCTTGTTATGGGAACGTACAGCTGGCACGAGCTGATATTCTTTGTGGTATAAGCGGTTGGAATAAGTTGGTTGGACGAGCTGAAGTACTACACAGAAAGGGATAAGCGGAAAAGATGAGCGGATGGGTCGAACAGAAATCGAATATTTGCAGGTATAAGCAGCTTGGTGTGGGTAAAATAAGCCAACTGAGGCGAGATGGAAGAGAAAACAGGAGTAAAAGATGAACTCGGCAAAAGAGGTTGAAGCAGTTTTGTGGACTGAAAGGAGGAAATAAAAGGACGAGAGGGAAGGTAGCAAGGAACCTGGACGAAGGTTAGCTTGGCAGGGCGGCGCGAGCAGTAGCTCCTGTTTAGCATACGACCAAATACGCGACCATGCGACGCGGATTCCGGGCGGGCGGGCTGGCTGGCCGGCCGGCCGGCGGAGGTAAAAGACGTGAAGGAGGTAAAGATACGCCACCACAAACCCTTGCCTGGAATGTGGAAGACGCCCAGGTGAAAAAGCAATTCTGACTGTTGCGGTGAAGCATGTGCATGATGTTCTCGATGAAGGAAAATAAAACGATCTCGGTGGAAGGAACAAAGGAGGGCGAAAACAAGTAGATGGACTCAGAGTGAAAGTGAACATATATGAAATTGATGTAGAGAAAAGATACAAAAGAAAAGTGTACAAAAGAGAAAAATGATCAAGAGTTGTATGAAAAACTTTTAAATGTAAAACCGAGAATAAAACCTAAGTAATATGTGTTAATATTGTTATATATTATAATATTAAGAAATGACCATTAAAATTAAAATTGAGCTATTAATATTTATTATTTACACGCGAATATTTGAGCCATTCACGTTAGACTGTACTTTCAATTGCAAATTTAAAGAAGTTGCTCCATTGTTTTTATTAATGGGATAGATATTTATATTAATAAAAAGAAATACGATTATCCATTACAAAAAATATAATATAAATTATTTCCGTATTATAAATTATCATTCATTTCATATCATGTAAAATAAAATATTTAATAACACTGTACATTTAAATCACCTGAATGTAGCTGATTAGAAGCGCATGTACACATTGCTGCTAAAGTTCACCGCAAATCAGCAAAAGACTTCCCGCCATCGGCATCACATCCAATTATACCCTCCCGTGCGTCATTTGCTATATTGAGCATGTGGTTCAGAAAAATTATTTCAGCTTACTTCACCACCCTCATAAATTTCGCACAATATTTTCTTCCGAGGTCCGTGTCGAGTTACGTGTCTACCGCCACAGAAGCGCGCACGTTTGAGGATTGTGAATGAAAAGGAGAAGATTCCGAGGAAACGACAGTGAAGAACCGACGAGCGCAAACAACACGGCGTTGTCAACCAGAGAGTCACGTCTGGTGCCACCTCGAGCAGCCGCTCACTCGGGAACTCCCACGTGCGTCTCGCCGCCCACCTCCGCTGCCAGCGGCACACACGCGCCGAGGCTCCAGGCGTGGCAAAGGACAATATTTGACAAGAAGAGTTCACAGGAATTTCTGCAATTCACTTTCTCTGGTAATTTACTTAGAGTTTAGCGCTTGTATTATCTGATGCGTTGTTCAATATTACTAACTTCTTAGGTGTCGTTATAACGTATTTTGAAAGGCGATCGTGATTCTGGGAGTTGATTGCTGCCAGGGATAGCAAGATACGCTGGTCGATTGTGCTTGAGATAATTCTAGATATAAAGGAATACGAAATGCAAAATAAAACAATGTTTTTTTTTCATTTCCCTTCTTCTTTTTATGATTAACGGATGAAAGAGATTACTTACTTTTCATTTGCCACTCCTCCGCTCAAAAAGGTAATGAAATAAAGAAATGAAGCATTTAAGTGAGATGTAACGAATAAATAGGATTAGCAAAATTAAATAAAAAAATTAACAATTTTGAAAACAAAGAGCGAATTATTTTCTGTATAATTATTTTGACATCATTTTTTAAGAGGGGGAATTTTACATGGATATATCCAATGGTCTTGTGTATATGTAACTCATTTCCACATTCATTTCCGATTCTGCCTACACAATTGTGAAGATATGGGAATAGTTAAAACCCACACAATTGTGCAGGTTTGATTTTTGTTTTTTCTCATAAAGGCGTTCGGTTTTCGCATTCAGATTCGTGCACATAGTTTGTGTAGGTTGTTGAATATCTGGAGTAAAGGTTTCTTTCTTGTGCGAACTTACGTTTCGTGGTAGAACAATTTTATTTTTGTGGAAGGCAGACCAAGAAAAACATTTCTCAGGACTATGGGACATTGTTTTTTAAAAGTCTGAGTCTAAAAGGGATATGCATACATAATTCGATGTTTGCTTTAATATAAGATAAAATATTTCTCTTGAAACATTTTTTTCAGACAAGAAATCCTAAACTATCACAAAAGAGTTTTGTGACAAAATAATGTAACATACACGAAAAATTCGATTAGCACAAATTTTAAATAAAAGTTTTATTTATTATTAATATAGTTTATATTTATCGTTTTATGTCACATCGACGTTACTTTATGGGGAACATTTTGTTTTAATATGACAAAACGTGACTTTTGTGACTCACTTGCACCTGCAACAAACGAGGCCGTCTCCAGAATTCATTTAATTCCCCAAACAATCTCCCAGTTCACCCAGCTGCCCCGATTGTCAGCCCTCGCCGGCCCGGCCCGGACCGCTCCGCTCCCCGCGTCCCAATTCACAGGCAGGCGCGAGGGGCAGAGGCGGCAAGGCGCGGCTTGTGCAAGAGGCGACGCGGCACGGCGGGCGGGAATGCCATGCGGCCCCTCGCTGCACCGCGTTCTCACGCGCGGCGTGGCCCGCGTCACCCGGATCGCCGTCGCCGCCACCGCCACCGCCATCGCCGCTGTTGACAGCGCCAACAGCAGCTCGGCCACTGCGCGTCGCCCCCGCCTCCATCCCCACCTCCACCCCCGCCGTCGCCCCCGCCGTCGCCCCCGCCGTCACTGCCGCTGCCAACACGGAAAATTCCTGGCGTCCAGATTACGACCCGCCGAATGGGGTAACCGCGCGGTGATCGTGACGTGACGAGCTTGGATTCGGTGGTTCTCAAGGTCCTGGATTCGAGTCTCGCTTTGGAGTTTCGTGATCAGTGCATTTCAATGGATGCGGTTGTCTGCGTTCTGTCAATGCTGCTTCGGAGAAATATTGCGCTGGCGGTTTCAATCCTCGAAAAAAATGAAGCATTTGCATTTCCGACATCCGATGTCTCATAATGAGTTATCGAGTTTTTCATTACATATTATACCACTATATGTAGATAAAATATACAAACAATTTTAATTAACTTTCTTATAGCTCACATAAATATTCGAGTTCACACCTTCGTTTGAATGCGACATGATAATATCTAACGTTTAAATAATGTCCTTCATGGTAACAGTTTTGATACATATAAACAGACTATTTTTTGTTAGAACTTTATTATTACATATACGATGTTCAAGAGCAAGAGGAATAACACCGAAGGCATTTAATCTACAGAGTATCCTGTGAGTTCGTTGATCGCCCACTCATTGAAGTCTCCAAACGTAATTCCAGTTACATCTATAATATTGTGTGATGAAGGAATTTTTTGACTGAGATACTCAAGTATATCCTATGATTTTTTTTCTTGGCTATACATTACTCAAAAAAAAGAACATTAAATCCATTGTCTTTTTGTTTTAAGTGCATTTTTTCTCAATATTGGTAAGCATTTCTGCGCACTTGTAACCCTATGTTTGATTCCTAGTTGGAGCTGCCTGGAGGATTTTAAATATGCGTTAATTAAAGAAGCGTTTTAAAGATGCGTTTTAAAGAAGCGTTCATGAAAGATCGATGCGGCAATGTAACCGGACATTCTAACAGATAAAATGAAACGAATGATAAAATTATCATCACAAAATGCAGTATTATCATAAGTTCACTATACGATCTTCGTAGTCATCGTAACGCTGCACAATTGGTTGTAATATCATTTCATACATCAAATACAAACTACAAAACTTTAGAGAATGGCGATTTGGTACCGTGAATTACGGTTTAGGAAGGGTGAGATGAGTTCTTGGTCGTATTGAAGATGTTTTATTCAGACAAATTGCATCCTACTCAACTCACTTCTCAACTCTCACTTTTGTCTCGTTCTGTTATACAAAAACATTAATTTCGTCTGAGAGCCGGGTTTTCAAATACTCTTTCTGCGGGGTCCTGCCCACCTCTCTACCTGATGCGTCTCTTAAATTACATATCACTGCAGGTATCTTAAATATTATAACAGCTTTTCTTAACTGGTTGAACCTCAGAAACTCCACAATGATACTTAAACCTCAAATATACAGTTTGAGCTAACTTCATTTAATACGGTCCAAATTGGAAGGAGGAAGATGGCTGATTTTTTTGCTGTACTGAAGAGTCATTTCACGGGGCACGCGTTTCTGCGGCCGCTGTTGCCAACTACAAGGATATAAAAGGATCTGTTAAGATAATTGTCGTAAAAAATGTCGTGTTGTCGAGTTAGCCACCTGCCAGAAGACGATTGTATTGTGATGAGATAATTTTTATTCAGTGTAAGAGCACAATAAATTATTACGCGGAACTGAATTGTGCTTTTCGTAATTACATATCATTTATTACGTTAAAGCACAATTTCATCAACTTCATAAAAATGAAATGATATAAAATTTAAACGTCTGCTTTACAGCATCATTGAAAAGATTTGTTTTTCAAGATGAATAAATGTATTGTAATAGTTATTATCAGAAACTAATATTCTTAGACACATACTGGATGTCATAGAAACTGAACTATTTTTTTTCATCCATTATGTGTTGAATGTAATCCGGCTTTTGACATTACAAAACTCAAAAAAAGAAAATACAGAATGTTGAGAATGTGTATGTATGAATATATGTAATGTAATGTACATACTTGACATTTTGGGTCGATTGTTCGACTTTGCCGGCCAGGTAACGCCGTTCCCCTTGCCTGGTTAAATTCCTATGTTGGAGGGTAAGAAGGGTATGTGGCGAACGTGTCTCCCTTCACCGTAACAAGGAAGATTGGCCTGCCTGAGTTTTTCTTCGTCATACTACAAAAACTGTGTCGATTTTAAAGAAAAGTTACAACTCTTATTTTTGTCTCAACTGTAAATCAAACACGGGACCACACCATGGAGAGCTAGTACGCTGCACATCATCCATCCTAGAGGCCATGTTGAGAATATTCTTCAAAGTAATGTTTACCCACGATATTTTGTGTGCCGCTTGGAATTTAATATCACCACGTTGAGCTGATAAGCTATGCGTTCAGCCAGAAGCTATCCGCCCGCCCGCCCGTCCGCCCGCCCGCCCGTCCGCCCGTCCGCCCGCCCGCCCGCCCGCCCGTCCGCCCGCCCGCCCGCCCGCCCGTCCGCCCGCCCGCCCGCCCGCCCGCCCGCCCGCCCGCCCGCCTAAGTTGGCAACTGCGCACGAGGGGTCTCCGTCGCTGGCGACCGCAATGACATAATGACCGCGGGTGGGTGCGTGCGGCGTGCGTGCCAAGCGCCGGGACTCTATCAATTACGAGCGGCCCCGCCCGGACCCTTCGTGCCGGTAAAGTATACGTTCCGAGCCCGGTAAGGATCACCACTACTTCATAATAACCCCTCCGCGCGCGGACCGCGCGCCGCCCGCCCCGGGGCGCAATCCTCTGCGCCCTCGCCCCCGCCCCCGCCACACGCCTCCGCGCCCCGCGTCGCCCGGGAGAGGGCGAGGGCGGCGGCGGTGGCGGCGGCGGGGGCCGCCCGGCGTTAATGGCGGCGCGCGGTTATCGCCGGGATGACCCTTTGTGGGCACGACAGGTTTTTGGATTTCGAGTTTTGAAGCCCTTTGTTCTGAGGGAAGAGAAGAGTTGTGGAAGAGAAGGTTCGAGAACGTCATAAAAAAAAAGTAACATGAAATGGCAAAATATGATCTGTTATTGGTTATAAGTGGGGGTGGATTTAAATGAAATGTAATTTTTTCACTTTAGAACAATGCCTCTTAGAACAGACATTGTTATTTTGTTATGACAAAAGGATATTACTCATTTTATATGATTTTTTTGCATTTAGTGTCAATTTAGAGTCATAAGTCATTTTTTACTGTTTCTCTCGTTTTTAAAGCAATTGTCGTTGTTTTCATGGATTTTACCATTTTAATTGTACTTTCTGCGAATAATATTTACGAGATGCAATAAACTCTCTACAGAATTTCTAAGTACCCTTCGCTCGAATTCGAGAGAAAGAATTTCATTTCTTCACTCAGAAATTGTACTGTCTGCCGTTGTAAGTACGTAATCTAACGTTCCTGTGACGCCTATCAGCACCGTTGGTTCGGCCGATTTTTGCGATAATTAATGCCAGTAAAAAGTGCCATTTCACCCAAAGTTTGCAAGGTGAGTTAACTTGAAAGAAGCCTCTATTACATCAGTAACATAACCAACAGCTTAAGTAATTTATCTGAAGTGGTTTTCATAAAAAATGTACATATAATTGTGACCATCCCGTCACCTTATTTGACGCAATTACGCTCGAAGAATATATTCCGCTGTCGTAAAGACATCCAAATTGTGACCATGTTACTGAGCAAATTTAATTATAAAAAAAATTAAGTCATTTTTCTTTGATTTTAGGACATTTTAAAAACATATTAAGAGCTTTTTATTTATAATTTTTGGTAATGTTTTAGGTCATTAACCTCCCTCTGAGTGTGTAATGTTATTGTTATGTATATTAAGTGTTATGTATATTGACTTATCGTATTACAGTATGTCCTCTCGCTGTTTTGCCTTTGGGTATAAGCATCCCACTTTTGAAGAGATAAGATTTTAATACGTCCGGTGATTTAACATCATTAACACGGGGTAAACGTGTATGAAATGGAGTAATCCGAAAGTCATTTACATTGTTAATTAGCAATCTTTTGCTTGCGCGCACGTGGTTTCCCTTTGGAAGCCCTTTCTTTCTCTCCGCACATAAACAATTGTTTTGGTGTATTCTTGAAGTTTTCAATTTAACGTTCAAATATTAAATTTTACGAATTACTACTTTCGGTAATTTTGTACTTTATTGTAGTCTCAAAGGATTCAAAAGTAAATGAGCTTCCTTTCCTTCGTCAACGAAATTCTCCGAATTCTAAACAACGGACAATGGAAAAATTAAAGACAACCTAATTAACTGGAGGTAATAATGAACATTCAGCGGAACGCTTTCCAAGTGCTGGCTCTTCTAATCCAACGTTTAGTGGTTTCCTGGATCGTACCAGGAAAACTATCAACCAGTTCTCAGAATTGAGCTTCATCATACACGCGATATTGCTTTCGTCAATTTAAGACTGACCGACGTCGCGGGCAGAATCACCAAAATATACTTACTAAGCAATAATTGACATCTGGAGGTATACACAGATCATTTATCGGAATTATCTTAAGATACTAGAATTTGGAAATTCCAAATTGAATTTAAAGTGAGCATTCGTCAAATTATCTTATCTTTCTCTTTTGAAATTCTAGGATGTTGTTCTTAGATTTATTTGTTTTAAAAATGGAAAATTGTTAGAATATTGACATCATCTATGAAAGCACCTCATGATTAAACTCTTCTAAATATATTCATTTCATGTCTACCCCCCAATACAAATTTGACAGGAAATATCTTTCTGAACCTCGGCAACATTCGTCTTAAATAACTACAGATTGAAATAAACTTATCCACCAGCCGAGTGCACACTCGGATCGCAGGGTGGTAGTTTTATCTTTCAAAACGTCGGCCGGCGGCTTCTGAACGGGTCTCCGCTCGTCCATTAGAACGAGGAGTGCCCCACGCCCCCCGATCCGCCCAACGCCGCCCATCACGCTCCGCCGCGCCCCGGCTCCCCGCCCCATGCTTCATTTCTTCCCACCCTTCCCAACTGCTCCGTCGCCTACCCCATCGTGCCGCGTCACCCACCCCGCCTCACCTCGCCTCGTCCCGCCCGCCCCGTCCCGCCCGTCCCGCCCGTCCCGCCCGTCCCGCCCGTCCCGCCCGTCCCGCCCGTCCCGCCCGTCCCGCCCGTCCCGCTCGTCCCGCCCGTCCCGGCCGTCCCGCCCGTCCCGCCCGTCCCGCCCGCCCCGTCCCGCCCGTCCCGCCCGCCCCGTCCCGCCCGTCCCGCCCGCCCCGTCTCACCCCGTCTCACCCCGTCTCACCCCGTCTCGCCCCGTCTCGCCCCGTCTCGCCCCGTCTCGCCCCGTCTCGCCCCGTCTCGCCCCGTCTCGCCCCGTCTCGCCCCGTCCCGCCCCGTCCCGCCCCGTCCCGCCCCGTCCCGCCCCGTCCCGCCCCGTCCCGCCCCGTCCCGCCCCGTCCCGCCCCGTCCCGTTCCGCCGCGTCCCGTTCCGTCCCGTTCCGCCCCGTCCCGTTCCGCCCCGTCCCGTTCCGCCCCGTCCCGTTCCGCCCCGTCCCGTTCCGCCCCGTCCCGTTCCGCCCCGTCCCGTTCCGCCCCGTCCCGTTCCGCCCCGTCCCGTTCCGCCCCGTCCCGTTCCGCCCCGTCCCGTTCCGCCCCGTCCCGTTCCGCCCCGTCCCGTTCCGCCCCGTCCCGTTTCGCCCCGTACTACCTTGTCTCGCCCAGCGGCCAGAGATGTATGGGCGCGGCGGCTCCCCATGAGGCGCTATATCTCGCGTGATTAGGAACCCGTTTTCGCGGGGGAGGGCACCCGCATGGGCCCCAAGGCTTACCCAATTCTTGAAGCATGAGCTCTGCCGGAGAGGCACTTTTACTACCATGTATCTACTTTCGAAAACTAGACCATTGTGTGCTTCCCCTTGCCTAAAAGAAAGACAATATTTAAGCACAACTTTACATTTTTGAGGGCAATATTACTGAAGCTAATTTATTATCGATCACTGTAGTGCAATTGATGTTTACACTTTTACTAATCGAGACATACTGAAGTAATCTTATGTATATTCAGAATAATTTCCGTCGTGAATATTTACTCAGTTAATTCATCACTCATGTTTTTTCTAATCGTTCTCCATTATTTTGATCCTTTTCGCATCTTTATTATTTTATTGCTTACTATTTCTGCCCCATCGTTTTTGTTTTTCTCTCGTTTATATTCATAGGTTTTTCTTGATTCAAATTGTGTGCGAATTCAATCGCTGTTTCATTTTTAATAAGTTTTCCAAATATGTTTGTAAGTCAATAGGTCAGCGTTTTTTGTCAAAAAACAGATACACTTTGATTTAAATTGCTCTGAAGATTAATAGGCTTTCTTCTAATAATTTAATATTTCTCGCAGTTTTCGCACCGTCTTGTATTACTTACACACATTTCAATAGTTCATTGTTTTTATTTTCAGTTCAAATTTTCTCCTCTTTTCTGTCTCAAGCATAATTCAGGAAATACGTAGTTATTATTCTAGAGGCGTAATGATGATCAAATTTCTTGTCAAATAAAAAAGAATATCCTGAATCTGCTTTTCCTTCTCTCTCCGCCTGCGCCGCGACGGTGTGGTCGTTCGCAGGCCCTCGTGGTCGCTCATCGGTCGCGTGTAATGTCGCGAGACCCGGCTCCCGTGTGGCGGAGACCCCTATATCGGGTTTTCCTTAGAGAGGAGCAGCAGCATACATTAAACCTTCAGAGCTACCGAAATATCAAACAGGTTTCCAGTGGCTGGAAACCTGCCCGGGCGAAACCACTGATTCACGCAAAAGGTGTGTTTACAGTGGGTACGCCACCTTGACACATGGCGTGGCGGAAAAATAAATCTCGCGTCGTTTTGTGCCTGCGCGAGAATTAGAGGCGCGACTTTGATTAGCGAGCTCTTAGATTGGTTTGGAAAGTGAAGAAGCATACAGAAAGTATGAAGCATTGCGGGCGCAGTGAGATGTGCGAATTGAGGGTTTAGGGTGGCGTGTGTCCGCTAATTGAGCGAATAAGTAACGTTACTGCCGCTTTTAAGCCGACGCGGCGTCCGGCTACTGCCCACGAGGAAGCACTCCACTGCTCCTCAAGGAGAAGATACCATCGCCATATGAATAATTCCAACGCCCACAATAGGCACCGAATTAGAACGGGCATCCGCTGAACACTCATCTTCCCTGTTTGTCTCGTGTAACGAGATGAATTACTTTTCATGTCATTGTGTCTATTTTTCTGGCAGTGAGCAAGAATTCAATGCAATGATAAGCAAAGGAAATGATCCATACAATTTAAAGAGTACGAATGGTTAAGTAATGGATCGCTGATCTGGGTTGTAAGTTGTTTATTTCAAATTAACAATTATGATACTTTCAAGGAATGCTTTTTCCTCTTCAAACGTCTAGTTGTGTTTCAGTCGCGAGTATTTATAGACAGATGTAAAATAGAAATACAAACAATACACTGCTAAAATGTATATTTCATTATATATTTATGTGTTAAAAATTTCTTAAAATGATTTTAGCCTGTACGTTGTTCGATTTTATGAATATTTCATATTTTGTTTTCAAATACAATTAACACGTTTTTATAAAACAATTATTACAAGTTTCTGCATATGGACGTTCTAAAAACAGTAGTTAATTATTGTTTATTAAAGAAACCAGTGAAACACTGTATTCAATAACTTAATGACTCACTTAACTCATGACTCCATTCACTTGCTCGACCTTAGTATTTGGCATTAATTTCAGTTCAAACAGCTCCTATTTCTCTCCTTACACATTTATACTTAAAAATGTGAAAATATTGTTCGAACTTTTCTATAAATATTTTTAAGTGCATTTTGAACAATTATACTTTACGATATTGTAACTTTCATATCAATGGGAAAACTTTTAAAAATTATAGCAACATTTTAAAATCCTATTTAAAAGATTATTATGTAAATAAATTCAGGATATCTCTCAATATAATTTCATGCGTATGGGGGATGAAGAAAAAATACTAAAGTATAATTCTGAATGTGTAAATTGGTGGTTTTTTAGTGTGTCCGGAACATTATTGACTTTGGTCATTAGTCCCGTGAATGTAGTGGATGTTAAGAGCTCGAGATAGCTGTGATGCACATATACTTCCACTGGACTGTGAGAACCGGCGCCTACCTCACGTCGGTTTGCGGATATTCCCTCTCACGAAATCTTCCTCAGAGAGACGCACCTCAATCTGCATCTGCAAAAATATCTAACTCTGCACATAATCTAAGCTCCCGACTGATCTTCCAACAAGAATGGCAGCATAATGCATTTTACAGCGTGCGTGTGTACAATGTATGTGTGTGTGTGTGTGTGTGTGTTACTGCAGAAGGGACAGGGATAAGGAAGTACAATCGCGCGGTCTCTGGCCCGTTTGGGAAGGTGCTGCTCTGAAGGCTTCGCCTATTTATTGATCGAAGAAGCTATGGAAAACTACCGATTAGAGTTGTCAGCTGCTATAATGCAGCTAGAGTTATCTTCTATACAATATATACATCTTATAGTTATCTTCTATACAATATATATGTATACAATACTTGAATTCGATCTAGCTATCTACCTAGTGTTGAAAACACGCTACCATCGTAACTCCAACCCGAATTTGTTTTTTTGTTGTACATCATTCAGATAAATTTACAGAAAGAATCTTTATTATACAGCTACATATGTTTTATGTTATGATTTATGAGCAGATTGTCTTTTAGGAGGATCATGGGTCCGTAGCTTAATGGCTAACTACTAACTTCCTATATTCATGTAGATCTTCCATCCAGCCGAGGGAAATTAACACCGTGTCCCGCAATAAAAGCATGCACTACACTTTCTGAACTAATGACATTAGCAGTTGACGCAGATTGATAAATCAATCTTAGCGTCGATAGTTGTCTTGCGCGTCAATAGTTGTCTTGCGCGTCGATAGTTGTCTTGCGCGTCGATAGTTGTCTTGCGCGTCGATAATTGTCTTGCGCGTCGATAGTTATCTTGAGCGTCGATAGTTGTCTTGCGCGTCGATAGTTGTCTTGCGCGTCGATAGTTGTCTTGAGCGTCGATAGTTGTCTTGCGCGTCGATAGTTGTCTTGAGCGTCGATAGTTGTCTTGCGCGTCGATAGTTGTCTTGCACGTCGATAGTTGTCTTGCGCGTCGATAGTTGTCTTGCGCGTCGATAGTTGTCTTGCGCGTCGATAGTTGTCTTGCGCGTCGATAGTTGTCTTGCGCGTCGATAGTTGTCTTGCGCGTCGATAGTTGTCTTGCGCGTCGATAGTTGTCTTGCGCGTCGATAGTTGTCTTGCGCGTCGATAGTTGTCTTGCGCGTCGATAGTTGTCTTGCGCGTCGATAGTTGTCTTGCGCGTCGATAGTTGTCTTGCGCGTCGATAGTTGTCTTGCGCGTCGATAGTTGTCTTGCGCGTCGATTGTTGTCTTGCGCGTCGATAGTTGTCTTGCGCGTCGATAGTTGTCTTGCGCGTCGATAGTTGTCTTGCGCGTCGATAGTTGTCTTGCGCGTCGATAGTTGTCTTGCGCGTCGATAGTTGTTTTGCGCGTCGATAGTTGTCTTGAGCGTCGATAGTTGTCTTGCGCGTCGATAGTTGTCTTGCGCGTCGATAGTTGTCTTGCGCGTCGATAGTTGTCTTGCGCGTCGATAGTTGTCTTGCGCGTCGATAGTTGTCTTGCGCGTCGATAGTTGTCTTGCGCGTCGATAGTTGTCTTGCGCGTCGATAGTTGTCTTGCGCGTCGATAGTTGTCTTGCGCGTCGATAGTTGTCTTGCGCGTCGATAGTTGTCTTGCGCGTCGATAGTTGTCTTGCGCGTCGATAGTTGTCTTGCGCGTCGATAGTTGTCTTGCGCGTCGATAGTTTTGTGCGCCAAGAGTTGTCTTGCTTTACGGGGAATTAACACGGGGAATCGTTCACGGCGGTGAACAACTAGTTGAGTGCTCTGCTTCCAGAGAAAGGCAGCAGCACTGTCGCGTTGGAAGTAGAGCATCGGAAATGGAGAAACTGACGGTAGCCGAGGCAAGCCGACTTTGAATGAAAAAGGAAATGAGAACACATCTAGAAGTCCCATACCTCAGACAAGAGTTTTGCGAAGCCAGCGGATAACTTTCTAAGCCAAAATAAATGTTACATAACATTTAGTTAAAATGAATAACAATTTTCTTTACTTTTCGTGTAATATTTGTCCCTGCTCGTAGGATATTCCAAACAGTTTTTGGAAACCTCCAGTACTTTCATATACGAGCCGCTAAGAATAATGATTGATTTTAGTTCAGCATTGGTGGAATACGAGGAAGGAAAAACGGTAGAAATATGAGAGAACCTTCGGCGGTTTATGGGGCTCAGGTCATCAATTGATGTAACTGCAGTGCCTCCGCCTGGGAGGTCCTACGATAGCTACATAGCTAGTTCGAATTCAGCAGTTGACTGGAGGAGAATTACAAGGGCCGGCTGCTCTTATCGGTAGTTCGCGTGCTTTCTCAGATCAACGTCAGGCGAATACCGGAGCAGAACCCTATTAAACGGCCACGGACCACCCACTTTCTTTCCTTCCTCTTCCTTGTCATAACATTTCTTACACACGCTTACACGTACGTGACCTACACTGCCACACATGTCCTGCATAGACATGATCGTATAGGCGTAACAACCTTGTCGTACTGAGGGATACAGCTGAGAAGATGATCCTGAAAAAATTATACACGTTAATCGTGTAGTGTGGTCAGTAATGGCATATACACCATTATTAATAATAAAAATAATAATAATAATGATAGTAGATAATAATAGTGATAATGATAGTGATAATGATAGTGATAATGATAGTGATAATAATGATAATAATTGTAATAATAATAATAATAACAATAATAATTAACAATATAATATTTGAGTACTCATATGCTTAACTTATAAAATGTAATAACAAGCAGTAGTTTTATCTCAGAATTGGAACGTGACTGATCTGAGTACTTCACCCCGGGCCGCTCTCGCTACGCGAGAGGAATTCCACGGCGGGTGGCTGCAGTGCAGCTGGCCATGCGCCGCCTCTCCTGTCGGGGGCTCGTGTGGGCCGAGGGCCGGCGCGGGCGCGGGCGCGGGCGCGGGCGCGGGCGCGGGCGCGCAGCCTTGCGTGCGGTGGGGCCACGGCGGCCGGAGGGCGTGCTCGTGACCGCGCGGGGCGCGTCGTGACTGTTGTTTTTGGCGCGTGTTGCCGGGCGCCCTGCGTCGACTCCTTTGGAAGCTCAGTTGCCTTCTGGGCCCCGCCGCGCCGCGCCGCGCCGCGCCGCGCCGGGCCGCGCAGGCCCGTGTCACCTCGGGGGAACATTTCACAGGATAATGGCAATAGAAATTAACTGAGGTTGCCTTTGACCACGCAGGACACACCCGTGATGTAGTGCTGATACTTAATTTCCTTCCACAGCTGATAACGGAGTTTGATGCCCGTCCAAACCAATAGGAAAATGTGTTACGTATGTGTGAACATTATCCCGCAACAGTGCTTGCTTCTATGAACACCCGCGATCATGGGTATTTCGAATAGAATTTGAGATGCCGCTGCTTTCCACTAACCCAACATCGCTGTCCATTCTCTTCACCCTTAAGAGTTGACAAATAAATCCCTGAGGTTCCAACTAAAGAAAATGTATTGTTCATAATCTCTAGAAGGCTAATTAATAGGCAAACTGTTACCTGTTCCTCTTCCGCGAATATTTTGTTCTTTATTTTCGAATCACGGATTAATTATAACTAATACCTTCGCCAATGTTTCGCCAATCTTCTGCTCACCTTAAGACACTACTAAATGAGTATTTGAGCAAGTATTTTTCGTTAAATCTCGCGACATAATCGTCATGCGGCCGTCACTTTTGAACTCTAGCCAGCATCTCCAAAACAAACTTGTCTCCATAGCAACCCCTTATATTACTCAATTGTTCGTTCTCTTACGAGTTGATAAACTCTTAGCGAGTTCTGTATTTTCATTTTGTAACATTGATGTGACGGGGTTCTTCCGTTTCCCCCTACCTCACATTTGACCGTCTACCATGTTCATCCTTATTACTCACCCTGTAATCATCATCATCTTTATAATTAAATCTACACTTAAATTCCTTTTAGGGACTCCGGACAACGACGATGTCGACTCCTTTAGAAGCATTGCTTTCTGAGCCATATCTGGGGAATGTTTCACAGGATAATGACAATAGAAATTTACTGAGACTTTTTTTGACCATTCAGGAAAACCCCGTGGGGTAGTGTTCAGACTTATTTTCAATCGCTGATACCGGGGTTTGATCTACGTCCAATACAACAGGAAAATGGGATGGACAAAGCGAGTTGGCGGCAGGTTTTCTATGGGTTCTTCCCGTTTTCCCCTCCCTCACATTTGACCATTTCCATATTCATGCTTATTACTCACCTTACAATCATCATCATCATCATCCCCATCATAATTACATCTATACTCAAATTTCTTCCTGAATAGTCCCGGCAACGGTGATGTCTATGCTTTTTTATTCAAAACTATAACCTTTTTGCCGTCTCTATGAAACTCACGTCGTGTGATTAATTACTCAGAACGATAGCATTCATTAACTTACCTGTATAAAAAGTGGATAATATATTGGGAAAGTTAGGAATAATGCATGTTCTCCCAACTATTGTATATTTCAGTATTATAGAAAAAAAATATTGCAAATGAATATTATTGATTTGTTTGGTTTCTTGTACTGCAACATCGTATAGACTATTCACCATATAGACTGTAATTTATCTTCGTACAGAACGTTCGAAACATTCCTTCTTGAAATATGGTTACAGGATGCCAACAATGTCCCTCTAACCTAGTGTTCAATTTTATTGTGCGTTACTCGTACACGTAATGCAATAGTTGCATGCAATAATTTAACATATTATTCGTATAACTGAGATAGGGCAACGGTAACTGTATTGTCGGCGGCCTTCAGACAGAGAAGAGAAGTACTGAAATGGAAGAATAAAGGTCACGATATTTCACGATTGACGGAAGCAAATTAAGTGGAGATCAAGGAAAGTTCTTTCACGATTTCGTGAGTCTCCTGAATTGCAGGAGCATCAACTCTGCGAAAAAGAAGGGGACAATTTATTCGCCCTTTTTTCTCATTTGCGAGCTGACCTCTGAGACTCACGTGATTTAAAATGTAATTTGGTTTATTTTCATTAATAAATTTAAAATTTGTTGATATTCCAACAATATCTCTATGAACTGTACATAACTCTGAGTATTAAATATATTAGACTACCACTGATTGCTCGAAAACTAATTTTTGAAGTACAAACTCTATGTATAAAACATCTACACTGTAATATAATCCCAACACGCATTGGCTCTCAACATTTTCTCGCCGTTAGATTTAAAATTCATTGTGTATTACGCACGATTGACTTGAATTATAAAAACTCAAATTCCACAATATGATCTCATATGATATTCAACAGATAAACGAAATCTGAAGTGTAAAATATCAGTCAGAAAAATTGGTCTGAACTCATGTATACGGATTGCCTCGGAATCAGTAGCGCAAAGAAAATGAATGCCGCAATAATTGGGCTATGTATCATGATGGCCGAAAACCAGGTTAGTTAATAAGTACACAAGGGATGACAGCGTGTGCTTAGGTGGTGTAACCTACGCCTCGTGCATGGCTCCCCTGACGGAAGTAGCTCAATAATCCACTTCCACGAAAACCACTTTTCTTCGGACGGCTGATTCGGAGTACGCCCTTCGACACCTGGTGTATCCATCTGGTTCATTACGAAATCCGCTAACGGCCCCCTCCGCCCCTCGATCTGTGGAAACGCCCACTTCATCACTCTTCGAGTGGTTCCCAGCGACAGCTCGCGGTGTCCGAACAATCGAAGGCGTAACACCCTTCACACAGGCCCCTGCGAGAAACGCTGCCACCAAGTGGAGATTTCGACGTTAAGATAGGGACTCAAATAACCCACGTATTGTTTCTTTTACTATATGAAGACAAATAACTAAAGTTTTATTAAACAGCCAAATAAGAATAGTAAGTTTACACTAAGAGTGTTAATAAGTTAACACAATATGGACGATAAATCATTTTTCAAAATTTGTTTGTTGATTTTCAAAAAATAAAAAAGGATACCTCTGTGCTAAATTATTAACAAAGTTGCATTTTCTCTTTTTTCATTGCTGTACTAATTATTTGCTAGATTTCTTTATTTTACATCCTTAATCTTTTAGAGAATGTAAATTTACTCTCTACTATTTCATCGCATAGACAGATTGAAGTTCTAAAACTTGGATACGTGAGTTCAAAACATGTTCTATTGTGGTTATATTGTTTCACATCGCTTAGAGAACACAGTTGTTTCTCCTTCTGTCGTTGTTTTCTTCATACAACGAAATTGTAAAATTTAGCC
Source organism: Gryllus longicercus (assembly GCA_038098605.1). Taxonomy (NCBI): domain Eukaryota; kingdom Metazoa; phylum Arthropoda; class Insecta; order Orthoptera; family Gryllidae; genus Gryllus; species Gryllus longicercus. The sequence goes on from JAZDUA010000093.1 coordinate 3,694,247, forward strand.
AACTGATAGTTTGACAAGTTGAGTACGTTGACAATACAATATAATATTTTAATGAAGAAAAATACATCCTATGAAGGTAATAAAATATATGTTCTCAAAACATTGTGTTACAACACAAATACAATAAAAACAAATGTTTTGAACACACATATCCAAGTTAAACGCTTTTTAATCATACAAACAAATCTCTAGAACTGTAATATGTCCACGAGAGAAAATAGGGAATAATAAATTGTCAGATTATAAAAAAATAAGCGCGTAAAATAGAAAAATCAAACGAAATAAACAATCCAAAAACTATATGATAAATTCTTGCATTGTTTTACCACATGTGTGATAACAATGTGTCACTAAACGTTTTTCATAGATTTTTTGATTTTCTTTTGTATTCAACATTAACCCGTTCCAACCGTAATTCGAGAAACTTCAGTCTCCATTTTTGAGAATCAATTAAACTAGAAATAAACGAGGTAGTTCAAAACCATTAAATATTTGACGAAGTAAAAAATTGTATTATTTTTAATGACGACGGTGCACGTGTGTCTTTATCCATATAGAGATACTAAAAACATTCAAAGAAGTGTTTTTTTAGGAGTTTGGGAGAACTTTTATAGTTTTGATTTAAAAGAGATAATGCGGATAATACCTAAAAAAAACTTTAAAATAGATAATTCTGTAAAAATGCTCTTCCTTGTATTTTAAAAGTAAAATAAAAGTTTGAAAACAGTTGCTTGACATGAAAGTCCCAAAAAAGTAATCGTTCCTTTCTTCTGATAATTTAAAAATCAGATATATGGATATGCATATATTCGTGATAAATAACTCCCCAATGCTCGCTTACAATGTATTCAGATCAAAATGTCAATTTTCACGATGTTCAAGTAATTTGAGAGCAGTCTCAAAAATTTTCGTGCTAAAAATTACCGCGTGATGTATAAATAAAGTATTCTCAGAACTGTCTATAAGAAATGAGATGCGTAAAAATGAATTCAGTCGAGGGGCAAATGTTGAAATGTTAGGTACTCTAAAACTAACTAAATCTTCGCATTCTAAAAACGATTGAACGTGTGACATATTCCTGCTCTTCATCGCACACCTCTATTGACAGCTTTTCCATTCTGAATTACGATCAGAGAGTTACGACTACATTTGATTGACAATGAATACGATCATCTTGGGAGGTCCTGTCAGTTTAGGAAGGTAGAAAGAAATCAGTTGCGTCAGAGAAACACATTGCTCGGGAACCGCGAACTCTCATCTGATTTTCGACATCCTGCAATTCAGCAAAAACAATTTCTACTAAATTAACTGGTAAAGTAATGAAATACAGCAGCGAATGTGCCCTCTAAGACCATAAGACCGTATGGCACACGACCGGAAAGATCGTCAAGCTCACTTACTGACAGGTTTAAAAAGCTTGATGAATAATTCAGCTCGGTCTTTGAAATCCCAAGCGCGCCTGGTCGTTTGATGTATGGCTTTGTGGACTGTAATTAGATCTGATTGTCAGTGGAGACTCTATCGAATGAACAGCTCAACTTGAAATTTAAATTTATTCGGATAATTATTTCTCGACAAATATGTGCACCTTATTGGTAGAGGCACACATAGTTGGTACAGCGAAGGAGAAAGTATTCTGGCAAGGTAATTGTGTCTTGTAATAGTAATTACAATCAAATAAATGAAAGATTTTCTTTTAAATTTTTCTTGGTTATAATTTTGGTGAATAAGGTCATGATCTTCATTCATGAATTCTTATATCATTAGTTTAAAGACATAAACATTTTAATTCGAAACACTCCTCTCACGAAAAATCACAAATAAAGTTTATTTATTATTTGGTAACCCACTGCAAAACAGTCTTGGACGTATACGAATCTCTCTCGCATATCAAGAGATTTTTCTTGATCATTGGACCATATGAAAATGGGAAATAAACGTATTACTCTATCCTGATGTTGCGAGTACGAACAGAATAGAGAACAAAATATTCGCGAAAGGTCCATCATCTATTAATAAAATGCTACTCCAGCATTTGCCTTGTACGTGATAAGGAAATTACAAAAACCATGCATCAAAAACGCGATGTGGAAACTCAAATCCGGTAGGGACCTCAAACATCGATGTTTAATATGTCAAGTAAATTTTTGGTATTCGTTTGGAACTGGATTCACGATCCCAGAGTCATCGGTACCTTTCATTTCCACATTTCAAAGAAAATTGGTGCGTTTGGAGATAAAAGATTAAATTGGAAAACCAGAAAAATAATGAAATTACTGTCATTAACTCTGTGCGTAAAATAATATGCAAGTTAATTTTTACAGCATTATTAGTAGAATTTAAAATGTTTCAATTAATGACTAATGGTTTTACTTCTATACAAGATTTCGCAACTGGGTGTCAAGCGTCGGATGGGGTGGGGAGGGAGTGAGGAAGACAGAGCCGAGCTGTGCAGGATGATGTGTTGTGGAGCGAGACGAAGTGTGACGGGGAGGGGCATGATATCTCGGGTGAAGCGGAACGAAACGGTGCTGGACGGACCGGGGCGGGGCGGGACAGCACTGAAGGGCTGTAGAGGGCGCGGAGGCGCGGCGGGATGTGGAGGAGCGGGCTGGGACAGCATTTTGATGCGAGGCGGGGCAGAGCACGGAAAGACGAAGAAGTTCGATGGTGAAGAATCAAGGTGAAACGAGACCAGACGAGCGGGGCGGGAAGAGGATGGGAGAGAAGAGGAGGGAGGAAAGGGGTGGAAGGGGATGGGTAGGGAGGGGAGGGGAGGGAAGGAGATGGTAAGGAGCAAGACGGAGAGGGAGGGCGGGGTCGGCGAAAAAGGTCACTTATGAAGGATCAAACGAGACCGGGCAAGCGTAGCGGGAAGGCAGGGAAGAACGGTCAGAGAAGAGTGGAAAGTGTAGGGGAGGAATAGTGATCGGGGGGACAAGCGGGGAGCGATGGAGAAGGTCGATGGTGAAGGAACAGGGTTAAACGAGGCCAGGTGAATGTGGACGGTAGGAAGGGACGGCAGAGCGAAGAGGGAGGGGAGGGGGAGGAGAGTGGCGAAGCGGGAGTGGGAGGGGTTAGGCAGGGCATGGAGTGGATCGGGGACGGATGGGGGTGGAGTGAAGGGGGTGGGAGGAGCGAATGGGTCAGGAGGGAGCGGAGAGGGCGAGGCGGGGAGGAGCGGAGCAAAGCGAGGCCCGGGGAGGAGAAGCGCGGGGCGAGCGGGCGTGCGGCGGGAGGCGCTTTATAGGCGACGGGCCCCATCGCCCGCGGCGGAGTGCGCTACTTATGTTATAAACCCCTTAAAAGGCGCATCGCCGGAATGCGCGCTCGCTAATTACGAGCGGAGGGCGGGCAGGCGGGCGGGCGGGCGGGCGGCTCGAGGGCCGCGGCCCTCCGGAGCGCCGCCGGCGGTGGCGCGGGGCGGCAGGGCGACCGACAACCCGCGCGCGCCACAGAGACGGTGACAGGGCGCGTGGGGTGGAGATACACCTCCCCCCCCATGCTCCCAATTCCACCGGTGCTGCGCCGTCACGTAGGTTCTTGAACTGAGCAATATTTCAGATCACCTAAACTTTATTGGGATTATCAATCAATCCTAATTTCACGACACTACTCTCACGCAAACTATTTTAAATAACATTAATGAAGGAAGTGGAATAATCAGAAGATTCTAATTTGTTATTGAAGAAAATGGAGGGATTTCTTTAAAAATTGCATGTGCGTTAGGAAAGCAAAACTCTAACCATATTCCAATCTTGTACCAGTAATTTAGACGTGGCAATAAACGTTCTTCCATTCTTGTTCTTCCTTTCTTAAAAGTACCTTTCCCCCTATCTAAATGAAACTTTTTTGTTTCTTTCAAGATTTTGTACCATTCTCTAATGAATGTTTGTCGTACTCTCCCCCATGAATGTTTGTTGTACTCTCCTATTAAAATTATTTCTGTTTCTTTACGATATAATTGCCAAAAAATCGAGACAATTTTTTGAAGACGTGCTAGATGACACTTTCCTGAAACATGCTGAGAAATCACTCTCGTGCTTAGTGAAGTAATTCAGAAATAGTATGACTATTGTTATTGCTATAGACGAGATGCTCATGTCGTTAGGCAAGTTGCAGTAGCGGGAAGATCATTGTCAGGGTTTAGCAGTGGTTTGCGGATGAATAAGCATTAAGGAATACCAAAGCAAATATGAAGTAAATCTACTTCTACAATGCTTCAAACAAGAGAACTGCCTCAAAAAACTTTAATTCTTTTTTATCTCATATGCCAATGAACCTATAACAATCAGTTTAATTTCGCTCATTGAGATCAATAAGTGTAAAGCGAAACAACAGTAGTAGTAGATGCAATAGCGGATGAAAAACAAATTAAATGCAAAAAATCGAAGAATCTATATTGATTCTTTAGAGCCTGGTTTCTCATAATTTCACTCGCTTATCAGTTACAATATGTGTCCTATTTACAGAATTTTAATTATTTTTCAGAAAATACAAGTATTAGTTTTTCAACTTCTAAGCTTCTACTATGAAATGGAATAGAATGGAATGGACTGCAATGCAACATAGTTTCCAGACGCCGACATATGTAACTGTTAAATAATTTATTCAAATTGCTAATTAATTTTAAGTGTTTATATTCAACACATCACTCAGATAATTAATCTTGTGATAGACATTGTATTATACAGCTAGTATTAATATTAATTTTGATGTTTTATTATGCACAATATAGTTTTAAATAGTGTTCATAATCGATTTCTCCGATTCGATGCAATCCAATGTAGAACGCAAAATTGATATTAATTCGTTTTTATTCATTATTTCCTTTCTATGAAGTTTGATCTTCTTAAACACATTATTACCGATTTAGGTGGCTCAAGGCATCAACTGATGTCAGTGTCTCTGACTCGGAGGGCCTAGGGTTCTACTGTCGACAGGGGTAAGATTTTCAACACTCGCTTGTTGGCTGGCTCGATTTCAACCGCTGCCTTGAGGAGAATCCTAGTGCCGGCTGCTCTGATCGGTAGTTTTCCGTGGTTTCTTCGATAAACACCGGGCGAATGCCGGGCCAGTACCCTAATATATGGACCACTGACCGCGCACAGTCTTTCATTCCTCTTCCTTCTCCTATACTCTCCCCTTACACACATTTACATACATGCACTATACTAACACATACGCCGGAAGGCCAGTCGGAAGCTTAGAGCTTGTCTCGGCTGGAGCGGCGCCCCACTGGTGGGAGATTCATGTTTGGGGAAATCACAGCTCGCTAACGTGTAGGTCATATACGGATCTCACCAATACACTTAACTTAAACTACTACTTAAAGCACTAATGCACTACTTAGCACTACACTTAAAGCACTAATGACCTTAGCCGTTGACGTGCCTCGCACCACTAATCAATAAATTTATCAGTCAACAATGAAACAACAATATGTTCTTGCAATCTCTTTCTTCCTTTCATCATATTTCAATATGTTGTTCGTAATTAGACTTTTTTGCATGATATTCCAGTGTTTATAGTTTTCACTGCTAATTTAGTTCATGAAAACTCATTTTTCCACATCTCTACAAAACCAGGACGCATTCTTCCCCTTCCTGTTGGAGCAATGTTCAATCCGTTCCGCCACCCTCTCGCCGATCCACCTCCTATCCCCCACTGCCCCTCGAATCCCCCGCAGCCCTGGGACCGCTCGGCGCCACCGCTATTATCCTCTTTAATTTGTACCACTTGCGGCGACCCGTCGCCCCACCATCCCGAGGCTGCCCGCCTGACCTCGCCCCTTCGCACTGCCCGCCGCCCGCCGCCGGCCGCCCGCCGCCCACCGCCCACCGCCCACCGCCCACCGCCCACCGCCGGCCGCCCGTCGCCCGTCGCCCACCACCCACTGCCCACTGCACGCCGCTCACCACTCACGACCCGTCACCCGTTACCCACGACTCACTTCTTTCTACCCACGACCTACTACCCACAACCCACTACCCACCACCCACTACCCACTACCCACTACCCACCACCCACCACCCGCGACCCTCCACCCACGACCCACCACCCACGACCCACCACCCACGACCCACCACCCACGACCCACCACCCACGACCCTCCACCCACGACCCACCACCCACGACCCTCCACCCACGACCCACCACCCACGACCCACCACCCACGACCCACCACCCACGACCCACCACCCACGACCCACCACCCACGACCCACCACCCACGACCCACCACCCACGACCCACCACCCACGACCCACCACCCACGACCCACCACCCACGACCCACCACCCACGACCCACCACCCACGACCCACCACCCACGACCCACCACCCACGACCCACCACCCACGACCCACTACCCACGACCCACCACCCACGACCCACCACCCACGACCCACCACCCACGACCCACCACCCACGACCCACCACCCACGACCCACCACCCACTACCCACCACCCACTACCCACCACCCACTATCCACCACCCACCACCCACTACCCACCACCCACTACCTACCACCCACTATCCACTATCCACCACCCACGACCCCCCACCCACGACCCACCACCCACTACCAACCACCCACCACCCACCACCCACCACCCACCACCCACCATCCACCATCCCTGCCCCGTCGTAGGTCGCCCGACTCCTAGCGCCTCCGCCCCGCCCACCGCCTCCCAGCCGGCCTCTGCGCGTGCGCTCTCACTCTCGGGCAACGCGTCAATTATGAATTTTCGCTCGGAGGCACGAAAAGTTGGAAGGGAGTTTGATCGCTATCAAGGTCCAGTCCTGAAATATTTTTTATATAAAGTTACCGCCTCCAGTGTTTCTGGCTCCTTCCTCTAGAGGTTGGGATGCAGAGTACAGGTAGTCGGAATGCCTTTCGGTATTTAGAACAAAGGTGCGACCTGACGGGTATACCAAGCCCAGGAGCAGCATAACAACGAAGCTCCACAGTCTTGAAAGATGCGATGTGCATATATTTCTGGCTACCGTACTGTGAATGGAAGCCATGGGCGTTAGCGCGCTTCCTTTTCTAAACAGCGAAGCTCCTTTTGGTTCTCCGCGTCCCACCGCGGTCATGACGTCACGATGACCGAGCCTAATGTCATTAGATGAATGTGTGGGGTCATTTGAAAAATATTTATAAGACATCTCATCTATTTAAGATATATTTTAGTATGATTTTTGTAGTCGTGCAAAACATTAAGAAAATCTTATTTAATATAAAATATGTAATTGGACGCCTATCAACAAACTCACTTCATTCGAATTTTGACGTTTCAAATGATTAATTCAATTTAATTAATTTCGATTGGTCTTCTAGTTAATAACAGATTTACACTTTCCCATGTTTCTTTATTTTTTGTTTCTTCTGCTGTCACTTTTCCCCAAGAAAAAGTAAATGTTTCCAATACAATCGTTTGGAAAAAGCTTATGTTCTTCATTCTTAATCTTGAATATCTAAATAAAATGTTATCATTAAGAACGTATTTAAATTAGTATCAGCTCTATATGATATCCACTTTAAAACTAGTATTTTTCATTAAAAAGTCCGGAAGTGCCTTGTTGTTCAATTTAGTATACTTATCTTTGAAATAGATGTGGAAAATTAAGAATATTTTTTCTCAGAGTAAAAATTACATTCTATAGAATCACTCTAAATTGCTGGCGAAACTTTCCTTTTCACTACCTCGAGTAGAACCCTAAAGAACAGTAACTTGGGAGAGCACAAGTGGAATCTCGACGTCGCTTCCAGCTGCCATCTCCGACCGCGTGCCTCCGAAAGCATCCGCGGGCGGTCCCGTTGGGTCTGGCACGCGCGTGCGCGGCGGGGCGGCGCACGCGAGGGCGGGTGGGGCACGCAGCGGGCGCGGGTGGGCGCGGGGCGGGGCCCTGGACGCCCACGGATGCGCGTGCGCCTTCCCCGCCGCCACACGTTGCCGCGGAGACTTCGACGCCCGCACGAACGACGAACCCGAACAAAGCGATGACAGTGAGCAGACGATTGTATGTATGGGCGTGGCAACGATTGGGTCTGTAATGGCTTGGCGGGAGGCAGACTCTGGAAAATGGTTATCAAAATGGTTGTTTACATGGCAGTGGAAGCGAAGAGGCAGTTATGGGAAAACTACACAAGATATTACAATCGCGCTGCAAATGAGGCGATACCAAATGAGATAGCACGGGAGGTGATAGCACGTTAGGTGATAGCACGGGAGGTGATAGCACGGGAGGTGAAGGCGAGAGCACTGGTGGTTATAGTGGCGATCGTGGAAGTGGCGATGTTGATGATCGAGCGAATGTTGGCGACGGAGGCTGCGGTCCTGGTGCACGCAAAGGGGAAAGTAGGAAGGCCGACCGGCAAAGCCCTGAGGGACTGGGCCCCACGAAACATGGGCCCGCACGCACCGGACAAGGTTTCCGACCGTATGGCCGCCGGCCGCAACCCGCCGCCTCCCAACCTGCGCGCCGCCGCCCCGTCGCCATCGCTCCCTTCAGAAAAAAAAAAAAAAAATCCAGCTGTTGCGGCTGTATAAGGTGCTATCCAAATCTCAAATGCCGCTCCGTACTGTTTCGCAAATTGCCCTAAGCGTCTAGATTCACGCGTACTTCCTCAATCCTTGCATGGTAATTGTGATTTTATAAGCTGGGAAATGTGCCTTGCTTGAAGTGAATACTCTTGTGTATCTATTTTCCTGTCTCTGAAAACTGGTGATGAAACAATATGAAGTTTCCTATGGAATGATTGATAGTTTTATTCTCGTTATTTCGTAGATTAAAATTTTTGTCTTCTAGTACCTCTAAAGCTTCTTATCACTACGACTTCAATGTGCCTGCTTGTATTCGTTATTTTATTTTTGTTTTTATTAATTTACTACTTCTTTTCCTTTTGAACGCTAATTTAATATCATTTAAATTACGTTTCAGTTAGGGCTTACATTCATTGTGAGAATAATACTTGACAAGAAATAAATGAGAAATAATGTGAATAAAGAGAAGCTATACATTATTTAGAATATATGTATGTTTTTAAGGCCATTAACGAAAAGAAAAAAATAAATGATGTACATCGTCATTTTTTTTGTATATAGAAATTGATCCATGGTACATCGTTTTTATTTAAACAACTATATAGTCACTCTAAATATTTAGATATCATTGAAACATGAACTTACAAAGATATAGTTATGGCTGGCAATGAAACAAACACAGAAAGAACCACTTTGCTCAGTGAAAAAAAGCATATGCACGCCCACCCCGCGATATTAGTTAGGTTATTGCTTCCATCCAAGCACTCGCACAGTAAAGGCTTGTAGTGCTGAAAAATCTTCGACGAGCGTTAAAGTGGAGCTCGTTCGCCCCTTGGCGGCCGCTTGCAAAAAAAAAATGGAGGAGCATCCACGCTTCAGAAGTTATAGCCAAATAACTGTGCTCTCGCCCTGGCGAGCTTAAGTTATTAGGTCTTCTGAAGATGACTGTTCAGGCAGTCAAAAGGCGCACATCTAGCCTTTCCGTAGGACAGGGAAATTTATCTCTTATGCACGTCGAACACAAACGTCCCAGTTGGATTTACCCGACAAATTGATCCCCCCCATATCACTGCAAATGTTTTAATGTGTATTGGACTATTGTTTTTAGGTAATTCATGTAAATAAGCACATTTGTTTAGGAGCAGAAAGCATACTTCTGTATCTCAGAGTACATTTGCTTAACATGTCTGTGACAATTCATTTAAGAAATTAAAAATTGTCAGCGAAAAATTAAATAATAATGTTTAAGGGTTATTCAGATTTAATTATATGAAACTTGTTCATCAGACCGATTAGAGTGAAATCTTTTGCTCTTCAATACCTCTTCACTTAGGGTTTTGAATGACGTCTTCCGTTTAATTTTTTCTTTAAAATATCACTTATAATTTAGACTTTAAGAAACTAAAACAAAATACGAAAAAATAAAAATACTAGCGATTTGTCAATTTCTAAGACTTGTATGTATGTAGAGTGTCCGTGCGCATAATAGAATTTTCATTACAATAAAAGCATCATCTTCTTCTAAACCTTATCCCATGTAACTAGGGTCGGCTTTTTGGATCGCTTCTCTTGAAGTGTTACTTCAAGGTATATTAACTCGTGTCTTGTGGAAAGGTTTTGTGGAATCATTTGGAGATCATGGTGGACAACTCTGCTCTTGCCAGGTTTTCTCGCCATTTTTCTCTACACTTCATTCCATCATTTCTCCACCATTATTATTGCTATAATTTTAGCAGATCATTACTCATAAGTCTTAGTAATCTCAGCAAAGTCAATCCCTCTAAGCTCCAATTCATAAATAACAAGACTTCTCAAATGTGTATAGCACGTAATTTACGCATATAATTGTAAAAATTACAATAAAATATTATGCAAATTATGATGTGTGCTTTCGCGAAAATATAAGAAATGTTTTGTTACTTAATAGTTACATCTTGTCTATACTCCTTTTGCAAATGAATTTAGGCACTTTCCCCAGTAAATCATAAATAATAACTTGAAAGTCGGCGGATCGCGTTGTCTACTACAACAGCTTAAGCAAGGAAATAACTTGCCTTCATGAATGGTGCTTACGCGTCTCCTGTAATGCCGCGCGAAGGAAATTTATTGTCAATGAATAATTCGTGCCATTTCTAGTAATGTGAGAGTCATTAACCTAACAAAACGCCGGATGTTTGTAATGTTAGAATTATGCTTCTTGACCGACTTCATTTCCATATCGTGAGCAAGGCCGAGCAAGTAGCCCGAGTAACCTTTGCTTCAAAAATTTTAATGATGTGTTTTAATCCTGTTGTGTCTGGAGGGCAGTCGGTCGCCGACTGCTCATTAGAACATATTTCATTATAAACTTAGAGTGTAACTGCAGAGCAATAACGCTACAAGAGGTAAAACCACAGGCGAGGAAGACCGCGGTAAAAAACGACTCCGTTGTGTTTTTTGTTGCGCCGACGAACCATACTCAACAGGTACGCTGTTCCAAAAATCGCCAAGAGCAAAGACGTGAGATAAAAATCAGAAAATAGCAGAGGCGAGCTTTTGAAACCGATGAAATTATAAAGACGAGCAGTGTTTCGGACGTGTTTTTATATATCTGCTATAAAATAAAAGAACATAAAAATACTGTGTATTGAAGACAGTGTTTCAGAAAGTGTTGTGCGGGGATATCTCGGAGGTAACGTATTACTTTTTATTCCTTTTGCTTTTTTAAAATAACATTTTAAAGAGTGGGGTATATCATAATTTTTATGGCCGGCCTGCTTTTTTTTTTATTTCGGCGGTGGAACTCCTTTCGAGCGAGATTTGGCTTCCGGGCATTTTGCAGTAGCCCGAAATTGGGCGGGGAGCCCGTCTCGCGCCGCGTGCTCCGTGCCCCGCGCCCCCCCTCGTCCCCCGCCGCCGCAGCCCGTCCGCCCGATCCGCTATTATAATTATTACAGGGAACATCCCCGCCGGTCGACCATAAACGTCTGACTGCGCCGCCCCGCCCGCTCCGCGTAAATCTACCGTCGACAGCCGCCGCCGCCGCTGCAGCAGCCGCGGGACAGGCGCGGAGCGGGGCGCAGCACGCACGCGGGGCGCGGAGGGGAGGGGAGGGAGTGGGGGGGGGTGGCAGGCACGGCCTCCTCCGCTGCTGTTACTGCTGCCGCCCGCTGCCAGTGCAAGTCGTTGGACGAGTGGGTTCTCCAGGAGGCGTTGGCAAGAAAGGAAAAGGAATGGGAGCGGGCGAATGCAGTGGATTTGCGTTCTGTGGAATGATAGGAGGCTAATGGATTTTTTTGGAATGAGTGAAGTGTATGAACGGTAAGATCGTAAGATATTCAATATAGGTGGCCCTCACTGGAAGGAAAGTGAGTTTGGATCGTGGTTTGGTAGACTAAGGAGAATTACATAACAGAATGGAGTGTGTATGCAAGCAAAGTGGTAAGATTAAGAGCCTAAGATTCCATCTGCTGAAATTGTTGCCGTTCGGTTTCTATGCAAGTTGTTGGAGTACAGGGATCCGCAAGAAATGTCGAAACGAAAGGAAAAGGAACAGAAGCAACAGAATGAGGGTAATTTGCGTTCTATGGAATAAATTGAGGAGTTGCTTGTATGGAATTAAAGAGAACTACAGTAAATTAAGAGACAAACATTAAATACAAGTATTCACCACTGTACTCATAGTCCTAATTTTGAACTGGAATATCAAAAAAAAAATATAAGCTTTGAGCATAGTAAGTAAAGACTCCATGTGTTGATGCTGTTGTTTTTCTCTTTCTGTGCTAGACGTTTGCGAAGTACGTATTTATTAATACGAAACACGACTTTTCTGTACATTTCACGAGGGCAAGTAGTTACACATATCGCCTTAGAAATGGTCGTATATTGAAGCTCATGGACCACAGGCGTGCAGAAGCTACTTCAGTTATAAATATATTTGCTCTAAAGATTAATATTTTTTTTCTTTGAAAATGCAAGTTCTATCGCCCAAACAGTATAGTAAATTCCCAACAAAAATGGAGCGGAAACCAAGCATTGTTTCTGTTTGTTAGTGTGTGGTGTAGTTTATGGTGAACTGTCTCTTGTAAGTCACTATTTGTAACGTCCTCATATGTAACTCAATGTAACTTCCTCATATGTAATGTCATGAAGTTGGGATTATCACAACTAATTTAGCTAGTGTTCTTGAAAGTATCATACTACAGAAATTAATTAAAAGATAATTTCGAATTATCTCTTTGTGATTTCCATAGAGCAAACTGAAAAAGTGAATGAATTGAAATTGAATTTATCATTATGGAAGTAAAATATGAGCATTCTATAAATTATAAGAAATTTATAAATAACCACTATTTATGAACTGCTAAATTAACAAAAAATTGATAGCACACGTACGCAACCAAATGCATATTTTGAACACAGAAAAATTATGAACATATAAAAAACAAGCAAAATCTGCCTGTTAGATGATGAAATTAAAAAAATAATTGGTAAACATTCTTCAACACTTCTTCCCTCTAAAAGAACGTCAACGACAAAAATCACGGTCATAATTCACGTAACATTAAGGAAGTGCTCGTTGTTTAGTTTACACTCCTTAAAACAAAAACCAATATCCAAAGCTTAAATCACACATGTGTGAGGTGATTGTTCGCTCAGTATACCTGCCTCTCGGCGAAAGCGAAATGAAGAGATGGAGATCTTCCGCGTTGTACAAATAACACGCAATAAAATTCATGAGGTTTTTGTTTCCGGAGAAAAACGAACCTTGTGCAAATGAAGGCGCCTTCCTCTATTCCGAGATTGCTTACCTTGAACAGCGGAACTATCTAAAGAATTCCAGGTAGCGTTCTTGCCTTACTACTCCAAATCTTTGAAGCATAAATTTGTCAAATCCACGACATGCTTTAGTATGCTATAGTGTACATTAATGAAGTTTTTTGTGCAAAATAATGTAATGCAGTTAACTATTAGTAATTAATAAATTAATTTTAAGTTAAGTTCAAAATTAAAAGCTATTAATATTAATTAATCGCTAGTTTCTTCCTGAATGGAAGAGAAATACGTTTTCGAGAATTTAATGTAAATCGTATGTATGAATTTTGACCTAAATATTTTGCTATCTTGGTATATGTTTAAAAAATCTGTGTAAGAATTGTAATTCGGAAGATTTTACTTTCACTTCTCAATTCCAAATCTCAAATCTGAATTAACATTAAAAAGTGTGAAATAGATGTATCAGACAATTTATTAATCGTTAGTAGAATGATTTCTAAGTTCCCTAAAGTTAAGATTTCATAAAAATAGGTTTACGTAACAGTTTTAAAAGATGCAATTTGCTCTCATTCGAAAACGAGAATATTTTCAATCAATTTTGGAATAAAAATTTTCAATAATTATTTAACAGTAATATATACTATGTATAGCCAGACATTATATATATGTATGGCCAGACATTGGTGACAATGCATCACGTAGCTTTATGGAAATTGTGAGTGAAGGAACGTGCTAACGTTGAACATTCTTAAGTCAAACTCTCTGACGGGAATTTAGTCTTTTAGTCGTTCGCAATGTGTCGATGTCAGGTGGGGCTAAAAGCCAAAGTTGAAGGTACGACTGTATTGCTGGGTATTTGGGAAAGAAAAGCAAGCTACTGAAATAATGCGTTGAACCCTCTCTATATCATTTTTGGCCGATATTTGTGTTTCGAACAATGCCAAATAACGTGGCAAATGGATGGAGCAGCTATTGTTTGCGATATATCTGATCTTCCAAGATGAGATCGCAGAAAAGAAGGTGGGAATGTTGTTCGTGGAAGTATATTACGCTGTCCTACACTTAAGAAAGGTAGAGAAAGGTAAGAAAGGTAGAGAAAGGTGAAATGTTCGTGTGATTTTGTAACGTTTATAGAGTTTGTATAGTTGTTAAGTTCTGTAATGTTAAGTTAGTGTATTCTGCCACCAAGTTCTCACACCTAATTGCAGAATTATTAATAAATCTAATCATAATGTCCTCTTAACAGAAGCAAAAATAGTCGCCAATGAAGAACCACAAACAAAACGATCTTGTAGAAAAACGTTCATCTTATGAAACTAGAGGGAAAATTTCATTTGTGCAACGGAGGTACCATCCTGCATCTATGGACAGTCTCCTGGCAGGGATCAACACGATGAATTCTGAATTTCAGCAACTGCTTGTCAATGATGTAAAATGTTACAAAAATATCTCAAAGGTGCAATTTAAAGGAAAAGATTATATTTTTAAGTAGAATAGTGATCTGGAGTAAATAAAATTTTACACAACATTGAAATCTAAGATTGTCGCTGATGATGGCGACCTCAATGAATGACCGCATCCCAGTTCAGTAAACTAACACTGGTGGAGAAAATTTGATGTGATTGAATGTCAAATCTGCACCTCAATATCGATTTTTCAATCAATCAAGTCAGGTGTCAACAATCTTTATTTGGATAAGCTATATAAGATTCACTAATATTATAATTTCCTTATACTATAATACTTATACCTAATTAATCTTATATCATATATACAAATTGAATCCTGATGGTTAGCAATAGAAACAAGATAAATTGCTTAGGAAAGGAGGGTGATGTCTATGAGAATTGTAGGAGAATATATAGGTTGATTGTTCCAATTGGCTTCATGCATTCTGTATTTAATTGCATGCGGATACCGAGACATACAATCATGGTCCATGTTCAATTCTTCCTTCCTGAGCTCCTTCCTACTTCAGACAGACACTAGTCCCCAACCAAATTTCCGAAAGACAGATGTACGGAATCGTTTTGATTAGATCAAGTCTCCAATTCAGCTAAAGCCACTCATAGGAGAGAAACGTACTAAGAGTAATGCGAAGACGCAATTCTTTTGTTTAGGCATTTCTTTCTTGATATTCAGAGGCAAGAAAATGAAACTTATTTCACGTTTTTGATGGGCATTGATAATGAAAACTTGATATTAAATTTTAAAATGGATTTTACTTGGGGAGTATACGTAATGTATGAATGATATATAAGCTAAAACTCTTTTTAAAATAATTGTAAGAAGAGATATTCATGGTGGTGAGATTTTTCAATTCTTTCCGATGTTTATTTCTCCTAATTCATAAGAATAAGAAAAAGGTGGACACATAATAATTTTCATTGTATACATCGAAAATAATCAACAAGTGTCGTATCTGACAGATACATTGCTTGTATTAGTATATCAATTGGCATTCTGGGAACTCCCGGGTTATATCTATGCTTCTTTATGCACGTGCTACCTTGGATATAAATGCTGAGAAACTTACTGGGATCGAGAGAATCGCGGTTACGAGAGATATATGAAAACGGTTGAATGACACTACATGTTCTCTTATGGAAGTAATCATGAGAGAGAATGATGAGAGAGAAATGGGAGAGAAATATGGGCGATAAAAATCAAGGAAGTACAACCCAAATCAAATGAACATCTAGTTAATTAGCAAGTAAGTAAATCCGAATCATTAAAATTACATATAAAATAAAAATATTGTTTGTACCACGGGCGTTAACTGTTTTAACAATCTCACGCGATAAAAACACCTAAGCCCCAAGGACCGTGTGTCACTGCTGCATCATTAGCACCCTTTTAGCGCAGTTGTATGTAGGTAAATAACGAATTAGTTTGTCTTCAATCCAACATTTTAGTTCGAATTACATTTCCCCAACAGCAACCACTGTGTGGCGCTTATCTTCATCACCCCTGTCGCGGGGGGGGGGGGGGGAGGCGCTCGCTCCGTTCTCGCAACAAAGGTATCATCTCCGCGGACGCGCAGCTGCGTGATGCGCCGGGGACGTCACATCGCGTCGCGTCGCGTCGCGGAGGACACGTCCGGGCGGGTTGTCTGGGTCCGCGCCGCGCCGTGCGGCCTCCGCCGTCGCCTCCGCCTCCTCCTCCTCCGGCGGTCGGATGGTTATCGCGGGGGTCGGCGCGATCCTGATCTGACGCGGCGGAAGCGAGGCAGAGGTCGCCGCGTACAAAGGGCGTCCGGCGTGGGGGGGGGGGGCGGGGGGGGAAGGTTGGTGAAGAGAAGGGGGTGGAGGAAGGAGGAGGCAAGGGAGGGTAGCGAAGGTGGTGGTGGAGAATGGGTGCAAGGGGAGGGAGAACAGGGCGATGACGGAGATGGGGGAGGTAAGGTGTGGAAATGAAGGTGGTGGGGGAGAAAAGGCGGAGGCAAGGGGTGGAGGTGAATCCGAAGGGGAAGGCAAGTAATGGAAGCAAGGGTTGATGGAGAATACGGTAGAGGGGAGGGAAGCAGGGGCAAGGGGTGGAGGCGGGGATGGAGACGGAAGCAAGTTGTGAAAATGAAGGTGGTGGGGGAGAAAAAGGCGGAGACAAGGGGTGGAGGTGAATGGGGGGATGGAGGTGAAGCCGGAGGTGGGGGCAGGGGATGGAATCAAGAGTTGGTGGTTAATACGGTGGGACAGAGAGAAGCAGAGAAGAGTGGTGGAGGTGGGGATGGAGTCGGAGGCAAGGGGTGCAAATCAAGGTGGGGGAGGAGGTGGTTGTAAGGGGGCGAGAGTGAAAGTAGTGACAAAGGGTGGAGGAGATAGAGGCGGAGGCAGGGTTTGGGAAGGCGGCGGCATAGGTGAAGGTGGGGGTGGTGGCAGGGGGTGAAAGCGAAGGTGGTGGCGGTGATGCAGGCGGGAGCAAGGGATGATAACGAAGGCGGTATGGAAGATTGGGGTGGAGGCGAAGAGTAGAGAAGACAGTGGTGGAGGAGGAGTGCAAGGGCTGGGCGAGAAGACGTTGGCAAAGGGCAAGGGGTGGGAATGAGGGGCGGAGATGGTTGTGGGCGTAAGGTGTGGATGTGGGGAGACCAGATTTGAAGGTCCAAACAGAGTGAGATGGAGGTGGTTGCAAGAAATGGATAAGGTGTGGGGAAAATGGGTAGAAGCAATGGTGTATACTCGGAGTGTGTAAGTCGGAGGGTGGAAGAGGAGGAAACGGAAAGGAGAGTGGGTACCAAGAGGTAATAGTGACAGGGACAAGAAGAATTTGATGAAAGCAAAATAGTGGTCAAGGGACTGAGGAGAAAGCCGAGACGGGGGATAGAACAGAAGCGGGAGCAACGTTTGGAGTTGAAGGTGACGTATGTATGCGAAGGCGGAGACTAACTTTGGAGGCGATGTTGGGGACGACATGTGGAGGGGAATTCCCACAGTGGTGATGCATGGAAACGAAGGCGGCGACTTGGAATTGAAAAGCAGGCGGAAGCTTCTGCTGAATGTTAAAGAGAGGGCGATGGATATTGTTGGGGGTGAGAAATAGAGGCGAAGGCGGAGGCTTGGACTGGAAGCGAAAACAGGAGCAAGGAGTGGAGGTAGAGGAGGTGTTGCAGTGGAGGGATGGGGATCGAGGGAATAGAGGCGGTCGTGATAATGAAGTCATGCAGCAGTAGCGGGTGGAACGAGGAGGGACACAGTGGATAAGGAGGAAAGGTGGAGATTGGTGTGTGTGGGTGGGTGGAAATATAGTGCGAGGAAGAGGCGGCGGGCAGAGGCGGAAATAGAGTAGAGACGATGATGTAAGAATAATAAAGGTGGAGAAATGGTGGAGAAAAGGTGGAGAAAAGTTGGAGAAAAGTTGGAGAAAAGTTGGAGAAAAGTTGGAGAAAAGTTGGAGAAAAGTTGGAGAAAAGTTGGAGAAAAGTTGGAGAAAAGTTGGAGAAAAAGTTGTAGAAAAGTTGGAGAAAAGTTGGAGAAAAGATGGAGAAAAGTTGGAGAAAAGTTGGAGAAAAGTTGGAGAGAAAAAGTTGGAGAAAAAGTTGGAGAAAAAGTTGGAGAAAAGTTGGGAGAGAAAGTTGGAGAAACGTTGGAGAAAAGTTGGAGAAAAGTTGGAGAAAAGTTGGAGAAAAGTTGGAGAAAAGTTGGAGAAAAGGCGGGAGAAAAGGCGGAGAAAAGGCGGAGAAAAGGCGGAGAAAAGGTGGCATAAGCGTATACAAATGCTAAGGAACAGGCGGGATGAAAGCGAGAGCGAGAGAGAGAGAACGCGTGAAGCCGGGGTGATGAACGGAGACGGAGTGTAGTATGAGAAGTCTGATTTCCCGTCACGCAAGGTATGGTGGGAAAAGATGACGGAGAGGTGATGGGGGCGCAGAAGAGCTGTGAATTAGAATGGATTCGGGATGTTCGCACTGCAATTCTTAGAAACTCAACAAGCGTAAGACGGTTACAGTGACAGATGTGAAATAAAAATGGAGTTTTTTTTTTCTTTTATAAGATTTCCCACGGTTGTTTGCGTGGTCCGTGTTAATTCTCTTAGGATTATCGGCAACCCCTCAATATTTTCGAATAGGTCATTTTTTCAAGATATTGTTTGTATAATTATGCTAAAGAAATCTCATTTTACATTAAAGAAATTCACGACTTGGCCCAGATATCCATTAAAAACCCAAGACAGTTATTTGTTAAAAGACAAGGCAAAAGTTCATGCACAAGGAAAAGCGCAACTGAGAAACTTTTACTCCGTGAGGCGCCGAACGAATGGCATATTGATTGATTAGTGATTCCGGCTGAACAGCTGAAGTCATTAGTTCCGCAAGAGTAATTAATGGTTTTACCGCAGGAATTGGTGGTGGTCTTTCTCTGCTGGATAGCAATATCCGACGCCGACCTACACGTTGTGAGTGGAAGTTAGTATGGAGTGTGTGTATGTAAGGTGTGAGGATAGGCCATGGAAGAGGAAGGTAAGATAGGGGTCTGTGGCCCGTTTGTTAGGTTACTGCTCTGGCATTTGCCTGGTGTTGATCGGAGAAACCGCCGATGAGAGCATCCGGCCGCTAGAATTCTTCTCTAGACAGCCCCAGAATTGGATTTACTAACTACGTAACTACGGTCGAAAATCTGCCATCGATGGGAATGGAACCCTAGGACATCCCATGCGGAGGCACTGCAGTGACATCAATTGATGCTCTGAAGGCACCTAAGCCGGTACGAATGGCCGTCGGCGAGTGAAGCTTGGGTGTGGTGCGGGCGCGGCTGCAGGAGCAAGATGAGAGCGGCTTCTGGGGGCGGAGACCGAGATCGTAGATGTTGCTACGGCACGATGAGCAATGGCCGTGATAAAGTGATGAGACGAGCCCGGAGAGAAGTTTAGACTAGTGAATGCAGTAGCAGTAGCTTCACAAAAGGTAGGTAGCTCAGGAGCAGGCGAAGCTTAATTTCTACAAATGACGAGTGTTTACAGTGCAAAATAAATTCAACAAAAACAAAGATTATGAATTTGGTTGATCAATGAGCGAAACGAAGAGAACAAAAAAGTGGTGATATTAGTGTATCTCATGCCGGAAAACAATAGAACATGAGAGCAATGAGTACTGAGAGGGAAGAAGTGACAGTTTCAGAGCGCGAAGGTAGGTGGGTACGCCGTGCCTGGCGCGAGTACCAGGGCCACTGGGCTCGACCAAGCTATCAAGCAAGGAAGAACTGAGAAGGAAGAGTTTTAAGATCTCGACCATTAGTGTTACCAGGTGTAGTTGATGTTGAAATAATAGGAGAATACTGAACTCCAAAAGCCAAATTTCGTTTTTATTAATATTTTCTAAGAAACTTGATCGTTTCTATTCGTAAACGTTTCTGTGGTAGCCCATTTTCCTACAGAAATGCTTTCTTTGACTTAACATTTCTCCCAATACTACATGACGGCAAGAACATCCCTGTCATTTTTTTAAATATGAGAGGGGTTGACAGTACTGAAAGTAAGAGTTATGAGCGAAAGAGCGGAAGGAAACCAGGTGGAAGTAGGGATAGCGAAGATGACTTAGGAAGGACGACGAGATGTCCTAGAGATAAAAACTACGCTGATAAGGAAAAAAAGGCGACAAGGACACTCGGCGGGGATGACACTTCAGCTCTGACAACGGAAATGGCGGGAGACCCGTGAGCGGTAGGGTGGCAGAGTGTCGGGAACAAGCGATGGCGGCAGATGCGACAGGGACGCAGTGGAGTTTGGGGGGAGGGAGTGTGGCGGTGAGGGCTGGGGCATCCAGAGGATGCCCATATCAGTGCATCTGGGTGTCTGCGGCCGCTGCCACTGCCGCTGCCGCTGCCGCTGCCGCTGCCGCCGCCGCCGCCCCCGCCGCCGCCCCCGCCGCCGCCCCCGCCGCCGCCGCCGCTCCCACCACCGCCGCCCCCACCACCGCCGCCCCCACCACCGCCGCTCCCACCACCGCCGCTCCCACCACCGCCGCAAGCGCCGCCGCTTCCGCCGCCGCCACAACCGCCGCCGCCACCACCATTACCGTTGCGCTGCGATCGCCGCCGAAGTCGCCATCGCCGCCGCCACAGTCACCACCATCACCACGACCACCACCACACCGCCGCTACTGCCGCTGCCTGCCTCCTCCTCCATTGAACCCTTACCCTCAACTTCTCCTTCGCCTCCGCTCCACGTCACATTCTCGCGCCCGTCCCACTGCCAATGCCACCACATCCTCCACTACCCTCCTCCTCCTCCTCCTCCTCCTCCTCCTCCTCCTCCTCCTTCTCTTCCTCCATCTCCTCCGCCGTCTCCGCCACCTCCTTCGCCTCCTCCTCCGCCTTCTCCTCCGCCTTTTCCTCCGCCTTCTCCTCCTTCTCCTCCGCCTTCTCCTCTACATCCACCTCCTTCTCCACATCCACCTCCGCCACCAACACAACCACCATAACCACCACCACCACCGCGTGGCCGCGATGTTATCATACCCACCGCTGCGGCTCCTGTCCTGCCACCCCCGCCCTGGCCACGCCGTCCTCACCGTCGCCCCCGGTTGGTCCTCGGCGGCGGCGGCGGCGCCGGAACGAAAGGAAACGTTTATGTGGCGGCCGCCGACCGCCGCGATTTTCACGCGCACCGTCCCCGCCGCGTGACTCCCCCGGCGGGCGGCGGCCGCAACGGAACGGCGCGCCCGATTAGAAGGCCAAGGTTTACGAGGACGCCGCGATCTATCGCTCAACACGCACCGCCGAGCTCTTGGCGCCCCCCCCCCCCCCACCTGTTGCCTACCATTCATTCCCAAGCCAAGTAAGTGCGGAGTGCAGTTCATAGTGAGTGGCGCAGTAAATACTTAACTAACAGACAGACGTATTCCTTACGGCAACGGTCTGACAGTCACCCATCGTGAAGTTGCAGGTTTGGTATACTCTGTATATTGATATTGTGGTGAGTTTTCGTTGGCATTTACAATGAAATAATTATACGAGTCGTCAATTATACGAGAAAACTGATGATGATGGCTAAGCCAATAAAAGCTAGTATATATATATATATATATATATATATATATATATATATATATAATAAAGCTAGTATTATAATAAATAATATTATTGGCAATGCGACTCGTATAATTATTTCATACTCTGTATATCACACCAGCGTTTTCATACCATGACTCCCTAAGAAGACAAGATTAACCATTTTATTGTCGTTGACGCAGTAATTTTATTTTTATCTGAATTGTGATGCCGAATTGTGACACTGAACAGTACTTATGAAGCGTAATTAGCAGCTACGCCGAAAGGTATTTGAAAAAACACAAAAGAAAGGCTCCTAATGTTCGTCGTCGAAGAACTTCAGCGGAGGGAGCTCAGTTCTACGCTTTTGCTCTGTGATGCTGTCCCTAATATGTGCTGCTTAGGCATCAACAAGAAGCCGTATTCTTGCTGACTTGTAGTTCGCAAAGCCTTCCTGTCAATATTGTGTCTCATTGCGGCGAAGAGAGAACGGACCATAACGGATGGTAATACGCAGTCAGTATCATCTTACAAATGACACCCACAAATATTCATCATCTACCTCTTTATCACACTACCAATACGAGTATAATGGTACCTTGAATCCAACAACACCTTTATGAACTTTCTAGAGCAACAACTAAAACGTTACGTAAGTTTCAAGCAGGTGCCTCAAGGGATATTTTTTGTTCCAGAAATAAAGTTCATTGTTGAAATTTCCGTATTTGTAAAGATGTACAGAAAACCTTTAAAACATTTTGTGCTGAACTTTTTTTTCTGAACTAATCTCAAAAATTCGTTCCAAAAAATAGTTTGCGATCAATACATTTTTTTCTTTTACTCTAGGGATTCCCTAGTAGATGGCTTGGAAAAGATGAGCACACAAGCAAACAATATCTGTCGGTGGCGTAAGCATACCAACATGCAATGTGCATACAGTTAATATCCGGCTTAGTGTATTTTCAAAATATAATCGTTTCTTGGTGTCCTTGCGTCCTCATGATTTGTGGGCTATACGATATTACGAAATATTTGCTGACAATAAAAGCGAGTCATCGCTAACATTTGAGAGACCCTATGATAATAAAAATACTTTAAACATTGGAAAATTTGCTTCTCCGTTTGATGAATTATAATATCTTATTTTTATTAAAACCTTGTATATTTCAATTAGCTCGTTTTGCATTAAGCCTCGCGATTGAGGCTGCAGAGGTGGTTTGTCAGAAATATCTGTCCTGGCTACGGAAATTAATTCAGAGAATTGTATCAGATGATTCCTTTTCCAAACTTTTTCGTATTTATTCGCATGTAGTAGCTAGGTATACGATGCCTACGTATTTATTTTACCGAGAACATAAATAAAAGAGAACACTTTCATTTCTATCAATCTCCGTCAATTCAAAATTTGCTTTTATCTTAGTTTCTAACCAAAAAAAGGTAGTTTATCTTCGAAACAGCCTTCAATATACTTCAATCAGATACTCTGAACGTTATAAAAGGAGAAAATCCAAGAAGCAGAAATGTACACTTGGAGGAATAATGCCATAAGAAACCTTTCTTCATTTAATTGAGTTATTTGGTTTATGTTTTCATCTGCAATTACTCACCTGCATATTATACTAATATACGTTTTAGATAATTGAAGTTTAGTGTACTCTGTTTTTCTTCCTGTTTACTTTTTCAATATTTGATTCCTTTCTCTATGCCTATGGCTCTTGTGAATAAGATAACTCGTAGAAATTAAGTTTTCACAAGGTAGCAAAATAACTTGGATTAATTTGAACTACTCTTCACAAGTCAGGTCTTCAGTGCTCGCACTCCAAGACAACCGTTCTCCTCAAAAGAAATGCCCATATAAATGCCATAGGGAATTGGTGAAAGCTCTTGGAAATAATGCCCTTGGAGTTTCTGCGAGGACGCTTTTGCAACCAGAGGTAGCCAACGCACCCATAAGTGGGTGTGCCGAACGGGCCTTTAGGGTTTAATCAGACCTCGAGAGCGGATCTGCAATTCTTTTGAAATATTATGAACTAGTACATGCATGCTAAAATGCTTTGGAACATGAAAGCAGTACTTTTATTTCAAATACCTTAATAAATATTAGAAATACAATTTTGGTGTGTCGTTAAATATCCATGCACGTAGTTTATACCTTATATGTACATTTTTCAAATTTTCCACTAGTGCTCGTATTCTTAAAAAAGGAAAAAGTTGCCATGACTTATGCCCCAACCCTTGTATGTATCCGTTGTTGCTTAGATAGAACGTCTTTATAACGTTTTGAAATTTTTATACTAAACGTTTTTCCGTCCTTAATTCGTGAATAATCTCTTAAACATCTTTTTATCGAAATACAGTATGTGGAGTCACATCGAAAGATTGATGTACTGAGATAATTTCAGATATAATTGTTTACATGAAACATTGCATAAGTTTTCTTGCAATAAAATGTACTTATTTTTCTGTTTTTAATTGAAATCAACTTGAAAAATGAAAAAAATTCGAGGAACAAAATAAAGATGTTTTTTCAAATAAACCGGTATATTTTATTAAATCAGATTAAATTTTCCAGGGAACTTATCCTGAATTCTGAGAATAAACATTAGCAGTAATCTCAAATAGGCCAAATCACAAACTCAAAATATTTCAACTTCAACAGTTCCAAATCAAGACTTCCAAATCAAAATTTTTATTCATAAAAAAATTGCCTAGTTGCAATGAAAAACTTGAAAGCAATGTATACTGCTTCTTCACCTGTTTATGTCTCGAAAAGGTCAACTACAAAATATCCAAAGACATTAATTTAAGTCAATGAAGCTGAACTGTAAAAACCCTCTTCCCATAAAATGAAGCGTACCGTTGTGCGTTTAAAGCCGCCTTGGTGGTGCACGTGGCGCCCCACGCCAAGTATGTTGTTACGGGCAGGCCGTGTGAAGGTCGAGTGGCGTCTAGGTGCACGGCAGCCCGTTCCAGGGCGCGAAGCCGCTTCTCGGGCGAGTGCAGCCTCGCCGGTGGGGGCGGGGGCGGCCGCGGGGGGGGGCGCTCGTAAACAAGCGAGCGCGGCCCGTGCGCCGAACGAGCGCCGCGGGCGACAGCAGCGCCCTCTGAACAAAAGAGGCGGGCGCCGCGACGGCCACCGCGAGTCCCGCAGCGAGAAACCTCCCTTCCCATCGCCACACACACTCAGCCATCCACCATAGGCACACCTCGCCACCCGGCACACTTCCACCCCGCCCATCCACCCGCCACACTTCCACCCCGCCCATCCACCCGCCACACTTCCATCCCGCCACCCACCACACTTCCATCCCGCCCATCCAGCCGCCACACTTCCATCCCGCCACCCACCACACTTCCATCCCGCCACCCACCACACTTCCATCCCGCCACCCGACACACTTCCATCCGCCACCCGCCGCACTTGAAACCCGTCACACTTCAACCCCATCACACTTCAACCCCGCCATTCGCCCACCCCGCCATTCGCCCACCCCGCCATACGCACACCCCCTCATACGCCAACCCCGCCACACGCCCACCCCGCCAACGCCCACCCCGTCACACGCCCACCCCGTCACACGCCCACCCCGTCACACGCCCACCCCGTCACACGCCCACCTCGTCACACGCCCACCCCGTCACACGCCCACCCCGCCACACGCCCACCCCCGCCACACGCCCACCCCGCCACACGCCCACCCCGTCACACGCCCACCCCGTCACACGCCCACCCCGTCACACGCCCACCCTGTCACACGCCCACCCTGTCACACGCCCACCCCGCCACTCGCCCCGAGTCCACCCCGCCGCCCCGCCACCGCCACTCGCCACCCACTCTCGCCGCCACCTGCCACAAGCCCACGTTGCTACAGGCTTTCTTGGTCATAAGCCCACCCCGTCACCCACCAACCCCGCCACCTGCCACACGTTCAACCCGCCACATCCCAACCACCACCACCACCTATCACCATCACCATCATCAACACAACCACCACCACCATCACCATAACCGCCACCACCACCCACACCCCCATCACCACCACTACATGGCCCACTCCGCCACACTCCCACCAGACCATCCCACCCTTTCCGCCACCAGCTCACCGCGCCCCTTCCGCCACCCACCCACCCCGTTCATCTCGCCCATCCCGCCCCCCGCTACCAGTCACACGAAGCCTTTGTCGCCCGTTCACTGTCCACCTACCCATCACCGCCGCTTCCCTCCATTCGTCGTTCTTCCCTTAGCCATTCGCCGAAGAGTTTTGCTTCTTCCACCCTTTCACAACCCCAGTACCTCACGCCCCTCGCAGCCTTGCACTTCCGATGTCACTGCTCCGCTTCGGCTTAGCACCACCTCAATGACACATCCGTCTCTACATTGCCGTTCACCCTGTTTTCCATTCTTTCCTCGTTTACTTCTCGCTGACCGCCCCTTTCTCGCCATCTTCAACTGCCGTCACCTCCCGCACCACCTCCGCCGCTGCCAGCGCCGCCCGCCGCCGGTAATGGTTGCGCGGGGCTCCGTATCATGCCTATGCATCAGCGGCGGCGGCGGCGATCTCGGCCGGGCTACCGGCGGCGGCGGCGGCGGCGGCGGCCGCTGCTGCTGCGCCGCCTGATTGCTATGCGCAGCGCGCGTTGGACAAATTGGTCGCCGGCGAGGTAATGACGCGCCAGCCGCCGCCGCCGCCACCGCCGCTGCACGGTAGCTGCTGCCGCCCCCGGGCGTCGCGCCGCCACCGCCACCGCCACCGCCACCGCCACCGAACCGCCACCGCCACCGCCACCTCCACCGCCATCTCCACCGCCACCTCCACCTCCACCTCCACCTCCACGTCCGCCACCGCCACCGCCACCGCCACCTCCACCGCCACCTCCACCTCCACCTCCACCGCCACCGCCTTCACCGCCGGACGGCCCGGTGCCGCGGTCCCGCCCCCACGCCCGCCGCCGTCGCTGCCCGCGCTGTTCGCGCCGGCGTCTTCGACGCCTCGACCGACGCCTCCGTGGCCTTTTGGGCGCCCCGTCGCCGCCCGGGGTCCGAGGCTGCGGCCGGTTCTGGCCGCCTTCTTACCGCCGGCTTTACGATGGCACCTCCTCGCCGCATTTGTCTTCTCGTGAACTGACCTTTGCGCGGAGTAATGATGCGTCTGATTCGTCGGAGATGAATTGAATTCTAAGGCGAGCAGAAGCAGAAAGAAAACTAAACAGACTCTGGTTATATGAGACGTGTCCATGGTTTTGTGATATATCCAGCAAGTGGCGAAAGATAAAGAAAATAATCAACATGAAGGCAGTAAAACAGTTTTGATTTTAACTGAAGGATGCAAATATTTGTTTATGTATTTCCGCTTAATCTCATACTGGGCGTAACTACTGAATTCCCATACTCAGTGTCACACAGTTGCCGTCTTGAGACGTCAAAACTCCATGGAAGAGGCTGTGCGTAATTAGATATTTGCTGTTCACCTCCTTTGTATGGCAACCATGGATCAGCAAGTTTTATATATTGTTGGTAGGTTAAGAACGGTTATACCGTGCACCTGTTTTGCAATATTCGTGAAGACTGCTTTTTTTATTTTTTATTTATTGTAGAGTTATGCAATGGTACATTATTTATTGTTATAGAGTAGTGTGCGTGCTACTTTTCGTGAAACTACTTTGGATTTGATGTGATTTTGTGTGATTTTGTTCACCGGCATATTTGCCGGTATGTTGAAAAAAGTATACAATTACTTTTTTTTAAACTAGAGAAATATTATCCTGGGTGATGGCTTGTGAAATGTATCATTGTAATAATCAACTGTTTTATTGAATTGTTCCAGTCTTGGTCTGGTAGCATCCTCATGCATCCTTTGGACTCCGATTTTTCTGCTATTGGTAAGTGACAAATACTTCATCCTTTGATGTTTGATGTTTCCAATTTATTCTTTTTCTTGTAAAGTTCCATGATTTCATCACTTAGTGCTGTTCATTTCAGCACTTAGTTGTTGCGTACCTTTATGTCACTTTATTTCTTACTTTTATTTTTATTGGTTTAGTTTTAGCTGTCTTCTTGTTGCTAATTTGGCGATGTCTTTTTTGTTCCAATGTTTCATTTGCTCTGCGATTTATTGATTTTCTTTCAAATGTAACAAGAAATTGCGATTCAAATTCCCATCCTGATTGTATACCCAATCTCTGACACCACCTCACAACTAATCATCAAAATTATTTTGATTGTAATTATACGAGCGTCTATTACGCACGAGTGATACCAGTGGTAAAGTTTTAGAACAAACAAAGCAATTACTGATTGTCCTACTTTTCGAGTTACAATCTGCTAAGTACAAGTATTCGAGCAGCGAAGTGTTTTGATTCCATTTGAACCGACTCCTGACTAAAAAACTTCCAAGACAAATGTCGGAAGAAAGAATGTGTTGAGACCGTTCCAAAGTAATCTACACGACAAGTGTTTTATGATTAATATCACGCACTAACAGCAGTAAGTTATACAAGTATAGTTAACGTACAATCCCTGTTCACATTATTAGGTCATCTCCAAGATGTAGAATATTCAATATGCTTTTAGTTTCCATATTTCTTGTCGAGTTCATGGTATTTAATATCTGGAATGCAACACTTGCTTGTTGTTGGCCAATAACATGTAACCCTGATTCTTAACAAATTCTAAAAGCTCCAATAATGCAACAAAATAACAAAGAGGCTTAGATATATTTTCTCTGAAAAAGTTTCGTTCATTGTTAAGACTCATTTAGCCGAGAATTAACGTGTCAGTGATGTCTGTGAAGTTGTTTTGCTGACATTAATTGTAATTTAGTTTATTCTTGTAGTTTCTCTCAAGTGTAAGTTTTTGCAGTTCCTTCAGGGCAAAATTTTCCGTACAATTTCTGAATGTTGACATGGTCAAGCTTGAAAACCTCATAGATGAACAAAAAGCTGTAATAACTCATCTTTTAACAAAATAATCCAAAGATCCCAAAAATAAACTATTGAGAGAAGTTTTGAGTAGTAGAGATGGGTTAGAAAATGGCCATATAAAACAGGATATTAAGGTGATTTTCTAAATAATCTCGGACTGACTGACCAATGAACCCAGGGACTGGCTTTTGTTTGCTGTAGAAACATCAAATTTATTTGGGCACGTTATGGATATTGTGATTGAAACAATCTGCATAATGCTATAAAAGTAAAATAAAAATTGTTAATATTGTCTCTCTTCTATAATGTGTGAAATTTTGTTCCTTTTTGCCCAAGGTGTGCGTTTTATTTCATTTGAAGCATATACTACATCAATAACAATTTTTTGTGACATTATCATTGAATGATATTTTAAACTTCAAAAATGTGGGTACACAGCACGGAATTGCAGCTTGCCCCCCAAAACACGGCAGGCCTCTCCACTGCTCCATCCTCTCTCGTGCTTTTCTTGACATTCAGGTGTGTCTCTCTTGTTGCGTTTCCCGCGGTGCAGCCCCATGAGGGAGAGAGAGGGGGGGTTGTCATATGCCGGTCACATAGCGTCAGGGAGACCCGGCTGGGGCACCGGAAGCGGCCAGACGTGCCCTCGCGGCCCCCGCCGCACAGTGGGGCACAAGACCCCCAAAATGGGGCTAAAGAAGTTTGAAATGCTTCGAAATCGCACGGAATATATTTCGAAAGTCTTTGGAATCGAATTTGATATGAACTGATAAAAATAATGAATGATTCAAAAAAGATTGCGTATTATTTTTTTAAAATAGAAATTTGATATAACTTCAAAAATAACGACCAACATGGATTTGTTTTATATGACGTGTTATTAATATAAATTTTGAGTAAAAAACATGTTTTTATATAATTTTACAGAGAGAGATAAAAAAGAGCAAAATCTAGATTTAGAGTTAGATTTATTTAGTAAAAAAAAACAGTTGAAACTGTATGTGACGTATGGGGGACAAGATCATCTGCACACGTTTTCTTGAGTTCCAGAATCCCTTCCATTCATTTTAACTACAAAAAGTTGAAAGATGAGTAAAAGTTTAAAATAAATAAATAAATAAATATAAATGTTAAAAAAGCGCGAAATTTGCAATATTTGGAAAAAATTAGATAATTTTGTTCCCGAGTTAAAGAAAACTTATTTGTATCGGTAAAAAGATAGCAGGTATGATTTTTCTGCATTGCTAACAAAAACGTAACACGCCCTTACCTCTACTTCTACTAGTACAAGCAAAAGGAAAGTTCAACAAAACGTAAGCATAGTGAAGCTAAATTACATTTACTTAATCGAAATGACATACCCAATTTATGCATAAACTATTATTTTTCTGCCCAAAATAGGCATCTTACGCCTGTGTGTATTTACTAAATCTGTACTTTTCATGCAAAATTCATGTTTCAAGGGACTGTAGTTTCACGGTTTATAGACGCCATTTTAGAAATAATAATGATCCATGGTTTTGAGTTAAACGCATCACAACATTGTAAAGGTCACAAGAAGCCAGAATGTTCAAAAATAGCTTTATAAAAAAGTAATATTGTCTTGGAACTGTTCTATTGAGCTGAGTGTTGCCGAGACATACTAAGTAGCAGTTACGTTGATCCTAGTCTCATCTGGCCAAGGGCTGGGATAATAATTCAACGACAAAAACAGATGACCGGAGATGAAAGCAAAAGAAAGAAGTATAATTTCTAGATATAGAAGGGTAGAAAGAATGTAGTAATATTATTACAATATTAAGCGAGTTTTTTTAAAGTTACACCGTTTCTTACACTCTACACCCATTGATTTTTATTCCACCAAGCATATTCTTGTATTCTTCTACCTTCCTTAAATCAATAAAAATTGATTATACATCCCTGTTCGTTGAGATTTTCTTTTCGATGTTTTCAACATCAAGTTGAGGTTTTGTTGACGTCTCATATATCCACATTTGAATTTTCATCCGAATCATAATCAATTTCATCCATCCATCAGAAACACACTTTTATAACCAGTCTAAGAACGAGGAGAACATACAGAGGTAATCCTTGTAACTTTCAATAGATTGAAATTAATGTAGATTTTTGTGGTTTTACAGAACATTGCGTTGAGAAAAATTCACATTTCAGGTATTCTATTTCAATTTCAGCAAAACGCGTCATCCCTATCAGTCATGCCCTTATAAGTTGTGGTTCAGAAACTACTAGCGCTTCCAATTTTTTATGAATACTGTTTAATCTATTGAAAGACAGTTTTCTTATTTGGTAAGTGGCGTACGAGTGCACACAATGGAGTACTTGTGTAGTTTCCAACACTTTCTCTGCAGCTGTATTTTTGGAAACTATGAAGTGAAACATGATCCTGTTAAAGAAATATGAATAATAGCACACCTTGATATGCAGAGTTTATTGTCCAATTTCAGATAATATATTGAAATCAATTCAACCCCAGTCAGTACCAGATCTATGATGCTAAAGATGTAAGAATGTCAATTTCACCAATAGCGCTGAGGAGTTGCAGGGACCTCGAAGGTACATTCGGACGATTCTAGTGAGCACAATAGAAACTATTCGATTGCTAAATTCACTAGGACTAAACGACAAATCTATGTTGACCTAACTAGATTCACATCTAATTCCTAGATCTCGAATAAACTTTTCGGGGAGAAAATCACGAAGATTGTAGATTATTATAGAATTAAAACCCAATGGAGCAGTTACAATCTTGTGTTGCACGAAATTGTTGCTACCATTTGCAGGATATCAGTTTTTACAAGATATATATTTGACAAGAAATAAAAATACGAACGAAAGACTGCTTCATTTGAAATGTTGACTCTCATTAACTTTGCGACATGATTGAATCGAGTTTCTGTCAATTCTTGAATCGATAAAATTTTCTTCATTTTTAGAAGCAATTCTCCGGGACTTGGGATTTTTCTCTTGCTACAATATCTTCATATTGGGTAATTCTTCAGCACTTATTGCCAAGAATAAGCAGCTGCTACTCTGTTCCTTCCTGCGTAACAAAAGTCCTTATTATAGTGGATTGCTTAATCTTGATTTTTAAACATGATAAATTCATTATTTATTTTCATGCGAGTGAGCTTGTCTCGTTATCTGCGTCATTCCGTTACTTCTACAAACAAGGAATATAAATTTATCAAACTATGTTGCACGGTCCACTCAATCACATGTATAATAAATAGAGCCAGGCAGTTTGTCAAAACGCCTTTTTTATTATTGCCAGTATTTTAAAATTTTTAACAGTAGTAGTCGCAAATCTGTTCGTCTAGTGTTGTTTAATAAGATTTTTATTTTGCCATTTTGACTTATTTTAGCTTCTGACAACAATTTTTGCCTTGTTTTTAACTTTTCATTCTTTTCCATTATTATTTTCTTTTTATCAACAGTAACCTATTTCGATCAAGCTTGACAACTTGCCTCCAAGCCTGGATAATTTAGGACACTATAGCGTTTGTCTTTCTTGGCACGCGGAAACTCGATATCAGCATGAATTCTTGATACTACGTGTATCATTCATAAAGATTATACTTACAATTGTTGCAGTAATCGAAGGAGTACTATTTCTGATTACATTTGAATTTTGTTGCTTGCGTATTTAAGTTATGAGCACAAATTCTTCATCAACCCGTCCAGAACGGACACGCTGTTGTATTTACTGAAAATTGGATATGCATTTCTTGATTCTAAAAGTTTGTTGAAAATTATACGTGGGTATCGACAAGGATAGATCGCAAGCATAAATAGCT
Source organism: Gryllus longicercus (assembly GCA_038098605.1). Lineage (NCBI taxonomy): Eukaryota > Metazoa > Arthropoda > Insecta > Orthoptera > Gryllidae > Gryllus > Gryllus longicercus. Next base: position 3,726,769 of record JAZDUA010000093.1, read on the forward strand.
ATTTCGTCGAGTATGTCAGTGATCTTTTAATTACTACTGATTCTATCTTAGTTGAGCCAGTTTCCTTTCTAATCATGTACCCAGGAGTTGTTTTCGATTGCCTCAAAAATTGCGTTTGAAAATTTCGTTTCTATCTTATCCAGTTGATTAGTGTATCTTAGTCTCCAGACACCTGAGGCGTATACCAAAGAATACCCGCATGGAATCGAAAGATTTTCTATCAGTCTGCCAACTATCATTTTTCTCTGATATTAAGATTTTCCAGACTGAGCCCAACGCCGTGCTTCCTTTGGTCAGGGCATTGGTCGCTGCGTAATTGAATAAACCTGACATTGTGAACTCTACATCTAAATACGTGTAGTGCTTGACCATTTCTGTAATTTTTCCTCTATATTTCACCGACCTCTCTGATCTCATTCTCGCAACTACGCTATGTTTGATTGTTGGTCTCTCAAACGCATTCGTTTCAAATTTGAGTGCAATTTCTTCAGTAAAATTATTTTTTTGTGACATATACCATTTACGCAACTGTGGTTGTTTATTATTAGTAGACGAAAGAAATTATCCTTCCCGCATATTAAAAGGTAAAGGATCGATAAAAGATTTGTCAAAAGCATTCTTTATTCTTTTCTTTCCGAATATATGAACTAAATTATAGAAGATATATCAGTGTGAGTGATGTGAGTTTCTAAATATTAATTCAATTCATGTTCTTCAGAGTTATCTATTTTGTCTTCGAAACACGTGTTTTCTTCATTCCTTGGATACTCTAGGAAAAAGAAGAATGAATTAAAATCTGCACTTGAATAAGACAGTCGGAAGATGATGAAGATCTATGTAGAAATCTCCGGTTGGAAGAAGCAAAACAGGAAAGATTAATTGAAGTCCTTGACGGAGAAAAACCACTGCGGACTGCGAAGAATGAAAGAAAAGGCTCGCTGAGACAAGGGCCGAGAATTCTTGAGAAAAAGTGTGTAGAACAGGACAGGCTAAAGAATATAATGTACACAATTAAAAGGACACAATAGGGAGCCACGAAGAAAACAAGGTGGAAAGCGCCACTAGGTGTATTTAAGAGCTGCAAAAAATTGCCGAAGATAAAATCGGAACTGTAAACGGACCATCGTGAAGTGAAAGGGAAGTATGGCGTATAGCCACCCATAAATTGAATGAACCTAATTTAAAGCCCTTTAATCCTGTAGCATTTTTGTCTGTTCAATTTCTTACAAATATTGAACATAGGACGTTTTTACTAATTGTTCGTCTTGTTCACAAATTTACGTACACATAACCCAGAATTTATTCGTATTTAATAACCATCTAAATGCATAGATCATCAGCGAATCTAAAGAAATGTTTTTAAACGTGGAATGATTGAAATGCAATTAATAAAAATAAATTGAATGAATAAAGGTGTTTCTTGCATTTCATGTTAATATCTGAATGTTATACTCTTTATTACTCATTTTGGATTCATGTAAAGTAGAGAATGCCATTTTGAAGAAAATAAGCATTTAAATTCAACTCTCAAGACGCTTTGAACAGCGAAACCTATTTGTATGCCTGGCTGTATTCCCCGATGATGGATCAGACGAATCCCAATCCTCTTCACTTTACTTACTCCAAAGCAGGGACCTTCAACGCATCCTCCCCGTCTTCACAGATGACCCACGAGCCATCCACGCCATGCAACCCTCCCCAATAAATGTAAATGACCACCAAATAAACATCCGCAGAAAAAGCGCGCGCGTCCGTTTAGGAGGCGCGCCACACAAAGCCAGCCAGCGGAAGGCCGTTAGGCTGGGCGGGGTGGAACGGGACGGGGCGAGCCAGGCTGGGCCACCGTTTGAGGCGGGGCGGGACGCAGTGGCAGGGAGCTGGGATAAAAGGGGGCGGTGTGGGGACGGGCTGCGCGGATTGGTGTGGGCTCTGGCTGGGCGGGTCGGGGAGGTGTTGGATCGGGCTGGGCTGGGCGGGGCGGGGTGAGGTGTGGTGGGCCTGGCCGGGGTGGTGTGATGCCGTGCTGGCCGGTAATGGTAGGGCCGGGCTGGGCGGCGCGGTGTGGGGCCGAGCTGGGCGGGGCAGGGCAGTTTGGGGCCCGGGCCGGGCTGGGCGGGGCGGTATGGGCCCGGTTTGGGCGGGGCGGTGTGGGCCCGGTCTGGGCGGGGCAGGACAGTTTGGGGCCCGGGCTGGGCGGGGCGGGGCGAGTACGTACTGGGCAGGGTGATGTGGGCCCGGGCTGGGCGGCGCGGTGTGGGGCCGAGCTGGGCGGGGCGGGGCAGTTTGGGGCCCGGGCTAGGCGGGGCGGGGCAGTTTGGAGTCCGTACTGGGCGGGGCGGTGCGAGTCCGTACTGGGCGGGGCGGTGTGGGACCGGGCTGGGCAGGGCGGTGTGGGGCCAAGCAGGGCGGGGCGGGGCAGTTCGAGCCCCGAGCTGGGCGGGGCGGTGTGAGTCCGTACTGGGCAGGGTGATGGTAGGGCCGGGCCGGGCCGGGCGGAGCGGAACGCCGCGGGGCGGAGCGTGGAGTCCAAAAAGCGACGCGCGCGGAGGCGGAGGCCGCCAGAGATACAGACTGCGCGCGTCGCAAAGCTGTCGCCGGGCGCGCGCGGGGAATACTGAGAATGCGCGCGGCAGCCATTAGGCGCGGAAAAAGCGCGTTCGCACCAGCGCGGACGCCGCCCGCCGCCTATAAATCCTGGGGCGTTTTTCCGCCCGCCCGCCCCGTAAGGCGGACGAACGCGCGACGAGCGTCGGTTAAAGGACTCGGTGGCGGAATCCACAATAGGAGACTGATGCTGGGAATATTTTCTTTCTCTCCCTTACGAACGTACCTCGTAAGAAGAAATTATGTAATCGCAGGCAGGAAAACGGCGAGTTTCAGGAGAAAAGCTCTATTGCCGGGACCTGGTAACGAAAAGGCGGATAAATAATTTGGCTACGTGTAGAACAAATTTCTCGTGGTGTTACCAAAATTCTTGGCTATGAGTCGATACAGAAAAATCGATTGACGGGAAAACTTCTGTCTGTTCGTCTGTGTGTCATCAACGGTAGTTCCTAGACTGTTTAGCCAATTTTCTTGAAAGTTAACATTCCCCAATCAATCTGAATGAACTCGAGGTTTTGGGAGCTTCAAACTGATATTTTGATTTTTTTAAGTCATTTTACATGAAGACTCAAAAACATTTTCAATTTTTTTTAAAAAATTGCTCAAATTTTTCTTTTATCAAACGCAGTCGTAGTGAAGATCAAACATCAAGAACGTAAAAAAGAATGGTGAAGGTCTCAAAATGATTGAAGTTCCCGATTTTTCTTCTTTATTCATGTTGTTTTATTGTTTTATCAAGCATCTGTAGTTCGTTTGGTGATCACCAGATGAGATGGCTGAGTAACTACATATGCTACCGGAGCGGTTCTTAACAGACGGGTCAAGGACCCGCCGATTTTTCGCTCATCACCCTTCTCCTCTTCTTTCCTTCACGTACATAATTACTTCCACCAAAATGCACTCTACTACCACCACCCGTACCTGGAGACCAACGGGAAGCTTAAGAGGCTGTCCGGGCTGGGAACACGCCCCGTTGGTGTAGATTCTTGGAGACATGGAAACCACCCAAACCGACATAGAGGTCGGCGCCGGACCCCGTGGCCCAGTGAGAAAAGAACACCGCCGTATCTCGGGGTATAATATGAACTTTACTTTACTGGACTAATGACTATTGCAGTTGAAGCGTCCGAAATGAAAATTCCGTCGCTTACACCGCAGTGCACTGCGAACTTTGAGGAATTCGCAAGGCAGCTGGATGCGTGGCGAGCGTCGGTAAAAAGACGTGTTGACACGATCCACAATAGGGGATGATGCTGGGGATATTTTTCCATTAATTGTATTGTGTTTTCAAGAATATATGTCCTCGAGGCTTCTGTTGGTCAACGTGCTCGCTTTCCACTACGCCACTCCGGTTTCGATTCCCGGTGAGGAGAGATTATAATGTGCGTTTTCCTTGCAATGTCCCAGTGTATGTTGCTGTGTGACGATGAGGAAATTCACTTCTCAGGTTGAGGAGACCGAAATACAGCGTGGGAATGTCTTCGTGCTAACCACACGTGCCCCCTTAACCCATTGCCGCCAGGCAGGGACGCATACATCAAGAATATATGGTACATCCATATTCTCGATCAAGTATGTCATTATTGAAATCAATCGCATCAACTATGCAGTTCGTTAGCCACGTAAGTGTAGTGCACATTATATCCCGGATATTGACGGTGTTACTCCTCTTCTGGAAAAGTATTATTTTCTTTTCAGGTGTAAAAGGTTTTTGCAAGGGGTTTAAATACATTCAATACAGAGTTATTGGATTGAAGTTCGTTTAGAAATCATTACTGTCAAAGAATTATTTAGAGAAGTTGTATACGCGAGGAGTTTAGAGTGGGTCCAAAAAGTGTCTGGGTAGTTCCTTGCGGATGAGTATCCTGCTTGAAATTTGTTTTCCCAATTGGAAGTGGAGGGCTTGTGAGATTAAAAGAACTTACAGGTGCATTGTTTGATGGTTGTGGTAAAGCGGAGTACTCCGAACTGATGATAAGATCATTGGGTATGAACCAGGGTGCTTTAGTTATGGTTCCTAAGAAACGATTTTGGAAGGTCGGGAGTCTATGAATATGGGATTTGGCTGCTGGGCGCCAGATAGGACTTGCCTATGTTAGCATTGGTGTGGTTGTAAGCTTTGTAAAGATGGGTTCTGGTAGGGATTTGGAGAGGAGGAGTTAGACATAGTTTTGGGAATATCTGGTGAGTTCTTTGTGTGGGTAGGGGGAGTCTATGGTGGCTATGGGGTTTCCAGATGACAATCAAGTAGGACTCCATAATATTTGACTGGTGTGATAGATAGTAAACAAGGGGTGGGCGTGGTGTTGTGTGTTAACGGAGGAGGTAAGGGGGAGGAGTCTTCATAGAGAGAAGTGTTTTACTTCAAATTTAGCAGGGTTGAATTTGATACGCTATTTGTTGGCTCATGCGGAGATTTGATCCAGGTGGTTTTGAACATCAATAGTTGCGTCATCCAGTACTTCATTTGTTTAGACCACAACTTTGTCGACGGCAAATAGAGCGAGAGAGGTGTTTGGGGTTGTTGGTGCATTATAAGTAAAACTATTGAAGATATTTTGGAGCAATGGCAGATCCTTGAACACCTGCTAAGATGGGATCAGGGACGGAAATCGTGTCAGTTAATTGTATAGAGAATGACTTATTCGTAAGGAAGCTTTTAATTAGAAGTACGAGATTCTGTGGGATGTAAAATAACTGCTTACTGCATAACAAATAAAACACTGAGACGACATGTATCAACATGACTGTCCCTTCACGTATTCGTAATGATTACAAGTTCGACAACAGTGCATTCGAAACACAAACACTAATTTTGTGTGCTAGTTTCATAAATACATATATACAAATAATTTTATTCTTTTATAAAAACCCCTTAATTTCAATTGTATATCTACGCACTCGTATACATTTACGTGTATATTTAATTTACTCGTAGTTATGAAAAATGCCCAAAATTATTTGCCAGGATGGATTAGTTCCTACGAATATTTATATTTCCTGTAATCGTTCTTGAGATCTCGAAGATTTATGTTCCAATGGTAAACACTGGGTAGAGAGTATACTGGCGTTGAATGAAAATTTCAGTTTAACCCAAACCTAAGTCATAAAACTACAGTAAAATCGGAGTCTGTTGAATTTCTTTGATCAGTTTCCTTCATAAACCTGTTGCGTGCATGGGCATACATTGGCTCGACCGTCACACACGTCACGCGCGAAAGAAATGCCAAAGCAATGCAAGGAGCATCGTGGCTAATACTGTTCCTCCTCTCCGGCACTCCAGGATCCCCAGGCATCTCTTTTACGACTCCGGGGACAGACTTACGTTACAGTGTTAACCAAGTAGTTTACACTGTTTTTATTTACGGCGGTTGTTTTCGTACACTTTATGTGATTGGAATGCTCGTGAGTTTTATTGCGGCCGCGTGCACTTTATAGCCGGGCTTGTCTCATTCCGGTGGACGACGAGGGGGCCTGCGCGCATCGCGGTACACGCCGCAGCGACGCCCACGGCGCTCGCTTCTTAACTTAGTGCGACGCATCCGAGGGCCAGCGCTCCACTCGCGTTGTACAAGACTGCTTTTTTTTCTTTCATTTTTTTGTCGTCAAAAATGGTAAAAGCTATGTGCAGCTTACTCATACTTCTGACAAATATTTGGCACTTCTGGTGAATAGGTCATGTTTTTATCTCCTCATGATTGTTTTCTTTTTTAATCTCTTTTATGGTTTTGTTTTATTTTCACAACTTTACTTTTTAATATAAATTCGTACTTTGAGATTCAGCTATGTTATGTTATCTTATTTTAATGTTTGTTTCGCCTTCCTATTCCTTACACCGTTTGTGTTCATTGGCGCATAATGTTGAATGACGTCTATTTTTCAATAAATAGTCACATGCGTTTATTATTGATTTACAATTCGTTTTACAATGTATTTGTTTAACCAAAATGTTTGTTTTGATTGTTTTGATTTATGTACCTATTGGTCTATTAACAAACATGAACAAGATGCTATAAAAATTTTTTTATAGGTTTTCTTTGGCAAAATTTCAATTTGGTTTCAATATTTCAACAATTTTATGGTTTTCGATATGTTTCTGTTAATAACAATCGCTGAAAATCATGACCGGCGTCCAAACATCGAAGTCGAAGGTTGATTATTTTTAATAGACAAGTTGTAGTAGAGTATGGACAAGTTGGAGTAGAGATTTTTAGTAGACAAGTAGATAAGTTGGGAGCCCTGCTGTGAAGACAGGCACCCAACTGCGACTCGTAAATAAATGTACGGATGTGCGCACCGGGTGCAATCGATCGGAACCAAGAGCTCAGAGTCCATTGCTGAAACCCCGTGCGCAGAATCGGCGCTTCTGACAAGACGAGGGTCGAAATCTTCGACGTATCAAGTGAATTATGTCCCGCAACAGCTCCCGTAGGCGCCCGCGAACTTGGGCATTACGAATGTAATTTCAGCTGCCGCTGCTTTCCACTTACCCCACGTCGCTGTCCGTTATACTCACTCTTGAGGATTGTCAAATAAAACACAGAAAGTTTCAATAAAAGGAAAGTGTATTATTCGAAAGTATATCTTTTAATCCCGGTAGGTCAAGGTCGCGGGTAAGGTTAACAAGAGTTCATGGGCACTGTGTCCAAAGCAACCGGTATGGGTTTTAAAAGTAAGGATTATATAAATTGCTCTAGATTAACGATTCGTCACTGACTGCGTGACCCATGGGAGTCAATGACAGTTTATAGTTATTTCTCCCCAAATGTAGCTCTATTAATTCATATTTCCTCTAATACAACACAGAAAAGAAATAATCCATGATTCAGATTTAAATTTTCAAATGAGTAAAATTTAACATTTTGAATCGACAGAATTTCGATTTCGTAATTTGTTTACTTAAGAGTGCAATAATTGTATTAACTTCTTCTTAATGAGATTATTAGGAGCCCTACGAATTAAATTTATTATTTGATAAAGGAACCTGCACTTTGACCACATATTGGGTTGTAGACACTCACGGATAGAATATAGGTGTAAATTAATTTTAATTTTAATTTATACATTAAATTATTGATGAAAACTTTCCACCCATCTTCAATATAATGGGATCTGTGTTTATCGAAATATTAAAAGAGCTCTCCGTCCGAATGTAAGAATTGCATGTTTATAAAAACTTATTAATTTTACGTTATAAACAACTGAATGATTTACTAGAAAATAACACAAAATAAACATGAAATACTGATAAGTAGTAAATTCCGTGGTGGTAGCAGATATCTTGTGGTAATCCATAATATAGTAAAGGAAATAATCGTCCACAAAAGGTTTACCCTTTAAACCTTAGTTAAACCTTTTGTGGACGATTATTTCCTTTACCATAAGATATGTAAAAAATAATAATGATAAAAATCACGGTTTTTCGATAGATCAAATCTCGCGAACATTTTCGGACTAGGTCACTATTCCCCGGCTCGCGCCGCTTCGGCTTGTGAGGGTTTTCCTCTTCCTGGGTTTGGAGGGGAAATAGAGCGGAGTAAGGGGAAGTCGCCCATGCTAGAACAAGCGCTGGGCAGCCCTGGCGGGCAAGTAGCTCGCGCGGGCTCGGTTTGATATGCCTACTTTAAGTAAATGAAATGGACTTGATTTGAATTAAATATTGTTATTTTAAAAAATAATGTTCATTATCTCGGACAAACAATATTTAATCCCACAGAATATCTTATTTATTGAGGATGTTAAAAATCGTCACATTGTTATTTAGTCCCAAATAAAAATACTAAAATCTTTCTTTTTTTGATTTGACAAAATCCAATCTATTTACATTAGATTTTCTAAACCTAAATGATTGTGTACACTGTCCGATCTAAGACGGTACTATTCATTCTTAATAATAGGAGTAGGGTTTTCGGTTGTAGAGTTAGGTTTCAACCTTAATTAAAATCAATTATTTTCTTCTGGTTTTTGTAAAGTATTACTGAAAATATTTTGAAGAAATACAGCATGATAAAAAACATTACAGTCCTGCGTACTTTTAAAAAATATCACAATCAAATTTGTTTTCCAATCATTTTAAGGATTTTCAGGAGAATATAGTCATCTGGGTTACGATTGTAAACTATTACTTCGATGCGAAGTACGAATTTTAAGTTGAAAAAATAAATCTGTTTCTCCAATTTATAAACATATTTGTTTAAGAAACCTCTTCAAATATTTCTGTGTAGATAAAAGTAATAAAACTTTTTTTTCACGTAAAGTACAACATAGTTGTTAGAAGAATATTATATGAAAATCATGAAGTATCTGAGTATCTGAATACTAAAATAATAATTAGAAAACTGCAGGTGGCAAGAATTACCAATTGCATCTACTTTGTTCGGAATACACAACGCAATACCTACAGACTCAGGAAGTGAAACGTGAGTTACCGGAAAGTTACGGAAAACCGACGTGGGTGCAGAGGGGCCTATTCGCTCTGTGCGTTGGCAGCCCGAGCGACCAATGGCATCGCTCCAAGCGCCTTTACGAGAGGGCAAGGCGCTCTGACTCACGAGGAGCGATGCCAGACTACGCAACGGGGCCTATTGCGGACGCTCTTCAGCCGGCGCAGAGCTTTTCTTCTCCTTCTTCTCTATCTCCTTCTTCTTCTTCTCCTTCTTCTTCTTCTTCTTATGCTGCTGCTGCTGCTGCTGTTTCTGCTTCTGCTGCTGCTTCTGCTTCTCCTCCGACTTCTCCTTCTGTTTCTTTTGTCCTTCTGTTTCTTTTGTCCTTCTGTTTCTTTTGTCCTTCTGTTTCCTTTGTCCTTCTGTTTCTTTTATCCTTCTGTTTCATTTCTCCTTCTGTTTCTTTTCTCCTTCTGTTTCTTTTCTCCTTCTGTTACTTTTTCTCCTTCTGTTACTTTTTCTCCTTCTGTTTCTTTTTGTCCTTCTGTTTCTTTTTCTCCTTCTGCTTCTTTTTCTCCTTCTGCTTCTTTTTCTCCTTCTGCTTCTTTTTCTCCTGCTTCCCTTTCTCCTTCTGCTTCTTTTTCTCCTTATGTTTCTTTTTCTCCTTCTGCTTCTCTTTCTCCTTATGTTTCTTTTTCTCCTGATGCTTCTTCTTCTCTTTATGCTTCTTTTTTCTTTCTTTCTTTTCCCATTTTTCACTCTCCAGTAACCCCGGAGAGGCAGGAGTTTATTCTTTACTGGGGTACATGTTCTCTGTTGCAGCTGATTAAGCTTTTGCAATAAGGATAGGCTTATCTCAAATATACTACTTAATTTAAACTTATTCCTCTTTAAATTGACTTAGATGACATCTTTGGCAATTATTAGTTATTATAAATTTTAATAAATGTCTAGCATATCTTTTGATTGTTCATTGTTATTTTATCTTTTCTTGTCTATTCATTCACTCTCTCACATTCTGTCTTATTCTGTGTACACAAGCACACTCACTCATATATGCACGCAACACTTCACTCCACAGAGCCCGTCTCAGTTCAGGGCACTTGCTGTGCTCTGCGTCGCCGCATACACACGCACCTCACATGCCACCGACCGCACGCATTACTTCCACGTACCACCGCTGCGATTCTTACAAGTGACTAAATAGTTTTCTGGCGTTTTTAAATATCGAAAGAGAAAGGAGAAGTAGAATTTCCTCAAGAGTAATTTCTAGCGTAATTTCTGGAATAAAGGTTTTCGTAATTGCCATGATATTTTTTAAGGAATTCAAAAGTAACTGCAGCTCAAATTAACGATTCTACAAAATAATTCTTTAGCATTCCTCTTACCTTACTTTAAAAAACTGAATAATGATAAGAGGTGAGCACGATTTTGTTCAAGAAAAGATAAATCAAATAAACGAAATTCAATACACTTTTTACCCACGTTTTCACAGTCCAATGCTTTTCTCAATCATTTTAATTTTATTTTCTAGTTTATTAAACATTTTTTGCTAATATTTTCATTCCCTTGAATCTGAAACTCCATGTACAACACATTTTCGTATTCTGTACGTGTTTTCACAAAAAATTCGAAACGATTTCTAAGGGCTTCTTTCTTTCTAGCTTTTCTTTCTCATTTCTATATTCTTCAATTTTCTTTTATATTCTTACTCTTATTCTTTATTTCCTTCCTCTTCTACTTTATTAAACATCTTTTGTTCATCTAATTCTCAAGAATCTGAAACTCCATATTCAACATATTTTATTTTTCTCTCCGTATTTTCACAGAAGACTCGAAACGATTTCTAAGGTTTTCTTTCCGTCGAACTTTTCTTTTTCATTTCTCCATTCTTCAGTTTTGTTTCATCATTCTTACTCTTCCTCCTCCCTTCCATTCGCCCATCCGTCTTCCCTTCCTCGCTCTGGAGTAAAAATTCCCGCTCCCTCTGCCTCCAGAATAGCCTCCGCCATTGTTGTGCCTCGCTGCTTGTTTACTGCCCGTAGCGGCGCCCATACATGGCAACGCAATTCGAAGGCCTCCTGCCCAAGCGTCGTTTATGAGTATTGGGTGTTCAGCACCTCCTGGAGACTCCGCCTGGAAACCGACTCGAGCGGCCGAGTGACACTCGCTAGGCCACTTGGGCCGAGCCCCTTTTCAATTAACCGCTTTATGAGCCCGCGAACAGCGTCCCGCGTCAGATAATGAATTGTTACGGTCAAAGGCCACTTCTACAACTCCGCGACCGCACGTATGGATCCGTTCAGCGCCGTGAAAGTCTCTCCGGGTTACGCTGTTCGATTGGGTTGTAAACTAAGCAACTGTAAACGAGGTGCTTACACGCGTTAATGTGAACGCGCTGCGCTATTTGGAAATCAGCCAGGTATTGAGAGGCCTCTGCTGATCTGTGTATATGGGAGTCGATGGTTGTGTAAGATGGTGATGGGAGCCCTGTGTTTCGAGAAATGAGAAATTCAAAATTTCAAGAGCATTTTTTCAGTTCTTTGTGAATGTGACTCGAAATAACAAGGCATTGATTTTAAGTAAAAATATTTTGTCTGCTTCGTTATCATTAAGATTCGTTGAGAGTTCACGGGTAAAAGAAGCGAGGCTATTGGAAAGTTAATCTTCGTGTTATAAGTACTTCTTAGAGATTTCATAATTTTATCTCAAAAAGTTTCAAACTAACAGAAATAGTTAATGGTAACGCAAACAAAGTTATTTACAGTCCGACTGAATAGCCGAGGTCGTTAAGGCTGAAGGACCGTAGCTGCCTCGGCTCAAATGGCCGCGGGTTCGAATTCCCCTCTGGCATGGATGTTTGTCTGTGTTTCTCTTGTCCTGACGTGCTCTCCCTACAGTTCCCCTATAGTTTAAAATTCACAGTGGTCGCTATACGATCAAGATTTTGAAAAACGACATTACAGTGTTAAACCAAAAATTAGTGTTAGATTATACGAAAAGAACGAATTATAATTTACTGAAGATCTCACATTTTTCTGGATATAAACAGTGATAGTGTCTTACATGTTCTAAATGTATATGTTTTTCACCTTTCATTCGTTTCATTGTAAACCTGTATTTTGAATTTAATTGATACAAAGAATTTTATTGTCACTTCTTAATGATAAAGTGGTTATCTGGCCATAGCAAAAGAGACCGAGTGGGCATTTTATTTTTGGACATAATGCTGAATTATATGAATTTAGCCAATTGACGCATGGAATATAACTGGGAATGGAATGATAATAATGGAGCGTGACTATAACGTCCCTAGTTCCACACCACAATCAAAGGCATAGCTTTATTTAGAAACTGCACTCCTCTCCTCTAAACGGCATCCCAATTTAACGAACACCGTACAGGAAAACACAAAGCAAACACAGACATTTACCGAATCTTTTATTACCCAAATTGACGCATTACGAAATTACACCAATTCGCCCCGACGTCGAAAACGGTCCCTCTCTCCCCCGCGCCGTCTCGAAACCATTCCAGGCGAGCGCCGAAAGCGCAACCTCTCCCTGACGCCCCTCCGCCGCGCGCACGAGACCTTCGGAACGCGGTCGAGACAGGTAAACGGGTCGCCCTTCCCTAAAGCAGGTAATTAGCGTTGTAACGGCACAGTTTAGTGATCGGGACGCGAGGTTCCCCGGCAATAATCACGGCTGGAGCGATTTTTTTTTTCGAGAGGACGGTTGGACGAGCGACAATCGCGCTTCGGCCGGCGCCGCCGCCGCCGCCGCCGCCGCCGCCGCCGTTGCCCAGATGGCGCCACGTCGGGCGCCTCCGCCGCCGCTCGCTTTCCATGTAATGGCCGACGATTAACAAGGCCCGACCGAAGCCGTCGCGCGTGTTGGCCGGCGCCTCCGTAGCACGTGTCCCACTCGGCGAGGGGGCGGGACAGCGGGCGCCTGCGAAGCGGCGGCGAGGAAATGGGTGAAGGCGCCCTGGCAGGCACGCAGGGAGAGAGAGAGGGTGAGAGAAGAGAAGGGTGAAGAGAGAGAGAGAAAGGTGAAGAGAGAGAGCTAGATGAAGAAGGGAAGGGAGCTAGATGAAGGGAAGGGAGCTAGATGGAGAAGGGAAGAGAGAGCTAGATGGAGAAGGGAAGAGAGAGAGCTAGATGGAGAAGGGAAGAGAGAGAGCTAGATGGAGAAGGGAAGAGAGAGAGCTAGATGGAGAAGGGAAGAGAGAGAGCTAGATGGAGAAGGGAAGAGAGAGAGAGCTAGATGGAGAAGGGAAGAGAGAGAGCTAGATGGAGAAGGGAAGAGAGAGAGAGCTAGATGGAGAAGGGAAGAGAGAGAGCTAGATGGAGAAGGGAAGAGAGAGAGCTAGATGGAGAAGGGAAGAGAGAGAGAGAGCTAGATGGAGAAGGGAAGAGAGAGAGAGCTAGATGGAGAAGGGAAGAGAGAGAGCTAGATGGAGAAGGGAAGAGAGAGAGAGCTAGATGGAGAAGGGAAGAGAGAGAGAGAGCTAGATGGAGAAGGGAAGAGAGAGAGCTAAATGGAGAAGGGAAGAGAGAGAGCTAGATGGAGAAGGGAAGAGAGAGAGCTAGATGGAGAAGGGAAGAGAGAGAGCTAGATGGAGAAGGGAAGAGAGAGAGCTAGATGGAGAAGGGAAGAGAGAGAGCTAGATGGAGAAGGGAAGAGAGAGAGAGCTAGATGGAGAAGGGAAGAGAGAGAGAGCTAGATGGAGAAGGGAAGAGAGAGAGAGCTAGATGGAGAAGGGAAGAGAGAGAGCTAGATGGAGAAGGGAAGAGAGAGAGCTAGATGGAGAAGGGAAGAGAGAGAGCTAGATGGAGAAGGGAAGAGAGAGAGCTAGATGGAGAAGGGAAGAGAGAGAGCTAGATGGAGAAGGGAAGAGAGAGAGCTAGATGGAGAAGGGAAGAGAGAGAGAGCTAGATGGAGAAGGGAAGAGAGAGAGAGCTAGATGGAGAAGGGAAGAGAGAGAGAGCTAGATGGAGAAGGGAAGAGAGAGAGAGCTAGATGGAGAAGGGAAGAGAGAGAGCTAGATGGAGAAGGGAAGAGAGAGAGCTAGATGGAGAAGGGAAGAGAGAGAGCTAGATGGAGAAGGGAAGAGAGAGAGCTAGATGGAGAAGGGAAGAGAGAGAGCTAGATGGAGAAGGGAAGAGAGAGAGCTAGATGGAGAAGGGAAGAGAGAGAGCTAGATGGAGAAGGGAAGAGAGAGAGCTAGATGGAGAAGGGAAGAGAGAGAGCTAGATGGAGAAGGGAAGAGAGAGAGCTAGATGGAGAAGGGAAGAGAGAGAGCTAGATGGAGAAGGGAAGAGAGAGAGCTAGATGGAGAAGGGAAGAGAGAGAGCTAGATGGAGAAGGGAAGAGAGAGCTAGAGACATGGATAATGGAGAGAATGACAGATATGGAGAAGGGTGAGAGAGATAGGGGAGGAGAAAGAGAGAGAAGGGGAAGATTGGGAGAGAGAGATAGAGAAAGAGAGAGGTAGAGAGAGAGAAGTAGAAGGGGGAAAGGGGTGGTGACTAGACACTGGTGAGTGAGCACAGGATTACCACCAAGATTGTTAAGAGCCCCTATGAGTTCTGATTTGCCTCTGCTCACACCAGCAAAAGGAGGGCACATCTCTGAATGTAAAGTGATAAAACGTTTTAAGAAGAATGTACAGTTATATTACTTAACATTAAAAAATAATTTCGTAAAATTTCCTAAGTCCTTTTAGTTTCAGTAAATTTTGATAAAAAGAAGTGTCGTTATCTACTCATCTTTGACGTACTTGTATTTACATAAATATCATACATCGGGAACTAAATCACGTGTAATGCCATTACAGAGTACAGAAGAGTAAGATCACAATCTTTAGTGAACTTTTGTGAAAACTAGAATTTATTTTAGCCGTAAAAGTGAATGCATATAAGGTGCTAATTATTGTATTTATGATCTCTCTACACTTTGGAAGTTTTTTACATCATTGGAAGATATCACATTGACGTTGTAGTTACCCCCTGAAATAAAGGACTTCATCGCAACTCCAGTCGTGGTAGCAGCCATAAACCGCTTTGAAAACATCGAAGGGAAAGTAAAACATCCAAAACAGTTGAGTAATTCTTGACTAGCAAGAATAGACAAAGGAGTACATGGAATGGAAGTGATTTAGAGTACAGCAGTAGAAGAACTCGGGACTTATAAACGAATGAGGAGGAGAAGGTCCAATGAAATAGGTGAATGATATGTGTGGAGTGTAGGATATTGAAAGAGAAAAGATTGGTCGCTGGCGATTAAACCGGGTCATAGATTTGGGTGAAAGTGATTAACAACGTTCTTGATGGCATTGTGGTGAATAGCAGTGGAAAATGGGAGACAACAGTAACGTTGAAACACAAGCCAACGAAATGACACGCAATTCTTGAGCAGATATCGAATGAAATTGAGAGGAGTATTTAGGAAGGGAGACATCAATACGCGAATGGACGACGATTTATTTCTCATTGTTCCGGGTGTTCGCTTATTTATGAGTGTTTGGGACGTTGTGATATTTGGGACAACGAGAAACAACGATCTCAAATTTACTTTTCTTCCTCCAATTAACAGACGTCAAACGTAAGATTTTCAGTTTCTTCTTATATCCAACAGAAACTAAGTTGCTTTTTGAACAGATTGAGTCAGATGACCATACACATTTTTTAGCAAAGATGAAGTGCATACAAATAATGGTATAAAAGTATTTTTCGGCGAATATATTTTCTTGTTCTTAGAATAGTCCGTTCGACTCCTCGAGAATACGAAGCATATTTCCCATTTCTGCCACATACACTTAAGAAAGTACTCTTCTGCATATTAGAACAATGTCGATGTTGTACCGGCTGAGTTCAGCTCAGAACCAACATTGCCGCTGTCTCTGTAGTGACTCTGACTGGGAAATCGTAGGATTTAACCTCGATGGTAGCGGATTTCGGCAGTAGCTACAAAGATAGGTTAAATTCAGTCGCTGTCTGGAGTAGAATTCTCGTTCTCGGCAGCTCTGATCGATAGTTTTCCGTGGTTTATTTCACCAATACCAGGCGAATGCCGGGGCAGTATCAGGCAACAGACCGCACGTGATCATCCCTTTCTTTTCCTTGTCCAACCCTCCCCCTATTTACACATACATACAAACACACACATGCACACACACACACACACACACACACACTTAGTTATATGTCCAACAATACTACGCAGTCGTGATCTTAGCTTGTACTGACTGGACTGGGTGAGAGATAAGAGGATATGCCCAGCAAGTTGACGTATAGGTTGGCACTGGCCTCCAGCGTAATAGGAATCACCACCACCTCTCTGGATGAAGCATTCACTAGACTAACGGGACTAATAGCCTTAGTAGATGTCAGTGCCTGAAAACATTAACAAATGAAACGATCGATATATCGATATTTTAATAACATATATATATATATATATATATATATATATATATATATATATATATATATAATGAATCCTTACGAAATGGCGTCAAGATCTTTAATTTTTTATCACGGAATACATACTCATTCTTGAACGTAAAGTATCAATTAATTATCTAAATCGTAGTAATGTGCAAAAACGCCTTTAATATTTAAAACAATAATTAATTGTCGTTGTCCAAAAATGTCATTTTTCTAATTGTTTCAAAAACGGACTTACCAGATTTTTTCCAGTTTAGTAAAATGACCTTTTTCTAATACTTTCGTCATACTAAAATAATATTCGATTGCTGCTTTAGAAAACCTTTGCATTTACATCCTGCTCAGCTTATAAAATTAGGCTAACATATTCCAGGCCAAAGTTTTGCGAATTACATTACTAGCGTTCGTTTATTTGCCTACTGAATTAACAACGACCATCTGGACATGCCAGCGTAATGAAAATGCTCTTTTTACACAGAACCTAGGTGATATTTAGGGCTTATTCGGGGTCTAATTGGAATCATAAAATTTAAGCACCTCGTGTCCGCAAGGCTGCGCTTTTACTTGCACCGATACCTTCCTATCGCAAATTGGAAAATTCAGCATCCAATATTCAGTAGCCGAAAACTTTATGATCTGCGAGAAACACACGTGCGGGGTGAGTGCTCATGAATGACTGATTATTATAAAGAGCAGATCAAAATAAATCAAACATTTACGAGCTCATCGTAATAAATTTTAACATCTGCTGTCGATAGCAGTAATATTAGGATATTACAAAATGAATCGAAGCATGTCAAGGCCTTGAGCGAAATAAAATTTGAGGATCGAAGCTGGACGACGCATTACGAAATTAGAGGAAACATTAACATAATTCAGCCAACGCTCATTCGTCAAATCTCCAGATCAAACGTGACTTGTGCCATAAGGCTTCGTGATATTTGTTTACATTTATAATCACGGAGAAAATTACACACCAGTTGTTGTATCAGGACTTGTATTGCTACCAAACTAATTAAAATAATATATTCAGATGTGACGTCGCAGTATTACCCAGATAAAGACGTTGCGATAATAACTACTTCCGAATGTTACGGTGATAAACTGCAGGCCGCTCCTACTCTGGGTGCTCGGGTTCATAGTAATCACGTCAGTAAGATAAATAGAACAACTACAATCATGAGATCTTTATTAAATAAATCTTTCTCTTTCGCTTCTGGGAACGTCCGGTGTCCGCTGCTTTTACTCAGATGGAGAAGTTGAAACTTCGAAATTACTCCCACTCTATTTGTAATGCGAGGTCTACCTACGTAGGCTATGCCTGACGTACGGTTAAACATGATTTGTTTGGCGGAGGCATTCGAGAAGAAAATAATCCCCGAGAGCCAGAAGAGAGAATCGGTGTTTCTAAAAAAACTCCACGCTTGAACAACGTTTGACATAGTATACTAATTTTAAACATTCTTTTAGGACGAGAGATCGTAGAAATGTTTCGTGTTTTTCTCAGGGTGTTCCATCTAAATAAAAAAAATGCGCCAGTGTATGAGAAAAATGTATATGCAATGTTATTATGTAACTTCAAATTAAAGAAGCTTGTAAATAAATCTTTGAAATAAAACACGACATCCGACATTTCCTCATTCATTTGCAAAAGATATAATTAAGAGTCAGCGAAGGTGCTGGGAGAATTATGAATTCTAGTCACAGTAAAATGTACACATTTATAATCTCTGAAATTCCAAGCAGTTGGATGCACTTCCTAGATGCACTTCCAGCTTATCGTATGTGTAAGTTATCTATGCCTACCAGGAAATCCTTGGCTGAATATGCATGAATGTCCAATGTGGGAGGTTTAAATCGTTTGTTTCTACCATGAAAAAGTTGGCGTGGAATGGAAATTCATGCAGTAGTTCTTTGCGACGAATTCATAAAATGTATTCTATTTACTAGTACAGACAGTACAGACATTACTAGTACAGACACATCATAAAGGCTCCGAGTTCCAATAGTCTTTTCCACCATAAAAACGATATGTAATCAAAATTGTTATATTGGTTAGAATACATTTATCAATATAATTTACGTATTGTAATGCGTTCAAATCTGCATTGTATTTATTCAAACAAATGAATTAATACATAATTTCAATAGTATCTCATATTTGTAAACCAATCATTATTTCCATAAGTTTCATGATATTTTCTTAAACGTTTGACCATGAGATTGCAAACAACATACTTTATATAGTTATTTAAGTACTCTTCAGTGAAGAAACTTCATCTCGATTGTGATTTTCGTTCAGCTTTTAGCGATCCTGTGAGTGAATACTGAGATTGTTCTTTATTTGCCTCAATCGAGTGAATACAATTTTAATTCCCTCAAATTATAATACAATATACAATTTACATTGTTTTAAGTAATACACAATTATTATTATTATTGTTTTATAGTTAATACACAATACGAACATTTTTATTTTATTCAATTTTTAATTTATGTTAAGTTAAGCTTCTCATATATTTCATGGCTACCACGACGATATATTTCAGTTCAGTTCTGTTGTGCCTTATTTTCCACGGCGAATCTCAAAATTTCTGTTCTTCGGCTTCACCACGCAAATTCAGCTACGCTCATTTTACCGTCTGGCAGAGAAAGGAAGTATGACTTAGGTGACGAAACAGGCGGTCTGAATTTTGCTCATAGAATTCATTTAGGTTTCAGAACTTTTACATGCAGTAAATCTACAACATGGGACAGTCGGCTTTACTTCCCCTTTGAAGGAAGGTGTACGGAAGACACATATATTATGCTGCCGACCTCCCATCTATATACCTGCCATGTGACCATGTCTACACAACTGCCTCGACCCGGCGTAAAGTATTTGAATTACGCATTCGGAGGCAGATAAAATTTCCTGTTCGGAAAAACTAAGTTAAAAATTAGAAAACGGGAAAACGAAGTTAAAATCTTCGGGGAAACGAAGTTACAAACAGTTACAATGTTCGGCCGGAAACTAATTGCCACTTGACGTTCTCAATTAATTATAAAAGTTACACGTTGTTGTCGGTATCATTAAAGGACACTGTTTATACGATTGTTCCTTTAACTTCCTTACTCTAATCCATCTATAAATACTTATTATCTATTTTCTTCATTCAACAAGGTATTTGATTAACAACAATCGAGGTAAAATTAGTTGTTATATTCTGTACCTCGGTTAGTTTCTATCTGCAAATTAACACGAATGTCAGAAAAAATAAACAATAATTTGTTTTCAATTGAAATTTTACAAATACCTGTTTGTCATTATTTCTCGATTAATTTTTTCGATGTGCGTGTTAATAACAAAGATTTTTAATGGCTTTAATTAAATCGTGGAATTTAAATTTCAATTTGCATTTTGCTTGGTGAACAGAAGAGTGACATTTAGTCAAAATTCGTTTTAACACTTCATCAACTCATTTAATGCATTTTACCAGCAGACGGGCAAATAAAGTGTCTTTTCAGAGGTATACTCTCCTATACCCGCGTTGATGTCACCAACATTATTGTGCACTTAATTTATGTAATTTTGATGTTATTAGTTAAAGAACAGAGAGATGCACAGCAAATAAAAATAATTCTTCGAGAACAATTGTTTAATAGTTTTTGTTGAGGTAAGAGCGAGTTGAGCATTGGGGCAATATGTAATATTACAACAGTCGGCAACCAGGATGAAGCCACATAACTCATTCTTATATTTTTTGACATTTTTTAATATTGATAAAATAATTTGATGCAAAAATGTATATTTATTATTCAAAATTTGGCCATATTACTGAGAACTGAAACTGTGGATTTGTATGACATGTTTGTTAAAAATATAATATACGTCATTACTGTGAATTCATTAGAAGTCGGAGAAACATTGCCGTCACCAATGTTCACAATAAAGTGACAAATTTTAAGATAATCATTTCTACCATGAATCTAGTCCTTACGTAAATACAAATGATTATGTAGTTTATTGAATTTTTAAATTCCATAAGTCTTAAATTTTTATTAAACCTGACGTAAAAATTGGAAATCGTAAATAATTTGTGTACAGCAATACAATATACAGCAAAACATCATCTCGGCATGTTACAAATCCATCACTGCAGTGATTAACATTCCTGAGGATAAACGATCTCTAGGAATAATAATTTCCCTAGAAAATAAATTATCTAAATAAACTAGATTCAATCCCTCGGCAAATAGTTCGAAATTTCTTCCCATCACATCCCTGAGTAAGTTTGCGGTATCAATTAGAGCTGAAGCACGCCGCAGCCCCTTCCTCCCGCGGGGGCCCCATTTCCCAACCGAAGGGCATGAGACTCCTCCGCACACCCACCGCGCGCTCCACAAAAACAATACACCTCCGACAAGCGCCCGTAACAACAGCAGGCGCATAATGGCGGCGGCGATAGCATCTGGGGCGCGCAGCCGGGGGCGGCGCGCCGGCCGGCCGGCCGGCCGGCCGGCAGCCCGTCATCGCCCGCGCGCTGATTGCGCGGTTGACAGCCCGTGCGGCCACCGCGGTTCCGATAACCACCGCCGGTGGCGCCCCGAACGCGCAATCACCATCGGGGAGCACCGAGCGGCCGAGATGGTATCTCGCGCTCCAACGACGAACGGAAGGCGCGTCCATGGGCTACGACGCGGCCTCCACCTTTCCAACCGCCGCCGCCGCCGCCGCCGCCGCCGCCCCCGCCCCCGCCCCCCGCCCCCGCCCCCGCCCCGACCACCGCCCCCGCCACCGCCACCGCCACCGCCACCGCCACCGCCCCAACCACCGCCGACGCCACCGCCCCCGGCCCGCCCCAACCACCGCCCCCGCCCCCGCCCCAACCACCGCCCCCGCCCCCGCCCCAACCACCGCCAGCGCCACCGCCACCGCCACCGCCACCGCCCCCGCCACCGCCCCCGCCACCGTCACCGCCCCCGCCCCCGCCACCGCCACCGCCACCGCCCCCGCCCCCACCGCCAACGTCACCGCCACCGTCACCGTCACCGTCACCGTCACCGTCACCGTCACCGCCACCGCCACCGCCACCGTCACCACCGCCACCGCCACCGCCGCCACCGTCATCACCGCCCGCGCGCCCCCTGTAACTGCATAATGACGGGAACACCGGGGGCAAGGAAACGACCGAGATTTATTCATGACCTTCTACAGGGGTAACGATGCCCCGATACTCGTTCATCACCGTCCATTCCGAGATATTCAATAATACGTTACAAATCTCTCCGGGACGACAAGTGCGTTTACATGTCACCCTTCCCGCGCCCGTAGCACAGTTGCGCGTGCAAGCTCCGTCCAACTCTCCGGGACGTAAATCTAGCGAGCTGCTCGCGCGCGAGTGACAGAGACAAACGGGGCTGCGTGGAATCACAAAGAAAGTGGAACGTAATTTACACGAATTTCTTTGACGAATGAGCTCCGCGTGCGCTCGTAAATAAGGGCCTCTCTGTGCATGGGTAATCGGCCAAAAAGTGCATGTGGAGGTGAGTATCTGTGTTTGCTCGGGGAACGCTTTATGGGTCGAGATAGAGTGGAGGATACGTGATATTATCTCCTTTGGAAGCTACTGTAGAAGAATCGTAATTCAGCGGTAAATCGAAGGTGAGATACACCGACGTTACAATTGGATAATTTACATGTTATTATGAATGTATCCTACTATTGGAGGTTCCATAACAATTAACTCAGCAATTCGAAAGTGGAAGAATATAAAAGTACATTCAGGAGTGTTTGAATCCAAAGTTTAAAAATAAACCTTATTTCTTACGTAGTGTAACCGAATTTCATTCATAGTCAACATTATATCATAACTGCATACAATGTTCAGGAAATTTCTGTATCAGCAAGTGATCCCAAGAAACTAGTTTTTATAATATTTTACCAGAAGACATGCAACTTCAGTTGTTTTTTTTTCAACATCCAACAAATGTATTTGGGAATAAAATCTTTAAATAGAAATTAAGCTTAACAGTTCGAGAAGCAATCGATCATCAAAGAACTCCCTCAGATGGGTGATCATCAAAGAACCTGAAGATCTGTAGTGTTCAGAGTTGATTACATCCAGATAAACCTATCGAACATCGCAGCAGATAGGAAAACGTCCTTCTGATTCCTACCCATCAAAAAAGTTAAATACGTTTCAAACAGCCTGCCACAGCAGCCACCCAAGAAGAAATGCTACCATTCCTCGCAGTGAACACGCAAAAACAACACGAAAGCGGACGGAAGAGAGAAGAAAGACTTGCTTCGCAGCGAGGGAAGCCTGGCAGTACTTCCAACTAATTACCTTCACCCGCGCGGTCACGACCCCACTGAAATCTGGGCGGACGGGGACAGCCGCGGTGAGTGAGGGAGCTCGGATCTCTTAACCCGCGTCATCGCGCTGATGGCTTCCGAAAAACCGCATTCCTCGCTGCCTCTTCTTTCAAATCACTGCGGAATGCCAAACACGCACCGCCGCCGCCGCCTGCCAACTCTTGCTCGCGCTTCCAGCCGCAATTTCGCGAAAGTCGTAATTCGCGCTGGCGACGACAGAGGGCAGTGGCGCCTGCCAATGTCCGCGTCTCCGCGCAGGAACTCTCCGCCGAGTTCCGCAAAGTGCTCGGGCGAAAAAAAAAAAAATGAACTGCCTGAGCATGTTTTTGCATACCTATTCCCCGATTAGGCCTCGTTTTTCCTGATCGTTGGGAAGGCAAGTGTTTGGGAGGGCGTGAGGTGATAAATGTTTTGGGACAATTTCTAATAAATACGTTTGTAAGCCTGTACGTACATGTCGCTATGAATGACATTTTTTGTGTGCAGAACACATTGCCGAAGTAATTATCAAATTAATGAGGTGACATGGTGATTAAGAATTGCTAATTTTTCATTAAGTTTTATTTAAAAGCAGTAATACTTCATTTAAAATACAGTTTTTGAAATGGCAATTCTTATAATTGCAATGTAATTTATTAAATTTCTCCAACGATTTATTAAATTTCTCCAACCTACTTTTTTAAATTATCTTCTATTTTTTACATACATTTTACTAAATGTTCGAAAATATATCACTCTTATTACCTATTATTCTACTCTATATTTTTGTGATATTGAGTTGTTATTTTGAAATTTCTCAATCAGTTCCTGAAGAGAATTAATTTTGAATTTCCTCGTAATTACTTCCTCTGAGGTAAAATATGTAGAAACTGAAAATAGGTAGATAATTTTCGGTCACAATGGCTTTGGGACCACCCCAGTGGCAGAGCAGAGTGGATAGAGGCTTCGGTGATCGAACGTCATCGGCAGCTGTCGTCTAAGATGTTTTCATCAGCACGGTGACAAGGTTATTAAAAACCTTGTTTTTTGTCATGCTATCAAACATGTGTTATAATTCTTTCCAATAACATATTTTAGAAAGATCATCAAAAACAGGAAAGTTTCAGATGTGCATCTCTGAAGTAAAACAGGCAGGGATATCTTAAAATAATGTTTAATCTTATGACTAGACAGTAAAGCCAGTGAAAAAAGAATTACACTGGCTTTGTGAAAACACACGAGCCGTTACTCCTCCGAACGCCAAAGTTCTTTATCTCATCAATAAATTAATGGAAAAGACTCTTCTGAAACATATAAATGCTTAAAAATATCTATATGTTTCGGAAAATCTGATTGTTGATAAAAGATTCGCATTCAAAAGTGATAATAGAAAAATGCGCTGTGAAAAACGGCATTTAATGGCATCTGGATTTCGACTTGCAGAAAGATGTGACGAAGTAAATAAAGATCATCAACTGAAGAAATTAGTGAGAAAATTCTTTAGAGAAACAATTTTTCGAAAACAATTTTCAGAAAATATAACCTGGAGGAAAAATAAGACATCGGTATTAATATGTTTAGAATATTGCTGCTATAACGGATAAGAATTAAATCCATACTCAAATAACATAATTTTCAATAGTCTTATGGATTGAGTTTTCCAGAAACACATGATCTTAAAAAATACATTTTTGTGTGTTTTTATTTCATTTTTTAAATATGTAGAGTTTGTGATAGTGATGAAACAAAAATTTAGAAATGGTAGAATTGAGGATTTACCCAACAACCTTTGTAATTGTAAATTGACATTTTCAATTTACCGTTTATATTTAGAATAGAATTGTGTGTCCAGGAAAAGAGTTAATTGGAAGAAATTGTATAAATGAGAAATTGTAACTGCTAAATGCAGACATACAACAGCTTAGATTATTTTACAACTTGTAGTGAAGTTGTCAATTATCTATGCAAACTTGGGTTCAGACGGTGAGGAGCGCTATTAAAACATCATCATATGTTTAACCTTCCTTTCATTTTACACACATGATTTACATTTGTCCGTTACTTTAGACCACTGCAGTAAATGAAAAAGTAATTATTTTCTCACAGTTACCCCGACTAGTCCAGAATAAATGTAAGAATGATGTAGAAGATTTATTTTCTCTTGAAATTAGTTCTCGTTATATATACAACTTTTTAATGAATCGTAAGAGAGACACGACAAACATAGAACATCCAAATAGAGTATGGACTAAAAGATTAGTCAGATTTACAAAATGAATAAACTGTTTCCATTTACCTAGTCCACTTCCAGTTATTTCTAATTCTTGAATTCTAATTTTTACGGATTTTTTTTGTATTTTTAGATTTAATTTTGTCAGACATTCTCTCTCATGTCTTGACCATTGAAAATTTTTTGAGGTCACCTAGCAGAAAGAAAATATTTGGAAATACACCTAACTTACGTCATTGATTTACATTTCGTATTGCTAATGAATTGTAAAGACAATTATCATAACATTTTATCTGATTTTATACAATGCCATTTTAAAACGTACGTTTTTTTATAGGGATCTTAAGTTACTAATCAGATATTTCAAAATAGTTTTATTTATATTTTAACAATGGATAATGAAACATATTTTTCTGTCACATGAAAACCAGCAATCTATTATAAAGTTAACAATTAACTTTTCATTTCTTTTGGTGAATCCAATAGAGCATTCAAATGTTCCCGAAAATGATTTTTCTTACCATACCCAGCAACAGTGTGACCTTGGAAAAAAATACATTTCGTTGTCCTTTTCCCAGCCAAATGCATGTGAAAACGCATTTTTCTTTGCTTCTTTCTTTCTTTCTTTTTGAACTTGAACCAGTTTATTTTCAATATTTTTTATTTCAACAGAATTTATATTTTAGTGCTTAAGGGTAGTTATCATTTTACGTCGATAAATATTTTTAACAGAACAGAATTATTGAAATTAGGCATTAGTACAGCCAGATATTGCTTTAAAAAGCGATACTTCTCTTGAATTAATGACAATAATTTTGTTTATTAAATGCTGTATTCATATTTTCGTATTTTATTACGATGTAGCAATGTGTTTGTGTACATTTTTACACTAATTTAATGGTATTTAAATGAATCATTATAATCAAAATATTTAGCAAACATGTATCCTTGGATCAGCACATTGTCCTCTTTAATAAACTAAAAAGCAGAAATTCTAAAATAATATCATCTAATACCTATTAAATAAAATAGTTTTATATAACATTTCCTTCAAGAATAGAATTTTACAAATTAAACCCCTTATTCTTGCATTCGTAATTTATGTTTTATGGTTCGTCAGAAAGGTTAGAGACATAAAGAATGACAAACGCAGGTCGTCGGATGTTGTGCAAAAATGACGAACAATTACTCCTAGTCCGGAAAAAATCGCCCAAACGCAACTGGAAGAGACTGCTGTTTTTTGGCCTCTGAGCTGCTCGATCCTCCTGCGAGATGTGAGTTGCCAGACAGGCTGGCTGCGCACCTCAGACGGGTGGCGGTGGCGGCGGCGGCGACGGTGGCGGCGGCGGTGGCGGCGGTGGCGGCAGTGGCGGCGGTGGCGGCGGCGGCGGCGGCTCACTCACCGAAATAGCCGCTCCGCTTGCACCACAAGAAAAACAACACTGGGCAGCGCTACAGGAGCAAGTTGTTACCGATGGGAGGGGTCCAATCAGGCCGAAACAGCTTCTGGATATGAAAAACAATTACCTTGATAGCTTATTAAAGTACCCCAAAAGGAAGTATTAAAAAGAGAAGTAGGAGGGGCAGCAGGGGAGACCTCCTTCAAATTAAAGGTTTTGTATAAAGCAGCAAGCGTTTTCCAACAGCTACTTGTCTTTACTGCTATAAGTTTAATAAATAACAATAAAAAAGAAAGCCCAGAAGCTCGCTTGTGTTGGTTATGCTTTATACGTTGAATATATTACTCCTACGCGCTCAGCTGCCGGATAAAAAGCCCGGCGGGCTGACGGGCGGGACACGGACGGTGGGTGCCGGCGACGGGTGCGGCACGGGCGGTGGGTGGGTGGATGGGTGGGGGAGTGGGTGGGTGGTGAGGAGCGGCGGGGGCGGGGCCGGGGCCGATCGCCGGATTTCGAAAGCGAAGCGGTGAAGAGTTGGGAGCCGTATGTGGAAAGGCGCGGACCGGCAGACTACCTCGCCGCGCCGCCGGCCATGTAACTCACGTGCAGGCAGGCTTCGCGGTGACGGGCAGGGCCATGCCGTTCAGAAAGAGCGAACGCTGAGGCGAATTGGACCGCGCCAACTCACACAATGCCTGGTCCTTTTGTAGTCCGAAATTACTTTTATGTGTGGGTGTTTTGATGATTCGGTACATCCTTGCATATACGAAAGAATCAACATGTGCAGGATGACTTAAAATTACCTCCAGACCTCCAAAAGTTGACACGTTACGATACAAATCGTATGCGGTGTACTGTTCTTGCGAAGTACTGTTCTTGCGAAATTGTAAGCGTATGTCCCCAACGATGAATAAAGACGTCCAACTTGGTTGCACGGCCGGTAATACACACTGCAAGAGGCCGTCAGGTCGGCGCTACAAAGGGGAAGGCTTCCTCGAACCAAAGCGGTGACCCTAGGAAAACGGCGCTGTTTCTACGATGCTGATTGTTTCACAACTCCCTCGGCTCGTGCGTCCGTATGACGTCTTTAGTGACACATGATGTACTACATACATACATTGCTGTGTGATAAGAAAATTTCTGCATGTTTATGTGGGCAATCCATTCTATCATAAGATGGGTTTTTGTGGGTCTCTGACTCTTCCCATTCCCAATAAAAAAATATTGAGTGATTTCAAAACGTCGGAGTAATTCTTTTTGTTTTGTGCGCACAAATAACATTATCGCTGATAACTGAAGTCAATATTGTGGGTCCGAAAGCAATTTTGAATCATCCTGTGTAGTAATATATTCTATTATAAAATAGTAGTATAATAATATAATGCACAGCGAATAATTTAAAAAATCTCCCATACATTACATACATTTCTTCAAAGAATATTAACGATTCAATATTGCTTTAGAAATCGGATGATATCCATTACTCCCACTCGAAACGCGTCGAAAGTTTAAAACTGTGCGAACACATATTTAATGTTTTATTCGCCATGTATTTTGTCCGGTATGTAGTTCGGTATTTTCAATTGCCAAAAATATAAGTCTATTCTATAAACAAATAAAACTAGTAAATAATAGTTATGGCCGTTTGTTTAACAAGCTGCGCAATGTATAAGATCAGATCAACAACCTTTGTTTACGAGCAGTAATGAAAATATAAACAATTGAATCTTTCTATATAGCGTAGTAAATATAAAAGAAGGCGAGAATAATAAAAGAGGCGTAAAATTAGAACGAAATGCTATTAGAATATTTTATGAATGAACTTTACAAAATATATTGCAAACTTAAATTCTGATAAATTTGTCCTTGCAATTGGCAAAAATCATGTAACTTTGGTTTCCAGTTGTGTTAAACCTATTCTAACCATCTTTAAGGGCTGTCTTTTTAATTAGGCTACCAAGGTTCACAAAAAGAAGAATTTTTAAGAGATATCTACAACTGAATTTTCTTAAATTCACGTCCGAATTCCATTCTGTACTCGAGATTAGGGTCATTTATTATCTCAAACCATGTTTCAAAAATGATGATAATGTTTAGTTGAAAACTCTATATCAACTTTTCTTTATCTTGCTAAAAGGCTGTGAACTTAATGGAAATAATAAAGAAGGAAAGAAAATGTCATCTACTCTACGCTCATTGTAAAATCAGAGTAATTACGATAAAGTAGTTCTATTATCTGAAAAATCTTTTAATAAATATTCGTAATTGGTTTTTCAAAATAAAGGCTTAACTGACTTTAAAAACTACCATCATTACAATTACTACTTTCTCCGTGCAAGATTTTAATTATCTGCACTTGTATTATCAGAGCAACGAAATCATTCACTGTTCCATTCCCTACTTATCTTTAATAACCTTACCATTATCCTCAATGCTGTTAGGTATCGAGGTTAAGTGATCATCTATTCGTAGTCATATAAAGGAAATTGAGAACCTTTCAAATATAATTCGATAATAAGATGTGATGGATCATTATGCAATAGCGCAATACCAATAGTAGTCCTTTACTTAAATAAGGGAGAATTAGGTTTAATGTAAATGATAATAAACGAAAATTCTACTTGATTCGATGGACAAAGGAAATGGCAGAGTTCATAAGGTTTTACAGTGATTTATTTCCTAATTTTCGCTCTTATTAAAACCAGCTTAGGAGGATCAGGGCATTTATAGATGTCACTACTGTGCTTCTGACTTGGAGGTCCAAGGGTTAGAGTCCCAACAGTGGCAGGATTTTCGATACTAACTACATAGTTAGTATCGGCTGCTGTCTGGATGAGAATTCTAGTGGCCAGCCTGTCGTATCGGAAGTTTTCCTTGGTTTCTCCCATCAACACCAGGTGAATGTCGGAGAAATACCCTAATCCAAACGAACAGACCACGAACCATGGTTTCGATATAGTGACTTAAAAATTATCTTTTAGTATTCAAATAACTATTACGAGGAAATTATCATTGTTTAAATTGATTTTTAAGTTTAAAAAGAAAAAAGAGCTAATTGTAAAATAATTATCTCGTTTTGTATTCTAACGAAGAAAACCATTGCGATGACAAAAAGTACGAATGGAAGTGTTCTAACAACACAAGCTTCATTCAGACCCTGGTAAGATATATTCATATTTGACAACGTCTAATGAAGTGTAGAGAAAGAACAAAATTGGGAGAAGGATATGCAAAAATTATTATACAAATTGTTACACAGAAAACGGTAATAAAATATTGTTTTAAGGCTAAATGAATATATTAAAATACTGAATTCGCGATTTTCGAATATTTAACTGAACCTCTGAGCCGACGAATTCAATGATCGTAGAAAAACCATTTTATTTGGGTATGTTGTATATCGTAAACAACTAATAGAGTGAACCAAAAATATTTGACCCCAGAGATTCACTAAAACTGGAATCGACTGTAATAACGAAATTAAGTATTTATTAAAAAACTTTCATTAACTTTCTTGTCTAGTACTTTGCAAAATTATTTTCACATTCTCAGTTGTTTTGTTTAAAAATTGAAATACATCAACTTTTGGTGGAATATCAGGCTGTATAGAGTTTTTATGCGTACTTTGTTGAACAGTAGCTAAGAAATTAATTATTCTCCAAGATAAAAGGTACCCCAATTTGTTAGTATGATTATTCCAGGATCCATTTTTTATTCTGGAATACACACACAGCAATAATTGACCTTCTCACGCTTAGGAATTAGTCTGTCCAGTCACCCATCACTTTGGTCTTCCTCTCCTTACAGAGCATTTGCATCTCGCTCATTTATTACAGTAGACTAAGCTAGTAGAAGGTTCTCTGCCTTCCAGCTGTTGATACAGACGGATGGACAAAATGACACAGAGACAGTTTTAAAAAGTGTTCTCGGAGCCCACTCCCTGCCAGGAAGTATCTTTATAAGGATGTACCTCGAGCTTTGTCCCAAAAATTATTCATATATTAAGGCATTAAATATTTAATTCTCATTTGATGTTGACGTGCTGTAAATTTATTCCTTTCGGTATGAATAAACATTTGTTCTGAATTTAAGGTTTTCAGTGTCCATGGAAAGGTTGTCCATTGTATTTTCCTTTAATTTAAGTTCTAAGAACAGTCATATATTATTGTTCTCGTCCAAATCTCTTCTAATGTTTGAATCTTCTGCTTTTCTTATTGTCAAAGCCCTATGAGAAGACATAATCCATACCTTTTAGCAAACATTAATTTAAGTAGCTATTAATATTCAGACACGCAATTTTAATAAAGGTTGGAGTAGAATAAATTATTTATTTACAAAATTATGACGTCTATATTAACGTAGAAAGTGAACTAATGAGAAATAATTCAATTACATTTTACCCTATCGGTCTAATCCATGCCGTTATTTTGTCTGAGATTCTATTGAATGAAATAATTACCGTGAATAAATTGAATATTTTTTCAAATCTTTGGATTAATTGAAAACATCATTTCGACTAATAGAACAATTATTAGCCTATTTTCAATACAAATCGTCTTATGGAGACTTTCAAAAATTTCAAAACATTCAAAATATTCAGACATTCAAAAAATTTTCTGATCACTTAAAACATGAAACGAATTATCCGACAATGGGCTTCATTTGAATCATCAAATTCTTTCACATCCTCTTTCTGAATTAATTATCATAGAGGGCAGTTTTCATTAGCGTACTTTGTGAATTATTTTAAAGAGGGATTTTTTTATCTTTTTGGAGAAGCTGATTGGGCTGCAAAATATTAGGCATCATTCAATATGCGCATACTAAGGATACTCCATTACCTAGAATTCTAAGAAGATAAAATAAAATGTTAAAAATATTTACTGAAATTTAATATTACTAGACCTGATTAAATATATTGATAAGGAGCAGTCTCAACATTTATTTTCACACTCAAATGAAACCAAAATGTTCAGACAAGAAAGTAAACAATTTGTCCAGCCCCGCATCTCGTTCTTTCGATATAACTCGTGAGCGCGACTGTAAACATTATTAGCCCTACCAATAAACGTGGTGTAAAATTTATTCTGTGCTTAAGCCCTGAATAGCAGGAGAATAGCGAAAACTCCTACCAATAAACATGGACTAACTCGAGCGCGTAATAAGCGAGGTGTAGTTTCCATGGCAACCGCTAAACCTCGGAGACACGTAGTTTAAGTGTGGAATAAGGAAAAATCGCGACTAAAACAAGCGCTTCGCAATAGTCATTTGTCTCCAGTTTGTGGCCAGCTGTTCGTGCGTGTGTTTCGTGGTTTCTTTTCAGTCTTTTCATATATTTCGACCTTTGCTTCCGTTTTTGGTACTTTCTCCGGGATATTTATTGACTTGGCTGCTTCGATTGGAACTGTGATTTTATTTTCTGACTTTCTTGTAAACGATGTCTATTCGAGATATAGAAAGTGTGGAAGAAGTTGTGTTTATGGACGAAATCTTCGATTGTGAACAACCGAGGAGGAAGAAGAAGAGTTACCGGGCACGTGTGAGTCCATTGGAGATGTATTCTGATGCAGAATTCCGCAGGAAATACAGATTTTCTAAAGAAGGAGCAATAAAATTAATAGACTTGTTCGGGGCACAGTTAAAATCTGACGGAAGGGGAGGGAAACTTTCTCCTGATCTTCAAATTTTAACTGCTCTTCGCTGCTGGGGAAGAAATGAAGTTCAAGATGATTCTGCTGACTTGCATGGGATAAGTCAACAATCTATTACCAATGTGTGCCGTAGAGTGGCACTGTCTATTGTCCAAAAGAGGCAGATGTATATACGAATGCCTGCAAATTTAGACGAAGAGGTGCAGAAAATGAACATGTTTTCGGATATTTGTGGGTTCAGAAGTGTGGTCGGGTGCATTGATTGCACTCACATCCGCATCCCACATGTACCAGGCAATGAAGGGCACTATTATATTAATAGGAAAAATTTCCCATCATTAAATGTACAAGTTGTGTGTGATGCTTCATTGAAGATAATGGACATTGTGGCAAGATGGTATGGGAGTGCACATGATTCCCGAATATTTAATGAATCTGCGTTGAAATTGAAATTTGAAGGTGGACAATTTTATGGGAGGCTTTTGGGAGATTCTGGGTACGCGTGCACACCTTATTTATTCACCCCAGTGTTGAGGCCCAGGTCAAGAAAGGAGGTGCGCTACAATGCAATGCATGTGCGCACAAGGAACTCTGTGGAGAGATGTTTTGGTGTGCTGAAAAGCCGATTTCGTTGTCTCCAAACAGGCTTCAGAAACTCCCTTGAAAATATAAAGCTATATATTGTGGCACTCGCAATATTGCACAACATAGCAATCATTTTTAATGAAGAGGAATTTCCTGTTGAAGAAGAAGTGGTTGAAGAACAGGAATTGCAACCAATTCAAGCTGTAGGTCGAGGAGCAGCAGTTCGGGCAGCTTTTATAGAGGAAAATTTTTAGTGAAGGATATCTGCTTATTAATTTAAGTGTAAAAGTGATGTGAATGGAAATAAAAGTTTTACCTGAAATATGTCTGATAATAGTTTTGTTTCTAATTGCTTTGTGGTAGCAAAACAATACTTGTTCCAATATTCATATATATCCCAAAAATACATTTGACTGAACTAAGAAAATTTCCCATTTTAAAATACTTCCATATTTCATGTAATTCTTCCTAATGGGGATTAATAAGCATTTGCAGAAATAATATGAATTTGAACTTTTTGTTGGCATTCTATAGATCATACCTCTTTTCAACCTCTGAGGGGGAAAAAAAATAAAGAAGGTATAGTAGAAAGGTTTTAAATACGAATACAAAAAATTGTTCAGAATTTTATTTGCAGACTCATATTTTCCTATCAATTTCATATAAAATATTTCACTTTTATACGAGTCAATTTCGATTTAAAGTGGTAAAAGGGAACCTGCTCAGCGCAGTGAAAAATTGTTCTACATTCATTTTAATTTAATTTACTTATGTTATCCCCTCCTATATTACCTTCGAAAATGCCTCTTTTCATCGAAGACTACGTGCTGACATGAGAAATCCATTCTAAAAATTAATAGACCACACTATCAAAAATCTTACCTTTTTTAAAGTCCTTCAGCTAACTCATTCTCAGAAGGCAATATAACAATAATTATGATCACAAGTTTGGAATTTATGTCAAAATCTACTATAATGATTTTGGCCAGCTGTGCATCCCCCCAAAAAGAAATACCACAGAAATATTCGCAACTTTGTAATATGCTACTAAGTCTTTGCTTAACATTATGATTAATCAGTACTTATCAGAAAGATGAGAGAATTTGTTATAGTGCCTAAACCAAATTTTATGAAGCCCAAAAGAACTATTCAATTATTTAACTATTTATTAACTCTACTTCCAACACAATGGTATAAAAAGCTAATTTAAAATTTTATATACAGGTTTACAACATTTCTATAGAAAAATCTAGTTTCAATTTGTTTCACTTCAAAAAAAAAAGAAAAGTGAAATCAATATTTGAAAACTATTCCCCAAATTCGTACTATGTTCATTGCGAAACGAAAAACAAACATTACTTCAGCATAACCTAAATATATTTTGTTTTCTTTCTATTGCAAATTTTACTTAAGATGGAATCTAGGCTTTTGAAAGCGACTCATTTAAATACTCTAACTTCCTACAAGAATTTCAATTTACATATAATTCACTTAATATTTGGTTCACTAGGCTGAAATGAAAGAAAAGATAATACATTTGTGAAAAAATAATTTTATTACAATTTACTTCTGCAATTGCTTATACAAAATTTCTTCTTGCAGACTCAAAATGCTCATTAACTTATCATGCTGCTCTTTTGCCCACTGCACTCTTAACAAATGTTCTTTTTCCAATCTCTCATTTTCTTTAGCTCTGTATCGTTCCATTGATTCAAAACTTCTTTTCTTGAAATCAAATTCCCCCATCTTTCGATCTCTTCTTAATCTTGACGGAGTAGCAGCTCCAGCAACAGGCGTGGGAGTTGTTGTAGTAGTAGTAATAGTAACAGCAGCAGTAGTAGTAGTAGTAGTAACAGCAGCAGCAGTAGTAGTAGTAGTAGTAGTAGTAGTAGTAACAGCAGCAGCAGTAGTAGTAACAGTAGCAGTAGTTGTAGTAGTAGTAGCAGCAGCAGCAGCTCCCGCATCACTGGAAGCAGTGAAACTAGCAGTTGCAGGGGGCATAGTAGTAGCGGTGAGTAGTTCTGCATCACTACAAAACTCGCTCACAACACCAGCAGCAGCAGCAGCAGCAAGAGAATTGCCTGAAGTGGAGGCAATTGCAGCATCGCTCCTTTCCAATGCAAAAATATTTATTGCTGGACGCAACACAGTATCCTTGATTTCTATTTGTGGTTCGTAAGATACCACAAAATTGTCAGAGTCGTATGGATTCTCTGGATATAAAAATCCTGTGGGATCCAGACTCACCATTTCCAGAGTCTCCTGTGAAGGACTTGTTGGCTTTGGTCCCCCGCCAGTCAATCTACAATGTTTCTTGTATTCCCCCATTTCTTTCTTTGACTTTGTCTTCATTACTTTCCATTGGTTATAAATTTGTTTCAATTCCCTACTCCGAAAGTTTACATCATTAAATTTTTTTGTAATTTCTTGCCAAGCTTGGGCTTTTCTTTTATTAATAAATGTATCATTGTTTTTCACATTCAATACATTTAAATGTTCCTTCATTATTTCTCTCAGCAGTTGCTGGAAAGAAAAAGAAAACAGGAAAAGTTAACACATTCAAACATCACACTTGCAAAAAACAATGCTAAATATTTATCAAAACAAAATCTTTCTTACCTTTTCTTCACTATCCCAGCTCACACTCCTCGCGTGCTTTTCAGCCATTGCTTAATTATACACAAAATGCAATTTAATATATACTAATAAAAAACTATTCAAACCCTCCTAAAAACAATAACCAATCAATAACTCGTAAATATTAAATGTAGGAAGACACGCGTCGCACACCACGAACTTCTTCTCGCTAACACTCGGTAATTCGTAGTCAAATGGCGGATGTCGTCGCTCACTTCTTCCTAGCAGAGAATATGCAAAATCACCAAAGATGCTACAAGAAGCAACGTTGCCAAGCATTATTTTCGGTTTAGAGAAGTTTTAGTTATTCCACGGTTTAGGCGCCATTATTAGTAAAAAGTTATTCCGTTCTTACACCATTCTTAAGCTAGAACTAACTAGTCCCAGAATAAGCGTGGTATACCCATGTTACACCACGCTTTTATTAGTAGGGCTGTATGTTTCGTCCAAATTGACCATCCATGATAGCAGTTTTCGACTCGTAAATTTTTCCGCTACTAGAAGTTTCATGACCATTTTGTCACATCAGGCAAAGAAGCAAAGTTTTTGTTCGAAGGATTCATTCCATTAATTAGCAATGCAGGATTAATCTCACTATATTGTTGAATTTTTAAAGTGAACATTAATAAGAAAGTGAAGGGAAATACACTTGGACGATCTTGGCTACAGGCTTCCTCAAACGACTCCGCTGTAATCGGCGCTGTTCCAGAGAAATTGTTACGTTACGTCATTTATACGAGTCCCCTCAACATTTGACTGCCAAGAACTGTATATACGTGTGTTCGCCTACCCCTAACGATGCCAACACCCAGACTTGTGATGAACAGTTTAATGATAAGCGTCATCGAGCTCCCTGAAATACATCATCCTTCTTAGCTCGAAATCATTTAACTGCACAAAAGTAGAGCTCACATTTCTAGGAGGCTAAAAAAGCTTCTGAAAAGTATTAATCTTGACAAAACTCTTCCGACTTCGTGGCGTAGAAGCTAGAAGCCGTGCCCAAGCACGTAAGGCCGAAGGCTTAGGGTTCGAATCCTACTTATCAAGGGAGTCTTCACTAACTAGTTGACGGGGATTGTTTTCAAAGGATCCTATATTATTCATGAATCCCATATCAGCCATGGGTCAATCCTTAATATTTCATAATCATTCGCCCCTCATGACTGGCGAACATTACAGGTAAATCACCTCAGCCATCTCTCGCCCAGGAAAGAGAAAGACATGCCGGCCTAAGGGGGCCTGTCACATTGTCAATCAAAAATAGGTCGCCGTCCCAGCCAGCCACCCCTGCCGCCTCAGCTAGCTCACCGTGCCGCGCCTGCCGCCCCTGCCGCCCCTGCCGCCCCTGCCGCCCCTGCCGCCCCTGCCGCCCCTGCCGCCCCTACCGCTTCAGCCAGCCGCCTCTGCCGCCCCCGTCGCCCCCGTCACCCCCTTCCCACGCCGCCCCCGCCGGCCCCGCCTTCTCCGCTGCCCCGATACCCCTCCCCAAACCACTGCCCGCCGCATCGCCACCCACGCCGCCCCCCCCTCGGCCTCCGCCTCCGCCTCCACCTTCACAGTCTCCGCCGCCTCTATCTTCACCAATTCCGCCTTCACTGCCACCGCCTTCACCGTCGCCCTTCCTTTCCCAGCCCCACTTCCACCGCCCCGCCGCCCCAGCCACACTCATTTCCATCGCTTCCGCTGCCATCATTCCCATCCTGCACCGCCCCCTCCAGCGTCTCCATTGCCGCATGCGCCGCCTCCGCCGGGATGAATGGGGTTAACGCGGCGTGAAAAAGCGGCGTCGGGGGCGGCGGCGGCGGCGTGGACGGCGCGCCCGGAACGCGCCCGGGCCATTGAGCGCGCGTGCGCGCGGCACGGCACGGCACGGCACGGCACGACGCGAGGCGACGCGCCGCGGGTAATGAGGGCGGCGGCGGCGGCACGACACCTGCGAGGGGCACGCGCGCGCCTCGCCGCTCTTTTGTTCCTGACGCCCGCCGCGCATTGTCCCGCCGCCGGCCGCGCCCGCCGCCGAGTGGAGCGGGGCCCGGAGGGGCGGGGTCGCCCTCCGCCCGCGGCCCACGCGCGATGCCCCGTGCGCCGCTCTCGCGACGCGGTCGCGCGCCCGCGCCACTGGCCGTTGTCGGCGCGCGGCGGGAGGCCGACGGTCCAACCGCGCCACGAGAGTCACTCCGAGGAGTCACTGGGGGCGGCATAGCCAAAGGGATCGTGACTGCTGAATTGATGTGATTTTCAGGATACATGTGAAATTCGAGCGATTTTTTCATTAAAAAAATTGCGGCAAATGGATAATAAGAATGGAATATATAAAAGATAAGAATATACCTGGGCTCAAAGTAAACACAAGTTAAAATCCTAGTTCATAGACTAATACGTAGATGTTGTTTTAGAATAGTTAAGATAATAAATTGAACTTACAGGAGTATAGGATGCATCAGATGAAAAATACATAGAGAGTGGCAGTAGAGAATGTGAATACTAATGTCGAATTGAGAATTCATAGTAAAAAGAGAAAGAATGATAATCGTTATTTTTAAACCCGTCGCTTCTCAAAGAGCTCTTTGCTTCTAATATGCCAATTTGGATTTGCTAAAGGATCAAGCGTCAGGAAGCTTTTCAAGGATTTATGAAGAGAAACTATTGTTTCTTTAGTCACAAAATGAAAGCTCAGCTAATGTTCTTTAAAATGTCCTGCACGTCTTACACATATTTGTTTAATAATTAAGCTGCTGAATAACAAATCTGATTGCCTAAATCTGCGATATCTCTTTTAAATGACGTTATTTATGACATCCTTTAGAATGGTATTGAAGTTTAGTGAACTGAGATTGAACGAATGAATTTCTTCAGGGATTCTATCACCAACGATAATGTAATACCATCTGCGATAATGAGATTTGTAGCAAAGAATAGTTACGTGGGTTGTATTAAATGTACTGACTGAATGATGACATTCAAAAGATGGTAATAGTTAAACCTTTCCCTAAACCCTACCGAACAACTTAAGGTAGAAAAGCAGTCCAACGTATCTGCACATTGTCTGAGGCATAAGAATCGGCAGTATTACAAACTAATGTTAAATATTAACTTTAACATATGATGAAGTAAAACTTGTATGTCGTATAATACTGCAAAGCAGGATTCAAACGTCCGTAATTCTATTTACATTTAGTAAACAAATCATAGGAAAGTCTTCAACTTTATTATGGCAATATTTGTTTATTTATAATCGTAATAGCTGAACACAGAAATGTCAATATCACAGAAATCACAGAAATGTCAATATTATGTATATACATATATATAATATGGATAATCGAAAACTCCAAAAATATTGTTTCATGTCGCTCAGAACGTATTCTTTAAGACTAATGATATGAATGATGTTTAGATATTCTACAAACAATACATTCACTCTTAAGAGAAGAGAATTACGGAATTAATAATGTTTCTGAAAATGTAATTGAAATATTTTATATTTACCCAGACCTGTACATGAATGTTGTAGTGGAAGATAGCAGAAAATCCTGTTGACCTCCTTAACTTAAAACGTAACGTAATAATTATAGTCACGAAGTATTTTTGCTCAAGGGACACATATAAAACCATCTTTATTAAGTGAAAATTACGTATGAAATCTGCTTAGCTTAATTAGGTCATTAAATCCATTTATTACCGGATCTTCGTATAAATTGGAAAAAATAACGATAACTCGAACATTCGTACTTTTCATTGCCATCTGCAGCAATGAACGTAATGCCATCCTTGTAGACTTATCTCTGTTTGCGTACGTTCAACCCAGTCAGCATACGAATGCTTTCCAGAGAGCTCTTTAGCCGCTGTTCCGCTCGTTCAGCATCCAAGGGCCTAACACACGCCTCGTGGTCGCTCTACACTTCACACTCGTGTGGCAGCGTGCTGCCTTGCTACTCACGACAGCCAGCCTCACCATCAATAGTCCTCGAGCTGCCCCGAAATGCTGACTCGTTTTCACATTGTAAATCCATTGTGTCTATGATCCTTAACCCTTTGCTGGCACTGCGCGTTGGGGATCAAATAAAGTGGAGAGCGTTTAAAAAGGGTCTGGTGTTCTCTGACCCCGATGTACGCGTACTTCAATAGAACATTGGAGAAAAGTAGTTTGTAAGTAAAAATGTATGCTAAAAGTTAAAGAAAGCAAATTTTGAAAAGGTTCTTAAGAAACAAGTGTTTTGCCTGATTGATAGTACTTCAGAATAACATGAATACTATAATGATTTCTTACGAAGAGGATTAAAGGTTTTCGAGTGCAAAAGTAAATGTAGTTCAAAATATATTATTCATGCTTCTTTTAAATATATAGATTTCGCAATTGCTGCATGTGTTGAAGAAATGATACATTCTAATATTCATTTTTGTATGGATAATTTAATTTCACTCGGAATTCTGAAGTAAGTAATGTCACTTACAATATTAGCCTAATTAAAATTTAAAACAAAACTACAAATATACAACACAACACGTCTATGATAGATCGAGAAAACTTCTTATGCTTCACAAAATCCGAACTAATCGTAGTGAATGCAGAATTTTTATTCAAGTGGAATTCAGCTGAATCTGTGGAGTGTGTTTGTAGAGTTTTTCGGAAGGCCATCTGCCATCTGTATAAGATTGTGAACCATGCATCGGAGCCGAAAGTTTGTGTGATTTTTTGAAATCTACAAAGGAAATTCAAATTTGATTAACAAATTGATGCATTTCATTAATATTTATTCTTATTTTAACACTAACTTTTTTATACTTAATGTTTTTAAAGAATTGTTGTCTTAATTAATTTATCATTGACGTAAATATGAAACAAACATGTGCTAATTAAACAAGAAATAAAATATTACTTAATACCCCAATAAATAATACGTGACACAAAATAAATACAAATTACAAGTGCAGAAATAGATCTTCTTTCTCCCATTCCTTTTCCAACTCCTTACCTGACTTTTCAAACGGACTCCCGTACCTTCCCCGATTCCTATGGTTTTCCGTAACACCCTTTCCCCGAACCCACGTTGTTTCCCTTCACTCCCCGTCAGCTCCCGTTTCCGCCCACGCGCGAGGCTGCAGCAGTCGCCCTCGTGGCTGGGAACGCCGCGCCGCTGGCCTTTGTTCACAACCAGCGGGTGGTCTCCGGCGACTTGGCGTGATATCGGCGTGCCTCCCGCTTATACGTGCGGGTCCGACAAATACGCCCGGTGGATGTGGCTCAGGGCATCGACTGATGCATATGCTTCTGACCGCGAGGTCCCAGGGTTCCAGTCTGGACGGGGGGGGGGGGGGGTCTCAACATTAGCTACTTAGCTAGGTCAAATTCAGCCGCTGTCGGGGGAGAATTCCAGCGGCCGGCTGCTCTGATTGGTAGTTTTCCGTGGTTTCTCCGGTCAACTCCAGGTGAATGCTGGAGCACTATCCTAATAAACGGGCCACGGTTCATGGACAACCGCGCGCTATTTCCTTCCTCTTCCTTGTCCTATCATCTCCCTTTACTCACACACACACCCA
The DNA here is from genome assembly GCA_038098605.1 of Gryllus longicercus. Classification (NCBI taxonomy): domain Eukaryota; kingdom Metazoa; phylum Arthropoda; class Insecta; order Orthoptera; family Gryllidae; genus Gryllus; species Gryllus longicercus. Next base: position 3,767,590 of record JAZDUA010000093.1, read on the forward strand.
AACACTTATACGCACAACACATGCTGGGAACTTGTATTGTCCCGCCCGTGATAAAACATTAACTACACATACGGTGTGTTACAAAACAGTGCAGAGCGATAGGGAACAATTTAGAATCGAACTAATCGTTCTGGTTGCTTTGGGATGATTGGTATAATTTTCGGGATAAATATTTGAATAGTTTTTAAACGCTCGCATGCGAGTATAATATTCTTTCCGAATGTGGTTTGTGGAATATGCATGGGACAAAATTTTAAATTGGACATCTATCCATGAAGTGTTTTTATGTAAGCAAATATTAACACTCTCAATTTGGAGTGTTGCAAGCATATGATGGATAAACATTATACATTAAAATGTATCGCGAGACTGGAAGTGACAAACAGCAACAATAATTTAAAGGTTTAAATAAATCTGACCTTTTATTTTCAATCAGTTCAAGTGCAAGGAACAGTCACTTCCAGACAACTTTTTTTCCCATAAGTCACCTCTGTATTTATTTATTTATTGTTCTCCAGAGTCTTGTTAGCACATTAAAATGAATGTCAGAAATGACGTATAAGAATATTTGAGTCAGTGGTGGATGTACGATCATTGCAGTTAGAGTAAAAATTGCTGAGACGTTCATTGCAAAAAGCACCAGGAGAAAACCCGAAGTTTCATAATTTTTCTTCTACTATTTTTGGAGCTTATGTGTACCATTTTGTAGTACAGATAATTTTACTTTTTTGCACTAAATCGGAAAAAGCATTTTCTAGTACGGAAATTTATCCACAATAACGCATGCTTCATATAAGTTATGAAAATGTTATTAGCATCGCGTAGTTGCTCCAGTGTTAACTCCTAATTGTACCTCTTGGGAATGAAAATCATGTTTGTAACAGTTACATTTAGACATTGTAATACAAACCGTACTTCCATAGCTCACAACACAAAATATGAACGTACATCTTCTTTTCGTTAGATATATTTGTGGCTGTTGAGAGAACGAAATTCGCCAAATAAGACATTTACATTAGTTTTAAAAACTTTAAAGTTAACTACTCCAATTTTAGAAAAGTTGGCTTAAATGGATTAATGGTGCTACATTGCATGTCTGCAATTCTTTTACACGACGAAATAGGATTTTCATCTCTTTGGAATCCAATGAACCGTCAATTATAATCGAACCCGTGGTTTTTTCAACTTGGACAGTCAAATAGTAGACCATCTCCAATTTCACACTTTGTGGTTTTGTACAAAAGGTTCCTCTGCTACAGAAGGGCGCCAAGCTCTGACTTCATGCGGTCGCGCGTTGGGAAAACTCCCACATTTCACGCGCTGCGCCACGGGAGTCCCGGAGCCTACCCCGCTCTCGGTGGGGACGGGTGGTGACGGTTACCACTGGGATGGTGACGGGGGCTACGAATGGGGGCGGTGGCAGGGATGGTGGCGGTTATGATGACGGTGCTGCTGACGAATATGATAGCGGTGACGATGGCTATGGTGTTGGCAGTCATGTAGACGTTGATGGCAGATACGATGGAGGTGATGCGGACGGATATGATGGAGGTAATAGTCGTGGTGAAGGTGATATTGGCGGTGATGATGATGGCGCTGGAGGGGGTGAACCTGGTGGATATGATGGCGATGATAGTTGCGATGAAGGTGACAGTGGGGACTACGATCATGCTAGTGGTGAGGTTGGAAGCGGTGGATGGAATATGATGGAGGTGATGGTGGCGGGTATGATGGCAGTTTTAGAGGGATGATGTTGGTGATAATGATTCTAACAGTGGCGGGGACGGTGGCGGATATGGCGGCGGTGATAGTGGCTGTAACAGTGGCGGGGACGCTAGCAGATATAGTGGCGGATGACGGCGCTGATAGTGACTGTAACAGTGGCGGGGACGGTGGCAGATATAGTGGCGGATATGACGGCGCTGATAGTGGCTGCAGCAGTGGCGAGGACGGTAGCAGATATAGTGGCGGATATGACGGCGGTGATAGTGGCTGTAACAGTGGCGGGGACGGTAGCAGATATCGTGGCGGATATGACGGCCCTGATAGTGGCTGCAGGCAGATATAGTGATGGATACGATGGCGGGGATAGTGGCGATGACGCTAGAGGTGATGGTGGCAATGGGTGCAGCGACTGCGGCTATGCTAGTGGTTGGATTGGAGGTTTGGAAGCGGCGGCGGCGGCGGCGGCGGTTGGGGTGGCGGGGGCGATTGCTGCTGACTGTTGTTGACACCCAGCGTGACTCCGCGCGGGAGGGGCGCCGTGAAAGGCTGCGCGTTGACGAGATCTCCCCCGACGGCGTGCGACGGAGTTCCCCCCCCCCCCCGCCGCCGCTAACGAGGAGGGGGAGGAGGGGCGGGGGAGGCGGGCGCTATGGGCTGACCTGCGGTGTCACCGCTGCGGGGCGCGCCCCCGGGCCCATTGTCCTTTTAATTGAATTTTCCGGGGGTGAAATTGGCTTCGGATACCCCTACCTTGTTTATAGGTGCGTTCACAAGGCAGAAAATTGTCTTATTCTGTCGTTGAGCCGATCTCTGATGGGAGGTTGTAATATGAATTCCGTTCAGTTGAGGGCTAATATTCGGGTGCTTCGCGCCAAATTCTGAGCAAGAGAGAAAATCATTGCTTGCTGGTAATAGATCGGTCTTATAGTAAATGTTATCTAGAAATTAAGCTACACACAGAATGAATTTAATCGAGAGTACTATACAATTCGATGCTGGTAACTTCTTGAAAGAAAATTCACCAATTCGATTTAGACTTTAAAAGTATCTTCGAAATCAATATACCTTTTTAATCAAGAAAACAATGAGAAAATGTCTGAATTGTGCCATTATTTGTTTATTTGGATAATTTTATTTTTTGTATTGGCAAATATTTGATATGTCTTAATAAGTCTTAAATCTCCAAATCTTTAAAGCCTATTCTTAACATTCCTATTTTCACTGCACCTACAAGTCAGTTCATTCTCTTTCCGATCCCCTGATCAAATTTTTGATGTGGTGTTTATATTAAAATGCGAACTGCTGTCAGACAGAATGGTCACGGTCAACCTGCCTTCATGATAACAATTGCATTTAACAAATTACGTTAGTAGACATATTTACAGTTCTTTTCTGGTCTGCTACTTCTGGAGGTGAAGTCCAATTTCCTCTCATTTTTGTGATTTATGGAAAGAGCCTGAAACATGCTATTGCTATTCTTAGAAGAATAACATTTCTTAAACATATTCATGTGTTCGTTGTTTTCATTACATCTCATGATCACCACCACCATTAGCACGTGATCATCTTGTTTCGTGTATTCTAAGATGGGATGTTGACACCCATCCTGGGTCCTGGTACCCTATCTGAAATGTTAATACCCTGGAATTGTTCACTGTGATAACTTCAAAGGTCTTTTGAAATATTCTGAGAAATCATGTCTCATATTTCTTTCTATATCGGTTCGTCTATAACACACTTCGTGTTTGTTACTTTACACCTATTTCTCAAGTGAGTGGAGTTCGTTGAAGATAATATAGTCAAACAAGAAGTTGCTGCTTTACAACGCGAGAAACAAGACTGTCCCGCATCTTCACCCGAGCGCACACATTCCTTTCCCTCGCCGCTTTATGCTAATGACGCAAATTTGCGAGGTGTTAGTGGACGAGAGACTGCCATAGAAGGGAAGGAGCTCAGCAGCGTCTGCGGCTCGAGTAATACCCGTTGGCCTCATCGGGCGTCGAACGAAGACTCCGAGAACGGAAGTCGGTCGTTCCTCCCGTGTGGTGAACGATTTTCCAGGAAACAGTAAACGTTGTACGAGCACCTGGATGATCATCATGTCTTCTTCATGAGCGATCGTATGGTGCTAAGTAGAAATATCCATGCCTCTTTAAAATATCATTAAAATGTTATCGTTTTATTCGATGTTCACTCTGACCAGCTATTTAGTAAATAATGTTCCAAATAGACAATTCTTCATGGTCACATTAAGTTTGATATTAGAGCTAAGCGGGCCTCATTTCACCTTCGTGTCCAGTCTGTCAAGAGTATCAAAATCGAACCTCTCGTCGTAAATTCTCCATGAAATGCTAATACAGAAACTTCGAATTCGATCATATATTACGTAACCTTTTTATCTTCTATCAATATACTTCCTGTAGAACATAAAACGAACGCTTCTGTGTTTGAAAGTAACACTCGATCGTGTGAAGTTCCCTTATACATTTACTTTCCCTAGAGACAGAATTCATAAACAGTCATAAAACACGCCTACAAAGGCCTCCTAAATATAAACCATCTCACCCGAGCGCTCACTGATCCTGAATATTCTTCATCCCGTGATGTTCTCCTCAGAAGTGCTCAAAGAATTATTATTCACCTCTTCCGAATGAAAGAACTTGTTCACTAAAGATTTAATGACGACGGACCGAGTGTTGGTCCGAATCTCGCTAGGAACATGTAGCCCGCAGGCCAGCGCCGAGATATTCACACGATCATCACGTGCCCGGGACGCGGCGACGTAATGTGTCCACTCTTTGGCAGGGAGGCGCAGAGAGGGAAGGAGAGGAGAGAGGGGAGGGGAGGGGAAGGGAGGAAGGAGAAGATGGGCGAGAGAGCGGGAGGGAAAGGGTTGAGGGAAGGAACTCCCGATTTACAGTCTTCCTCGCGGCCCAGGTGACCGGTGGCCAGGTGTTCTTCGAGAACAATGCCGAACCTCCCCCTCCCAACCCCGCTCACCTGCGCCATCGTCGGCCTTCCGAACGGGCAGGAATTCCTGCCGCGCCGCATTCGTTCGTCCATTAAATAAAAAAGGTATTTTTTTCTTCTTAAAAACGGCTCTCAAATTATGAGGGAAAATTACGGTAATTTGGACGGGAGCGTAATCGCGACCATTAGCATAGGCAGCGGGGCGCCCGCGCGCCCTCGCTCCCTCGCCCTCGCCCTTTGCCCGGAAGCCCGCGGACGAGGGTGGCGATCGCGACAGCGCCCTCCGCCCTCCACCCTCCACCCTTCGCCCTTCAACCTCTGCCCCGCGTCCTCCGCGTTCCGATCTCTGCCCTACACCTCCTTCCTTCCGCCCCTTGTTATCTACGCTCTCCACTTCCGCCTTTGGCTTCATCATCCGTCATTGGCTTCCGACGTCCACTCTCATTCACTTTCTCTGTGCCTCTCCCTTCCCTTTTCCTTTTTTCTCCCTTTCTATCTTCGTCTTTCTCTCTTTCTACCTCTCTCCCCTCCCTTTCCTCTCTTTATACTTCTCTCTTTCACTGTCTACATAATTTGTCTATCTATCAATATGTCTACCAACCTACCTTTCTACCTATCTGTCTATCTATCTGTCTACCTTACATTGCTCCCCTCTTCTGCCAACAGACTTTCACTCAGACAACTGCTCTTCTATTTTTGAACACCCATCCAACCATTATTTAATTTCACTCTCTTCACAAAAAGCCTTCAACTTTGGTTTTCGCTAAAGGTTTGTCATCCTCCTGTGCCCTCGGTACTTCTTCGTCACAGGTCTCTACTTTCTACCTCTCTTACCCTCGCTCTCTATCCCACTCTTTTTCGCCCTCAGATATATTCCTGGGCCACTCAATTGGCAGCGCTTAATTTAGACTGAAATGAAACCGAAATCGAAACTAATTAAAAAAGAAAACTCTCGACGTCATTAATGGGAAACAAAGTGGTAAAATTGCCTCAGTACCACATACTGTAATACTGAGGGTTTACAGCCAGAGACTCTCGTGAGTTATATTTGTAGCATATTTAGCAAATGAAAGGGACTAAGGAAACAATCCTCTGTAGGAACTGCTGCACTTCACCAACAGTAATTCTGTTGAACTTGAAGGCTTCATCGATGCAGCGCGCAAGGTGAAAAAGAGTAAATTCCAGTCTGTCTGGTACATCGTGAATGCGATAACAAGGTCTTCTAGAGCAGAAGAAAACCAGTGTGGTGAAGAAGATACAAACGAGGAAAGTTTTCTAATCCTACAAGAGATATATAAGAACTGCGGTAAAATAAAAAAAATATTGGGCGCATATGTGTACAATGTGGAATTAAATGTGGTGAGGTCAATTTCACTAGGGAGGATCTGAAAAACATTGTTCACAGAAAACTGTAAAAAAATTGTTTATTTTAAGTCCAAGTTATGCTATTCATATTTTGAATCCGTATACGTTGAATTAGTTCTAAGATATTACACTACGGCTCCGAAATAATAAAATTAATTTTAATAGGGAAACTTTATTTTGTTTTGGTGCTCTTGAAAACAGTGAATATCTAGTGTACTGAACGAAAAATGATAGTCCCTCTAGGTTCATTGCAACGGGAGAGGTCTGTATTGTGTTTGTGTTTATTTTTCTAATAAAGTTATCAGGGACACATACGTGCATTACCTGGCCCTTGCTCTATGTATTTGTACCCGTTGCAAATCAGGAAACTTCAATCTAACCATTATTTTCTGTTAGTGGTAAAATACGATTCTGCTGTGAGTTTAACAGAATTATAAATGTAAAGAAAGGGTTTTAATTTGCTTCATTGATTAGCTAACAAATGTCATTCTGGTAATGCCTCCCTTTTAACTGTATTAAATTTCATTTTTTTAATGTGTTTTAATCGAATCATTTACGAGAGTATCTTGAAAGTACTTTCTGTAGGGCTACTCATTTCTTTCTCTGTCAAGTGGAGTCCGTTTGTCAGAATTTAAACCCCCCGACGAATATTACTTCTTTAGTGATTGGACAATATTTCTCTCTAATGATAGGGTGAAAAGGCAGCTATTTCCTTCCTGAGCACTTGGGTGGAGGAAAACGAATTTGTCAGGTTGAGATTTATTACTTTCTAATAAGGAGTATCTCAATCGGAAATGACTCAACGAACAGCAGATGTTGCTGACGTGGGAACGGAGCACAGAAAAGAGTACAAGGACGATTACGAACATGTATTCTTGATAATAATTTACTTTAATTTCTTTCGTATGTTATGACTTTAAGAAAGATTTTATTTCGTTATTAATATGATATGCGTCTATAATAAACGAAGTACTTACACTCACAAAAGATATAAACAGCGAAGCGTTAGGACTAGGTACAGTACCTGTCTCAAAAATTCAGATAAGACTAGACGTAAATCTTGTTCCATCTTAACGTGTACATGAAAATAACAATATTATTTACAATAGATATCCATAATTGATATTTTTATTAATAAAGATTATTTCAAGTACATTTATTGCACATATACTTGGATCAGCGAGAAAATTTAGTGTTGATTTGTCCCTCAATGCCCATGAATCGTGCGTCTTTTTAGAACTTTTTGTAACCTCTTTTGAAAAAATCGGCATAGATTATGTAATCTGAAGATATTTGAAAACAAAACAAATTATAATAAGAAATTATAAATATAGATGTTCTGGGCAAGAGCAAACACAACACTTGGAAATTTCTTTATACGCAATTGTGTATTCCATGCCCAAAGTTTTATTAAGAGAAATTTGCCTCTCTCGTACTATTCGCATAGAAACATTTTGTTTTCACTCTGTGCCGAAAATGTTGTTATCAGTTTTTCTCGAATCTTATATTTATTGAGTTGGGCCTTAATCCCCAGAACATTTTACAACATTCTTTTCCAGAATGTTAATCTTGATGTACACACATAGCAAGAGCTGTCATCAAACATTAAATTAATTGAAAATTAACCACATTCACATGGTACACACATATTCACATGATGTGGTTCATTACTTTGAGTGCCATAATTTCAAACTGTATTCCATTTAGATGTTTTCGTTTTATAACCTAAAAAAATGGATGTCGCTGGCGAGAAATCACAAAACTACATTCTCGGGGATTCCATCGTCCCGGTGGGGCTACAGGCAAAAAAATTCGCTGGAACACAGAAGAGAGACCCTCACAGGTGGCCGAGGCACAGGGCCCCGTTCCCTCGTTGCCAACCAGCGGACGCATTCTTTCGGGCGACTACGGACGCGCGCGCGGTCGCCAAAACAGGCCCCGGCTGCCACCCACGCCCCCACCCCCACCCCCGCCCTCACCTCCGCCTCAGCCCTCCCCGGAATCCGCCCCACCCGCGCAGCCTCTCGCAATTTTTGGTCTTGGCTGCCCGTGTCAGAAGCTTCGCGATTCTAACGACCTTTCAACTCCAGACCCAGGTTCACTTCGATGGCGACTGCATCATGCTAGACAGTACTACCCTCATTACGTTGATTAGTGGTCTCGGGAGCGCCAACTGCTCAAGTCATTAGTCCCGTAAGTGTAGTGCATGGTTTATTGCGGGAGGTGGCTGTGTTCTTCCCTCGCTGAATGGTGAGATCCGGCGCTGACATACCGTCGGCTTGCGGGGTTTTCCCTCAACCAGGTATCTCCCACCAGCGGGTCACCGCCTCAGATTGGACAAGCTCTAAGCTCCCGACCAGTCTTCCGGCATGTGTGGTAATACAGTGTACGCAATTGAGTGTATAAGTAAGGGATGAAGTTAGAACAAGGACGAAGATGGGAAGATCGCATGCGGTCCATGGCCGGTTTGTCAGGGTACTGCTGCGGCATTAGTCTAGTGTTGATCCGAGAAACCACTGAAAACTACCGATCTGAGCATTCTGACACTAGAATTCTCCCTCAGACAATGTCTTATCTGTCGAAAATCTTGACATTATATTTAGATTAGATTTATTCAGTCAAAAAAACAGTAAAAACTGTATGTGCGGAGTGGGGGAGATTATCTGCGCACGTTCTCTTGAGTTCCAGAATCCCTTCCCGTCATTTTAGCTATAAATAGTTGAAAGATGAGTAAAAGTTTAACATACATAAATAAATTAAATAAATAAATTTTTAAAATCGTAAGATGAGCAATATTTGAGAAATAGTCATTTTCGTTTCTTCGTCATTCGTCACATCGTTGGGACTCGAACCCCAAGTCCTTCAGATCAGAGGCACTGGAGTGACAGCTAATGTGATGGGCTTGGGACATTATAGTTTGAAACTCTTGCTATTCTAAACAGTAGCTGTATAATGAAATGAATGTTATTTATCTTTGAACAGTAAATGTATTTTCAAAATGAAGTACAACATTGTCGATTATTTCAATATGGGTTTGTGGTTAATTCGTACACGCATTATTAAAACAATCTGTAGCATTTCCACTATCTATGTTTCAATACGATATTCCCTTTGCTGTCACCTACATCGTAGCCCACCGTCTCCGCTCCAACCCACATGCCGTGGCGGTCGTCACCTCCCTCACCGCCGCCTGGAGCGCTGCGAGCGAGCGAGCGAGCGAGCGAGCGAGCGAGCGAGCGAGCGAGCGAGCGCCAACTGCGCGGAGGCGAAATGCACAAACGCAATAAAGCGGACACTTGTAGGGGAGGCCATGACTCCATAAATCAACTGCGGAGCAGTCGAACATCGCGACGGCCGTGTCGTAAATCTGCGGCGGAGAGGCGAAGCGCGGCCAAACGCTAGGCGGAACGGCGCCGCGCAGTAGCCGCCAGCGTTGCCAACCGCTCGGGACGGGAGAAAAAATAAATAAAATAAACGCGGAGGTGTTTTGAAAAATATACGGACGCTTTTGTGGAGACAAACAGGAGAAATTGCGACCGCTGACGAGGTACTTTGTACTTGCGAGGCGAAATGAGTCACCTTGGGTTCTAATGGGGAGAAGTTCTTGTCGTTGCTGTCGGAGGCCGAATAAGGAATTGACAAGAAGCTCATGGCTTTTGTGTTCTGAGAGGTAATGTCGGATTTTGGATGAAATAATTTTCGAAATTGAAAATATATTTCCAGAATTTCTTGCCGCTGTGTGTAAATAAGAGTAATGTATATATTAAATATTACTTCAAGCTTCCATTCACTATTTGAATTGTTTGTAAAGCAGTTTCGTCGCTTTGTATTCTTAAATATTTCAATCATTAGGAGCTTTTCGAATTACTTTTTTACTTTTATGTAGTTTTTCTCGCAGCATATGTGAGAAAGTGGATGTAATGCACTTCCACTGGATAATGTATTCACTTTCAATTACACTTCCATGGAATATATATGTCTTTTAGTTAAGTATTAAAACAAAATAATAACTTTCTAATATTCTTTATTTGATTATATTAGTATATTTGTTACAAAACATACAGTTCATTCTTTTGACAAATGTCTTTTAGAAGTTACGATTGTTTGAACAAATTCATTTTTGTCGTAAAAAATCTCTCTGAAATGCATGTAAATATTGAAAATTGCTGTACCACAATAATAATCACTCTGAAGCTCTTTTCTCTAACAGAATCCTGTCCACAGGCCTGCGATGAAAATATATAACTCTTCAAATTTCTAGCAATTAATATTTTCCGAAGTAATTGATGATTTCTTCTTTTGGTACAAAAGAGATTACATAATGGTGAAGCAAAATAAATGCTCACACACCCGAGTGAAACAATGGTTCCATAACTTTTCTTTTATTGTCTGTCTGAAATATTCATGTTTCCTGTAATTTATCCCGAATGTCCGACATGTTAACCTTTTCCTTGAATTGTTCGTGTCTTATTTCTCCATAGCCATTTTCTTCAAATATACTTTATTACGTTTGAACATATCGCTGGCAGTATGTCATTTGAACATTTCACAACATCAAGAACAGCAGCTCAACTGGATTTAGACAGGAACGCATTTTGTCTTGCCTCTCAAACAAAACGAAGTACAAAATATAAATTTTTAACATGTTTAAGAATCTATATTAATTACTATTCATTTTTACAATCAATAAAATTAAATTTTTGAAATGTATTTTCACAACTGCAATTCGTATTATTATGCTGTGTTCACGTTGCAGCCCTTAAAATATGGATAGCCTGGACCAAAGTGAAATGGGCTCAGAGTGATCGTCAAAAACTAATATATTTACAAACAATGTGCTTGAATATGTCTGTCGATGATATTTTAGAAATCACATCCCACATCAAAACTCTTCCTACCAAGATGAAATCTTCGTAGGGTGTGTCCGGAGTGCCATCGTAGGCATCTGGGCCCAGGTGCAAAGAACTCGCGTTGGCAACGCGTAGAGTGGAACCGTGGCAGGGGGTGTTGGAGAAGGGGCGGGGCGGGGCGGGGGCTACAGGTGCATCCTCCGCCCGCCAGCCCGACCGCGTCGCCCCACCCAGTCCTGCCACCCTTGCCGGTGCGGACAGGATAAATCATCCGGTTCCGACACGCCCACTGATTAACGAAGCGGCGCGGGGAATTTCCCCTCCTCCCCCCTCCTCCGCCCCCTCCCCGTCCGCCCTCCTCGCTTCCCCTCCTCCTCCTCCTCCGCGCGCCACCCCGATGTTGTCCCATCACATGAGGAATGCCATAAACTGGAGAATTTTGATGAGAAATTTTGACTTATATGATGTTCCTATTAAAATCACTTTTCTACATTGTTGAGGGTTGTTTACATTTCTGCCTATTGTAAAATAAATAGTGGGCTGGAAATCGTCCGCGAGGAAGTGGACTAATACCACGATTCCAAACGAGGTAAAAGGAAAATGGTAGGCTTACGTATGAATTATTAAGGACGAACAAATGGTGGACGTTTTGAGAGATTTAAATGCATGATCTCCATGGATCATAGATTATCCACAAAGAAACAGTTGAAACTCTTTGCCACCGAACTACGCCTCAGTCAGACATCACACTCCTGGATAATATTTCTTTTATGGTAATCGGAACTTATTTTATACGCATAGCTAATGGCTGCACGAACGTTGAACCTTGAATCGTGTCCAAGACACCGGACAACGTATCAGCGAAATGAGAAAGGACGCGTGTTTGAATACCATTACGGTCAGACAGAGGAATGGTCTGAAAGTAAATAGAACTCTCTTCACTTCAACATTTCATTCTTTATTGAGTTAATGAAATTCGAAAATTACATTTATTTTATCCCAATGTTGTGTTATTTTGTTAAACAACTATTCGGTTGTCGAAAAATAACAATGCATATTTTTTTTTCTAATTATTACATCGTGTTTTCATCCTAGAATTTCAAAATTGAAATGATGCTTGGCTGTCTAATATATATTTTATCAAACGGCACAGCCTACATTTTGTAGTATTAAACACGCTTCATTTCCAAATAACTCAAAAAGCGGTCGTGAAGCTCACAAAATTTTCCAAAAACAAACCGATCAATTAGATAATAGTGTGACTTGTGTCCTTTATTGATTACCAACAAATCTTCATTTGTAACTAATTAAAGTGAAGGTCAAGACTAATATCAATGTGAAGGATGATTGTTTTCAAACGGCAACTTCCCAAAAAAATTTAAGAACTGTAGGGTATTTTAGATAATGTAATCAAATCACCGTAGTTACAAATATTTAAACGCTGAAACTACAACACTTCATATTCTAAAACGTTTTAAAATATCCGACAGTTATACCACAAAAATGTTTCTCTTGATTTTTACAAACTAGAATTTAAATATTGTCAATGCAAGTTTATTAAAAATGACTAGAATTTAAAATCAATAGAATAGTTGAACAAATTACACATTTAAAAACAGCTAATGTTCCCTGTATTTTCATGGGAAATATTTTCCAACTACTTTACATACTATCAATTTTTTTACCAAAACCTTCGAAGTCATTATTCTACACAAAATAACAATCAACAAATATTTCATTTTGTCATTCATAATCCTTGTTAATATTTGAATCTACTATGATATAAAAAAATTAATATTTGAATGACTCTCTTGTCGAGGAACAATAAGAACCAACCTCTCTATTTACCTTTTCATCCATTACGCTTCGTTTGAATCGGAGTCTCATCACATTGAAACATCCTATTTATTGATTCCCCGTAGCAGTGTATTACAATATGAATGCATAAACTTTGAAAGTGTTGTGTGTAACTCGTGACAAAGAACGGTTGATGGAAGAATCAGCATTGATCGTCGGTCACCATGGAGTTGGGATATCACAGGGTTGTTTAAAGAAGAACTGGATTGAGATCGCTAGAGAATGGGCACTTGGGTGTAGGTCTCTTGTATGTTCATTTGATATCAACGAGATAAAACCGAAACAGTTGCGACTTTGGTGAATATTAGATAAAACCCTAACATTGAGAAACCTTGGAAAAGATGATTCCCGAGTGGATACTAAGAACGTAAAATTTCCGATTGATCCTTGATGAAAGAATTCGTGAACAAAATACTTGTTTTGTGTTTACAACTTGAAGTGTTATTATTTAAACTACCTTTAGAGAGAGGTCAACCCGCAGTTTGGTAAATGGTACTACAGCTGAAGCTGATTTAGTTATTGGCATTACAAACGGTCGCGGGCACTTCACGTGCATACGCTGTTGCGGGAACACGAGGTTCAGAAGACTCGCAACCCAGTGTTTCAGCGGTGGCTCAGCGATCATTGACAGACGCCGCGCAAGTGTTGAATGAAACGTCTTCTTTCCGTCGCCGGGGCCGCGGCACGCGCTGTAGATTATCGGGGCCTTTGTGCGTCGCGGCCACATTGTCTGCGGCTAACGAGAGCGTCGCGAGGACACAATGGGATCGGGCGGCGCACGCAATGCTGGCAACGGGGACCCCCCCCCCCCCACTCGACAGTTGACTGTCGCTGGCGCCGTTGCGTCTTCAGCTCCGAAACCTTCAATGTGGCAGCGGCCTTTACGCTGCTGTCGCGATGCCCAACTCGGAGGAAAATAATAGACGTAAACCTTCAATGTGGCTGCGACCTTTACGCTGCTGTCGCGAAGCCCAACTCGGAGGAAAATAATAGACGTGATGTTGACTTCGAATTAATTTAGGGGGTTGTTTAAATTTATTTTTTTAAGTTTATTGATGTGAATCAGAAATTAATAGAAATATTTATCCACGTACTAAGGCATTGATAATTGAATCGTGGACAGTCACGGTAGTCCTAGATTTATTTCGTTTCATTATGAAACTGTTTCCAGTATTTGTTTCCTGTTCTTGACGTAGCTTTCCTACTGGACTAACCTAAATTACATTTTACTGCATACATTTATACTTCCAACGCATGTAAGCCTTGAAAATGAGACAAAACGTGGTTTGGAAAAATTTGCCGTAACAAATAGTTTTATTAATTGATGATACACATCAATAAACTTAAAAAAATAAAATGACTGCCAATAATAACACCTGGACAATTCTCCCCGTGTTTAATGAAAATATACATTCTAAGAAATCAACTTCAAATTAATTGCTACTTGAACGTGCTTAATTCTAAGTGGATGGCATCACTGTGGGGATGGATTCATTTAAAACATAAGGGTTTTGCTTTAAAAATACATTTGAGCATTCTCCTCAACAAACGTTTGTGATGTTTGCTTGAAATGAAATGTAGTGGACTTCGAAGTTTTATTGCTTGCTGTTATTAAACAGTTTTACAGTATAAATTCCAAATTATAATAATATCATAAAATTAACAGAATGAATGTTTATCTGTCGTCATTGTGTTAGGTTATAATCAGCGAAGCAATGGTACCCATTCGATTTTTCATTTAATTTCAAAGATGTGTTTTTAAATGCAAAGATAAATAAGTGTATAAAAGTGCAATTTCAGCATTTGTTTGACACACGTGTCTCTTTATAAACCATTTTCAGTGATTATAATTATGTGTTACGCGTTACGCCTTTAAAATATGGTGGATAGCAGAATTTCTTCCTACAACATACATGTCCGCAACTTGGTAAATATTAAACATTTCAAATACATTTTTAGGAACATGTTTAACTCTGAACAGTAAGTAGTGATTGTATTCTTAAAGTATTTGAAATATTCTCACATTTCATTAGTGTTGAAGAAAAAGTACTTAATGGCATGAAACAAAATTTGTTTTCTTCGATTTTCTATGTGGTGCCTATGTTGTATTTACAACTTTTCTACAGTACGCCTCCTTATGCGAGTAATCGCAGGGTTCAGCTAGTATTTCCTAGTTTCAGAGAAATAGTGACCCATTAAATATGAAGATGTATAAAGGAGTGTGCATTTTTATTATTATTTAACAGAAACCGTTTTTAGCGTTTTCTATGCTTCTTTAGCATAGGGTACTGCGCGAGGTTTAACTTTTTCTTTCAATGGAAAGTCTGGTAAATGTGTTTCTGATAGCACATGGAAGTCAGATAAATTTAAATGTTGATACATGAGATCATTCACCGTAAGTCATACAATTAGGTTATTACATATGTCCAGAAAAATGAATTTTAGCTGTTACGAGGATAACTAAAAATATTAAAAACGGATAAGTCATTCTTACTTATAAAAGGGATCCGTTGGAACGATAATGATATAAAAAAAGAGAAAGATCTAATTAAACTATGAAAGATATTATCCGTCGGATGAAGTTAGGTAAAATAATATCCGTGAGTGGATACTACGAGAAACAAGTTCAATCTAATTTATTCTTGGGAACTCCATCTAGGGCGTAGGAAATGTGTACAGCCGGCCACAATGCAGCTACGGCGCCCAACAGCAAATATATTAGAGACAATGAAATCAACATTGACATTTTTCTTGATGTGAAATTTTGTTTTCTTTACGAATGAGAAATTTGTTACTAAAAATAAAAGAACTGTGAACAATATTATATTTTAAAAATCGCTACTCAATGCTCACATTTGCTGATAATTGTCTTTTCCGGAGCAATTTTATTGTTATATTTTTACAATGGTATTCTTATTATTTTGCGTTTATTAATATTAAAATTGTCATTATCCTGTCAGATTTCATTTCCTGGAAAAGTTTCTTTTAAGTTTAAAATTCTAGAGAATATTTGATGGATAATAATCCATTACAAAGTAATATTCATTAAAAATGTTATCACTCAATATTTAATCAAAATATAAATTACTATATTTATTTAAAGAAATATTTTCTCTTGAATGTCCATGATACACCAATGATTAGAAATAACTAAAAACTCTGAATAGCGTATGAACAATTCATGTAATTCTGTCTGCAGTTTTCTGTCCGCTTTTCTCTGGTAGTGAATATATTGAGCAAAAAACCATCGCATTTTAATTAATTGAAGATCAAATGCAAACATCTCGGACGTATGGCCCTTCATTCATGATCCCAAGAAGACTAAACGACTCCGCAGAGCCGTTACTGTTCCATTGTAAAGCCTCTTCTCGCTGCCATTGAAAGAAACTACCTAACAGTCACGACGGCTGCTGACCCGTGGACGCAGGCGATTCTTATCAATCGCTGAATCGATTAGAGCGATTCATCGATTCCACACTCGTCAGCCAGTAATTAAATGTAGAGGGCGTCTCCGACACAATGGACACGGGCACGCGCCCTTGGAAGAGAACGACTAGGGCCCATTCAGGGCCGCTCAAATCATGCCCAGCGGCCGTTCATGGCCCAGGAGGTCAACTGAGTCTCAGGAAGTTTGTTTGCCGTTTGAAAAATACACGTAAAGGAATGTTAATTTAAACGTGCATTAAATGAATTCACTCGCATTCATCACGTAGCAAATAATAGGGTGAATTGAAAGCAGTAATGACTTTATGCCTCAAAATGTGAGCTTTCTCTCCCCCTGTAGAACAGTAACTTTCTTCCAAATACGTTTACTTTTTGGAATGAAATATTGTCTTCTCAATTATCAACATTTAATAATTTTGGAAACACTCGTAATTATGAGAAAACGAAAATATAAAATTGATAAGAGAAGCAACGTGGTCGTGTTAAGGTTTCATCCGTAAACTTCAACGGCTAATAAACAATTGTTGTTAGCTCGGCCTCAACGAAAGATGTGTCCATCACATGCGCACGTCCTCCAAAAGGTTGCGCACCCTTGGATCAAACAGGCAGGCTTTGGGGCTGCATCTCGCGACGCCGATCGTTTTCCGATGATGACGAATCAGTAGGCGGGTCTCGCGCTGGCGGGCGGCGGCGCGGTGGCGTGGCGAGGTGCGGAGAAGGAGGGCAGGGAGGGGCGGGGAGTTGGAGCGCGCCAGCGCACGCCGACCACCGCCGCCGCCGCCACCGCCACCGCCGCCGCCACCGCCGCCGCCGCCGCCGCCGCCGCCGCCGCCGCCGCCGCCGCCGCCACCGCCGCCGCCGCCACCGCCACCGCCGCCGCCACCGCCACCGCCGCCACCGCCGCCGCCGCCACCGCCGCCACCGCCGCCACCGCCACCGCCACCGCCACCGCCGTCCAAATAAAATAAATAACCGCTCCGTCAATAACTTTTACTTGGGACAGAAATAAGAAGAAATTGTCCGGGAGAAATCGGCGCGCCGCCGGCCAATGGGGGGCCCCGGCGCTGGCGACATGCTCGCCGGAGGAGGCGCTCCGGCGCTGCCCGCTCTCCGATTGGCGCTCTGATATCGGCCGGCCCGCGAGAGCCAGCGTACTTACGTATGTACGTGCCGCCGCCGCCGCCGCCGCCCCGCCGCATGCGTAATGTGCCGCCGCCCCGCTGTGCCCCCGCCCCTTCACGCAGCCTCCGACGACGACGAGGAGGAGGAGGAGGAGAAGGAGGAGAAGTAAGAGGAGATGGCCGAAGACGGCGGTGTAGAGTCGCAATGCCCCAGCGCAGCCTCCGTAAGCGTTGCGAACGGGGTGTTGCAACGCTCTCGATTTGGAATCCTCTGGTTCGTTTGTTGAAACGTAAGGCAAATTCATTTAGCTCTCAAGCTGAAATATCCTCGTTCGTTTGCTGAACAGTGTCAGGTGCGTTTCGCTCTCGGTTTGGAACTTTCTCGTTCGTTTGTTGGAAAGTGCCAGGTACATATCGTTCTCGGTTTGGAATAGTCTCGTTCTTTTTTCGAAAAGTATCAGGTGCATTTTACTTTTGGTTTGGAATCTTCTCGTTCGTTTGTTGGAACGTATAGCAAGATAATTTCGCACTCGTTCTGGAATATTCTCATTCGTTAGCTGGTATGTGCCAGGCGCATGCCGCACTCGATTTGAAATATTCTCGTTCATTTGCTGGAAAGTGACAGATGCATTTCGCTCTCGGTCTGGAATATTCTCGTTCGTTTGTTGGAACGTGCCAGGCACATATCGCTCTGGGTTTGGAATATTCTCGTTCTGTTTTTGGAAACTGGCAGGTGCATTTCGCTATTGGTGTGGAATCTTGTATTTCACTTGCTGGACATTGGCAGGTGATTTCGCTCACGGTTTGGATTATTCTCGTTCGTTTGCTGGAAAACAGGAGGTGCATTTTGCTCTCCGTTTGTAATTGTCTCCATCGTTGTGGAAAGTGGTAGAGGTATGTGGCGTCAGACTATTTAATTTAGTTGTGATTCTACATGTTTATAGATGATGTATTTACAGAGGCAAGCCATGGACGTGTTCTTACACATTTCGTCTTTGATTTTTGGAATAAAAGCAATGTTGACATAGATGTGGAAGCAAGTGGAACATCACGTGTCTCGTCTCTCATCATCTGCACTGTTTGTCGAGGTGTTCCTGAGCTTTCCAATTTCCTTCTAACCGGATGAGAAGTACTTGCAAATATTCTTATAAACAGAAAATACGGAGGAATAAATTGAGTTTCGAATTCGTATTTCATGTGACTGAGTACAATGCAAAGTTCATTGACTTGCTTGAGGACATCATTCCAGAGACTGAAATGATAGATAAGATTATCGTTTTGGGGAAAATACTTGGTTGTCTTTTGTGATTTAATGCCTTTTTTCGGTGGTAGAACAGTAATTTCCTAATTCGAAAATTTCTTATTCATGCAAAGAAGTTATAGGTAAATACTAGTTCACACAAGTAGCGATGATATAATGTACAATAAAATCCCTTTACATTCTCAGAAAAAATATTGTCTCACCTTTTGTTTAATCTTATTTTATATATACTCGCACGTCCTCAAACACCGCTGTAGTAGATATAGCTTCATGCTGAATAAAACAGGAAATCAGTATTTTCGAATAGTGACGTCGACAATGCACGAAATTTTTTTATTTACTTACCCGAAACATAATTTTTCTTGAGGAAGATGGAGAAAAATGTATCTTCAGAAATTGTGAGATGTATATTTAACACGCCTATTTCTTTCAGAATGACCAATTTAAATCATATCGTTTGTGCCTGAAAATACGCTGTTAAAGGCGGCAACAGGAAGAAACAACCGAGAAAAAAGGACGGATGTAAGGAACAAAGGGTATACTCTCTCTAGGATCTAGACGTATGACAACACACATTCCTTATACATTTTCTGTTACATGAACTACGTTCTTATGTATTAAAAATATTATGTGATAAGTTATTGGTATAATTAAGAGGAGGATTTGCAATAATGAGAAATTAAGCCATTTAAGAAATTGTTCTTAAAAACGCACTAGTTTCCGGTACGTTTATATTCTAGGATCATTAGGCATATAATGTATTTGCCATTGTCTAGGAATGAGAAAAAAGAGCCTTGTTTCAAAGAAATGAGATGGAATTATAAACCTTATATTTAACAAAAATTGTAAAAAGTAAATATAAAAAAAGTTCATATGTGAATAAATCCTTGCTACATTAATTACACCATTATTTGAATTTTCAATTTTTACGAGTTTTGAATATCAACATTTCTATTCAATTAAGTTCATTCTGATAAATTTGTTTTTAAAAGGTAAAATTGCTCTGCGTTTTTCGCTGCGATAAGTAAATGTGTCACCTCATCACTTTTCTTTCTGAGTGCTTAGTAATTACATTGTAGATAACTTTGTTAAAAAACCACAAATCCATGGTTAGACAAGTTCTTTTTCTCTGTTTGTTAAAAATAATACAATTTAATTACTCCCACTATTTTTACAGATTTTACAATTTCAAATACTCAAATGACAGTCCTGAAAGCTATGTGATCTGAACGTCTATATCACTGAATGACCACCATATATATACCATAATATATACTAATAATAATTGACGGGGATGAAAATATACATAAACTGAATATTTAACAATGAGGACAATAACATCCTACAGAGAGATTAGACTTTAAAAAAGTATTATTCGTCATTAAGTTCTACTTATTGACATCCAATGAAAACCATATTGTCAAAATATTATCGTTCAGGAGATTCATGTTCCTGAAGAATGAAATATAAAAAACATACAAATGTTTTAACCAAGACATCAAACCTTTTTAAAATAATTTTCCGATTTCGGTTAGTAAAATATTTAGGTTTCGGTATTGGTTTATGATCGCGAAATGCTCCGGTTTCAGTTTCCATTTCGAAATTATTACAATTGTGAAAATGTGTTCTTAATTCATTATTAGATAATTTTGGAATTAATTATATTGCTATACAAATACATGAATCAAAATGTTTCTCTATTTCTCTCCTCTAGACGACAAGAACTTGGATAATTAAAAATAATTAAAAATTTTGCTCCCTAAAAATAGGCATCTGTTTGTTTTTGAGTGTTTTCAAAACATTTCATAACATGAATCCAGAGTAAAAATTTACCCGAAATTATGAATACATTTAAAAAATAGAAATTAGAATCAAAACAGTTTTCTTCGGTTTTACTTTCAGCAATACATGCAATGAAAGAATGACGGTTTAAATGCCTTGATTTAAAAAATAAGTAAGAGCATATTCCAGATATTCAACATTTGCGTTCACCAAAAGATGATCACTTGGAAGTTCCCCGTGTGATGTATATTTTCCCACATTGCCAGTTTAAAAAACGAAAACATACGTTAAGCGTTATGTATCTTGAGTTTTCTCTTTTTAAAATTTTAAGTGCACATGTCCTTAATGAGAGCTTCTCACAAGAAATACTTCCACTTCTGTTTAAAGGTGCGGGCGAAATTCAATAACCTTCCGATTTTAGGTACATGCACAATCCACTACTGAACTATCGCGTGTACATCATAACGGCTAACACTTAAAAATACCGCAAGGTTACTGTATACTCATTCTTCACACATGCATCAACACCTGCTTAGGTGGTTCAGGGCATCAGTTGATGCCACTACAATTTCTCTGTCCAGCAGGTCCTGGGTTTCGAGTCCCGACGGTGGCAAGATTTTGGACACTGGGTACATAGGTAGGTCGAGGAGAATTCTAGGTGCCAGCTGCTCTGATCGGTAGTTTTCCGTGATTTCTTCGATCAATATTAGGCGAATGCCGGAGCAGTGCCCCAACAAACGGTTTACAGACAAGCGTGATCTTTCCTTCCTCTTCCTTCTCCTATCCTCACTCCTTGCTTACACACTGACACTCACATGCACTACATCACCACACATGCCGGAAGACCAGTTGGGAGCTCAGAGTTTTCCTCGGCTGGGGCGATGCCCCGCTGCTGGTGGAGAGTACTAGGAGCAACCCCGCAAGCCGACAGTAGGTCGGCGCCACATCTCGCTATCCAGTCCAGAAAATCACTGCGATTTACCGCGCGAAACAATCATGCACTACACTTACGAGACTAATGGCCTTAGCTGTTGTGTCTGGAATAACTAATCAGGAACAATTATCTTCAAAACAATCTTCTAGCCAAGCCTGAAATATTGTCGAATCATATTGACTCTCCAGCATCAAGCAAAATCTTGCAGTCGCCCAAGCACCGGCGGTTCCATTATTTATACTTCATTGAGAGTCATAGAGCAGCGTTTCTATCAAAACACATCGTCAAGACGCTTCAAGCATTCTCTGGCCAAATGATGCGCTAAACATTTTGAATGTCTGTTTAAATATTTTTTATATATTTTAAATATTTTTTAAATATTTCAGGTTTTTAGACCGTAGGCCACAGAAAATACTCTTGCTGGCCGCTTGCGGACGGCTCCCCTCAGGTTGTGCTCCACTGATCTGCACCAATGAAAAATAGCTCAGAAATGAAAGCTCACCTTTCTTTTTGTTTATTTCAAAATGTTCGGATTCCACGTGACGATTGGAAACTGGAGAACTGTTGACTGCGTCTGGAAGTTTAATATGTACAAACAACACTCACTTCCTTGATAACTGTGATGAAAAACATTAAATTAACGTGAATCAGCAATTCCAGTTTCTTCCTGTCACTGATTTCGAGAGGGAATAGAATTAAGTAGGAGATTGGTGACAGCCTAGCGGAAAGGAATGTCAAGTGTTGAAAGAAATGCCACTATCTCTTCCTCTCACTGACCTCAATCCAGTTTACTATAAAACTAAGAGAATTTCGTGTAAAGGGCAGACCGGAAGAACTCAAGTTTCTATAAAGCTACACAAAAATAATCTGCTAAATACTGGTAATATATTTAAAATGTGAGGTTTGTAGTACATTGTTTAAAAACTTTATTTCTTTCTATAATTTTGTTGCTTCATCTTATCTCAAGTCTCGAATCTACTTCTTTTCCCATTATAAAAATTGTCATTTTTTTGGAGGGGGAGACCAAGCATACATATAACGCAGCGTTATGAAATATTACCCTGAGAAATGCACTGGTTTATTGATGGGAATTAGTATCATTTTATTTTGAATGTTAGAAAAATAAGTTTGATGGGCTCACTTGTTTGGTAAAAAACAATTTCTTCTATTATTTTCACGATTTGCTATTTCTGCGTTATAGGAGTAATGGGAGAGGGCATATTAAAGTTGGTTTCTCACTATGGCAAATGTCTATAAAATGGTGACAACAATGTAGAAAAATACTGTAAGAAATGGAAAAATAAATTTTGTTTTGAATTTTGTTTTTAACTTTTATGATTATTTTTCCAAAACGGTACTTACTTAAAAAACACGTCTCGTGTCTTTAAAAGAATTAATGACAATGCGCGGCTTACCAAGACGTCCCCTTTTAGAGTCACATCTTATTACTAAGCAAATAGACCTACTCACTTTTTAAGCGCATGTCATTATTTAAAAATCTAATATTTCGGTATCAATTGCATCGAGAAAGAAATCTCTAGCTTCAATATTAAAGGTAGAGGACAGGTTCGAAAATAAATTTGAAATTTTCAAAATTTCATAAGTTTTAATGAAAATCACAACTATAAATTTTTTATTAATTAATGTTTTTCTATTCCGATTAAAAACTTAAAAAATGTATTGCAGCCATTTTCCAGAAATGTTGGAAAAGATTACAGGAGTTCATATAAATTACACGCAGAAATTAAAGTACCCTGATCTTTGACATGCACTACTAGATTTTGCTTCTGATGTGTCTACCAAGTTTCAGATCAAAAGCTTCTAATCGGTTCGAGATATGGGCGACGCATACATCAACAACATAGAAATTCCGATTTTTGAAAATTAAGTGGAGGTTATCTCCTTGTTATCTGCTCCCATTTTAACCATCTTTGGAACAGCACTAACGAAAATTAATCCTGACAAGTGTGTGCAGTTACAGCTCTAAAGAACCTTAATGTTTTTTAGGATTAAAAATTTGAGATGATTCCTATACTCTAGTTCTATACAGAGAAAAAGCAATAATATTCCAAAAAGAACTATAAAAGCTTCAAATTCACGGTTGTACAATATCAATCTTATTTAATGAATCTTTCAAACATTTGAGATCTTTATATTTCATATTTTAAATATCACGAGAGGGTACCAAATAAAAAATCTTTACCCTGATAATTTCAACCCAAAAGTAGTTGAAATCAAAATCAATATATGCAACAAGTGACCCGAGAGAAAACAAAACGTTGTCAGTATAAGTATATTGTGTAACTAAATAAATTAATGAAGAATATTACCATGAATAAAATTGAAACGACTACTAAAAATAAATATTACCTCCCATGAATGCTTGTTTATTTTACATTCAATTGTTTAATGCTATGAAGTGTTAGCCTTTGAGAATGATAATCTATACTAATTTTTCTTTGCATATCCGTTATTAATCAAGATAAGTTAAAAATTGATCATAATTACATCTAGTAGTGGCCGCTCGTGCTAAGGTTGTACGATTGCACACTTATCTCATGTCAGGAATATACATTTTCCTTTTCATGACAATCAATATTTAAGTTATTGCTGCTATATCGATTTATATGAAATCATTTTGAAACCAAAAAGCGTCCAAATAGCGCTCTCTCCGTCGTCTGGTGTCCTCCCAGGTATTTCACCACATCCTTGGCTCTTTTACTGCGTTAAGTGCGTTGACTGCATTTACTCTTTGGCCCTACGCTTAACCAGCGTCAACATAGGGCCTTCGGTGACGCAACCAAGTGGGTGGAGGTCTTGTATCCGAGCGCTGTGCGGCGTTCGAGGCGGCAGTCCCAGAGGAATACCAATATTCTGTCTACGTCTGCCTCTAGCTGCAAAGTAATTTTATGAATTTCGCGTGTTATTGAAAGTAAAAACGTTCAGTCAATTATTGATGGTATTGAATGCATTGATTACGATATTTGGAGAATTTTTTTTTCATTTGATATTATGTTTGTAGATTCAAAACGTACATTTGATGAGTTCTTTGTGTAAAGTTGGCCGTTCTGGAAGGTAGTTCCTTCCTGTCTCTCACGGTGTGTGCTTCTTCGTGGCCTCGCGGCAGCCAGTCTGCCAGCAGTCAGTGTGTGTTGTTATGAATACGAATGTGTGTAGGCGATCATTCATTATTGCAATATATACCAAAGGTGTTAACGTTTCGAAATTTATTTTTTTTTGTTGAATACATGTTCGAACAATGGTGATTGTTGCTAAGTGCTGGAGTGCGATCATCTGTTTTTGGAAACTGTAGTCTTTTTTGTTTTGTATAAATTATATAATCGTTAATTTGTCGCAATACATAACTAATTCAAAACCTTCAGTGCCCACTGGAAATCAATGCCAGAACCACGTGTGCGGGAGGTGACTATACCTGTCACACACTACGCATAAAAACATCTAAGTAACATTTCAATACAGATATATATTAAACTTAATTTTAATTAAATTACATGAATTGCTTATATTTTATTATATATTAGTGTTCTCCATTTTGTAAATTACATTTCCGTCATTCGATGGAGCTGCAACTTCCAGTTTGTTTGAACACCAGCCGCCACTTACATATAGATTTGAATATATTGAATTGTACAAGATATACAAAATTTATGAGAACTCGTGGGAATGCACGACATATTGAACCTTTCCTCCTCTTAGTGATATTAATCATTACTCAAGAACTATTCACTTTTTAACGCATGACAATGTCACCTCCTTCGCTTGATCGTAATAATACTCCAGCGACGACTCTAACAGTAATGTTGCCCGACATGAGCCATTCATTAAAATGGTGGGTTTCACTAATTATAAATTAGAAAACAATTTACTTTTATTGATAGGGTGTGGCCAGAGCCTTGGATTCCTCTTTCGAAATGAAATTAGACTGAAATAATATTGCATCGTTTTGATAAAGAATTTACAATATATTCTGTGAAAACAGCAATAGGAGCACAATGAAAATAAATAATGTCCCACCCCCTTCAGTAACATACGCTTTCGAAATAAATACTGAAAAAATTGGCATGCACTCAATACAACAACACTGACAATTAAATTCACATATTTTTCTAACAAGTTCTAAAGTCAAAATGAATATTTTCTATCAACCACAAGAGAAAAAGGGGAAATACATAAAAACAGCGATTTTATTATGTTCAAGTTATAAAAGTGTCCACTACGCTTGCTGATTCATTAAAACTAAAATCTTGATCTCATATTTTCTTTTTATAACAATTATAAAAAAATCATCTGTGGCTGTTCAAACAAGTGATTATTCAATTGTACCCTTTCATAAATCACAGCCTTCTTAATTTACGAAAATGAGCAATGAATTTGGTTCACAATATTTTAATAAACACTTTTGTCGTAAAAGTTACACGCAAGAAGCGGTCAACAATTTTTTCCAACGGGCTGTCTTTAGCTAGACGGGATTGGAGTGTCTTTTCTCTACGCGCGGAAGCTCAATTATGAGTGTGTAACCCCTTCCCCTACTCCGTCGTGAACAGAAAAGTTCAACACGTTTCTCGATTTTATATAATTTAACGTTTAATCTTATAGGAGACGTGGTAAGACCTAAAGAATCATTTTAGTCCGTTTTGACTTGCGAGACTCCACTCGGTTTTCTTGTGTCGACGTCTTGGAAGATGGCCGCTGAAATTGTCTTCTGAAGATTTTTGTGCGAAAGGGACGCCATTCTCTCGCAGTAAGCTTGGAATCCGGTTAATAATAATAATAATAATAATAATTAATAACAGTAATAGTATCTCTATTGTTGGTGAGGCTCAAGCCATAACACCATCTCTTCTGCCCCACCACTAACACCACAAAAGCAACATTCCAAGAAAAAGCACGTCCAACTCGAAGTAATCTTGTGGTCCTACAGAATGAATTTTCTTCCAAAACCAGTATCATTCAGTTTATATTGTACATAATAAAACGCAAAATGAAAAATAAGAGCTTTTGATGAGTATTTTTTGGAGTGCAAATATAAATCTTGCGTGGTGTCGTTCTCCTTGCATACCAGCACTGGCGTAACATGGCCGTTCAACAAGAAAATGGACGATGTATTGCTCCAGCCAGAATTATAACTGTTGACTGTTATATTACGCGTCTGTCTGTTCGTCCGTCCGTCTGCTTGTCCGCCCGTCAGTTTGTCTGCTTCTCTGTAGGTCTTTCTATCTGCCATCTATCTGTCTGTACCTCCGTCCGTCTTTCCGTCTGTCTGTTTGCCTGTCCCCCCGTCTGTTCGCCTTCTCCCCGTCTGTCTGTCTTTCTCTCTCTCTCTCTCTCTCTCTCTCTCTCTCTCTCTCTCTCTCTCTCTCTCTCTCCGTCTGCATGTCTGTCTCTGTCTCTCCATCTGCCTGTCTGTCTGTCTCTCCATCTGCCTGTCCGTTTATTGGACCATTAATCCGTCCGTTCATCGTTCTATTCATCTCTGATTGTGAATAATAATGCCAGAGTATGCAAATATAGAGTATTATTGTAGATGAAACAATGTTCTTCTTGAGACACCAAATATATTTATCATGCATTAAAAGATATTGAAATAATGTTTAAAATGTTTTTGCAGGAATAGAGATATTTGAGATGTAGAATGTTTGTGGTCAAATGATCGCAAAATATATTTAAAGAAATATTGCTACTGCGGTAATGGAAATATCATAGCAATGTATTCATGAACACGTGTCACAAGCCGACCACAAGTCATTTACTGTGGAAAATTGGGTATCAAGCACATTTTACATTAACGCAAATACCTTTCTTGCAATAAGCACACAGACAAGTACGTAAGACTCCCCAAAGCCACTATAGCAGAACATTCACTCCGTAGTGATTCGACCAAACTTCGGAGCCACTCTTGCAACTTGTTCAGTCAGCAGTGACTGCACAAATAACCTGAACAAACCCTGAAACCATTTTTAACAGCTGAGATAGTTCAGGGCAATAACTGTTGTCGTTGCAGTGTCTCTTGACGACAACTCCTCGGGTCGAGAGCAAGGTCGAAGTCAACAACTGTCTAAAGCAGACTGATAGCGGTCGGCTTCTCTTATTAGTAGTTCACCGTGGTTTCCGCGATCAATATCATGCGAATCCCTGAGCAGAACATTTAAAGGCGGGCTGCGGACCTTGCGCGATCTTCCCCATCCTTGCCCACACTCTCCCCGTACACCGACACACCAAACCACTCGGGAAGTTGTAGCTTGTCCCGGCTGAGTTGGTGTCACACTGGTGGAGATACCTTGAGAGGAAAACAGCCACTCCTAGTCGGATCTCACGTTCTATTAAGAAAGAACTAGTACTCAGCCACCTAACGGAATATAGCGTGCATCACACAAACGAGTCCAAAGACACCAGCAGTTGACGTGTTCGGGTACATAAACTAATTAGTCAGTCAATGAATCGGAAACAATTTATATTCTTTGTTGATGTTACCACCTTCACGAGAACTCATATCTTGAGGGAAAAACAAAGCCACTGTTGTAAAAAGGACAGAGGAAAAAGGACGGACAGACGGAGCCACTCAATATTTCCCGATTAAAAAAAAGATTATGGTAAAAGAGTAAAAAAATAATAATCAGGATCGTAGTAAACCAATCACAAGTTTCGATTTAGAAAACTGAGTTGTAACGAAGCTTTCGATTGGACGGCTCCCGAGCTGATCGCTGTCAAATCGCCCTCTGTTGCAACCGGAGTGTAGCGACTCGAGTCAACCCCGAATGCTTCCCGGGGCCGCGCGGAGCGCGCTGCTCGCGGGCCGCCTTCGCGCAGGTGCGCGACGCCGCTAATGAAGTGCCTGAGCCCCCGTAACACCCCGATTACACCGCCTCCTGAACACTGTGGTTAGCGCGTAATGCGCCCCGCCCCCTCGGCCCGCGTGGGGTGCGCCGCACCGCCGCGCCGCCTTTGACACAGTGGCTACTAGATGGCTCAGGGCGTCGATTGATGAGTTCAAGTCCCTGGGGTTCGAGTCCCGGCAGTAACAGGATTTTGGACAATAGCTGAAGAGCTAGGTCGACTTCAGTCGCTGCCTGGAGGAGAATTCTAGCAGCCGGCCGTTACTCATATGATCGATAGTTCATTCGATAGTTCGTAGGTTTCCGATGATTCTTCCAATCATTTTCAGGTGAATATCGGAGCAGTCCTAACAAACGGGCCACTGATTGCCCGCAATATTTCCTTCCTCTTTCTTGTGCTATCCTCACGCCAAACTTAAACCACATACATCTCTATACTACCGCACATAGCGGGAGACAAGTCGGGAGCTCAGAGTGTGCCCGTGTAGGGTGGTGATCCGCTGATGGGAGATGTCTGTTCCGGGAAAACGGCGAGCTGACGGGTAGGTTGGAGGACAGTGCCAGATTTCGTCGTCTAGCGAAGAGAAGATCGCCGCCACCTCCCGCGATAAAAAAGCACAGCACTTACGGAACTCCAATCAATTGCAGGTGAATGTCGGAGCAGTTCTAACAAACGGGCCACTGATTGCGCGCAATATTTCCTTCCTCTTTCTTGTGCTATCCTCATGCCAAACTTAAACACACATACATCTCTATACTACCGCACATGGCGGGAGACTAGTCGGGAGCTCAGAGTGTGCCCGTGTAGGGTGGTGATCCGCTGATGGGAGATGTCTGTTCCGGGAAAACGGCGAGCTGACGGGTAGGTTGGAGGACAGTGCCAGATTTCGTCGTCTAGCGAAGAGAAGATCGCCGCCACCTCCCGCGATAAAAAAGCATGCACTACACTTACGGAACTAATGACTTTAGCAGTCGATGCGCCCAGAATCACTATTCCTGCGTAAGTGCTGATCTTAGTCGGAATAGTCGTGATTCGAACCCTAGGATCTTCCCGTGAGAGGCACTGCAGTGACATCAGTTGATGCCCTGAGACACTTCAGTTGGTCGTGGATATAGAGGGTATCGCAACCACCGCCAACATCTAACTGGAATGGTCCGACAGGCAGATTTCAGTAATTGAAGTGAAATGACAACAATTAGAGACACTATGAAGATTTCCGAGCATATTTAGCCTGATTCTTTTTAATGGTTGCTCCCAACACACACAGGCACAAGTACAATATCGCACAGTTCAAACTCTTCTGGCAACTGGATATAAACTGGCGGAATCGGCAGCCAAAACAATATGGTACTCTCTATAACCAGTGAAGGTACATGTTTTGCGCACCCCGCGCTCAGGAGGTTACATGGAATTTTTCGAGATTTGGAAGTTCATCCGCTAGATGATGCTCTGCGATATATATATATATATATATATATATATATATATATATATATAAATCGCGACTTGGGTTAAAGGTTCATGGTGAGTCAGTGGAGACGTCAAGCACCATCTGTGGTATGGAAATGATTTGCCACTTCTATGTGAATACACTGTTTTTGCTGAGTAGAGCGATTTAATATTTTGCGAAAGTAACAGTACACTTTGTTTTCACCTCTGGTTAGCTACGTTAAATCTAGTTTTTCTGTGACGTTAATTTTTACTTGTGATATTAATAGGGTCTACAGAGTTTCTTTTCCTTTTTCTCTCGATTTTATATGGCATGCGTTGTTTGTGCATCACGTGAATACCAAAAAAAACTATTTCGAAATATATTATTATTATTTACTCATTATATTTTCATTAACAACTTGTATATTTTACCTTCTCATTTACTATAATTATAAACGAGCAAATCTTTACGGTTTGCTTGAAAAAATGGTATTCTATTGGAGCATTATTAAAAGTTCCCCAATATTGAAAATATTCTTTCAAGTAATAGCAATCCTTTATTACGAAAATTTGAGGTATGGTCGAAATACGTGTATTTAAGAGTGATAAGAATTATTTTTGTCCTAAAGGTAATGAGCCCACATTGCCAGAATTGAATCCAAAATATATAAGTTATCGCTTTTCTGCATTGCTTCAGTAGCAGACGAAATATGCAAGACTCCGCTCTCCCAACCACGAACGAACCACGAACATCATTTTCTTCTGGGTCCTATAGACGCGTCGCGCAGAGATCAACCTGACCCCCCCCCCCCCCGCACGAGCTCGCTTGGCGCGCAGGGCCGTAGGGGCGATTCGCCCGCGGGCGGGCGGGCGGGCGGGCGGCGCCCGTCGCGAGGGCGGGCCGGCGAACAGCCGTCGTCCCCCGCCGGCAATTCACATATTTCAGAGCCCCGGCGGCGGCGGCGGCGGAGACGGCCGCACCAGGTAGGCGCTGCGGCCGAGGCAGGAGGGCGCAAGGGCCCGCATTCCTGCCGTACAGCCTCCGCCTGGACCACCGGCCCCGCCGCCACCGCACAGTGCACGAAAATGCTAGGACCCACCGTGCGTCGGGCTAACGGTTAGGTCAGTCCTAACCTAAGATTGTACTGTAAGGAGATGTACCGTATGGATTCTCCTCGCGTTAAAAGAGTCAATTATCGTAAATTCTGTTGTCGTTTTTATGCATCTACTTCACATATTCTCGACCTGCCTTCTATTTACGATCTTTCATTAACTACTTAAATGCGGTTTTCTAACCATGTGATTGATGTAGTGATTAATTATTGCCTCAGTTAAGGTGCTATTTGTAAAGCTTCACCTTCTTACCACCCTTTCCCGACAATCGTTGAAAGCTTTGACCATTGGAAGCGGTTATAACAGACATCCCTCTTTCAACAAACACTTGTGAAGTTCGTCATAGATTTCGGATACTTTTTTAAGGGGAAGGGAAATATTAAGGGAAACTCTGTTTATGGAAATAACACTAGCACAAGCGCTTCAAGAAGTGTTCGTCTTATTTAGCGAAGTGTTCATCCGCAACGTAAAGTTTATATGCATTGTTTAAGTAAATTGATTTTAGTGTTAATTAAGTTTGAGTAATTGATGTACAATTAAATATGGTATGTTTATTTACATTTAAATTATTTGAATTTACAATAGGCACTTAAAGAAAAATGTTATTGTGTCCTTTACGCTAATGGTAGCTGCAGTATTGACCTCGACACTTGTTTTCTGCCCTGAAAGAAACGCGATACACGGAAGGTTCTAAAAAAGTACTCAAAGTGTGATTAGGAAGTCTTTTCATTCTCTCCTCCGGATATGATCCATCTCTAACTTCGAAAGAAATTATTATCCAATTTTTTGTTTGAATATTGAAAATACAACTTACCAACTAATATTGCGTTTCGAGCCACTGTCTGTCTGCCCGTTTTGGCCCGAGTGGCACAGCTGCATCCAAAGCTGCCGGAGCGAAGCGAAATTTTTAAGAGCGTAAAAAATGTAGGTAGATGGAAGCAGTAAATGCACGAGGACCATTGAGGAATTAATTGCCTGTTAAGTATCAATTTACTTGATATCAGGCCATAAATGCGATGGAACATGGGAGCTTTATTATTTTTGTTTAATGCCGTGGAATGAAAATGGGGATAGCTACTGCCTTTTCATGATCCGAATGAAGAAGACGTGAAGTAAAGAAATCGGGACGGATAGTTTAATATTGAAAACATTAGTTTTCTGCCTTTCTACCTACAAACCTGCCTAAATACTTAGCTAACTACCGGCATTCGGAATTGGCAAAGAATGTTCAAAAGTAAGTAAAAAATTAAATTTTGTAAATATTATTTTTCAAATTAAAAACAAATTAATGAAAATAAATCCTAATAAAAAATGTTTCTACTCTGAGAGGAAAGGAGTTAAATCCCGTATCAAATAGCTTAGTTGAAGGTATTTTTGATGCAGAATACTCGTACACGCTCATATTTGTTGGCATTCAAAGGAAATAATGTCACATTCAATACACTTCGGATCCTACATCCAAATTAAATAGCCACAATAAATTGGCGTGTCATCCAAAAATATTGAAATTACAGCTTTATCCATATGTCTTATACATGATATCGTGCTTCAGGATTTTATTTTATAGTGTTATATTTCAGCACTATAACATACAAAGTCTTGCAAAAATATATAGACAATTGCATTGGTGTTGGTTGTCATCTCGATCTTTTTGTCACCCTTGCAAAACATATACACGTTTTTATTACATCCGCATCATTTATTCATGCATCCTATACTTCATAGAATATAAGATCTCAAAAAGAATAACTGTCAAGGAAATACAAGTCGTAGTGTAAAGTGAAACCTGATCAGAGAAACCTATAACATTTCCGTTCTACGTGGGCGTAACCAGTATTTCGAACTTCACTGATTGTTTTCAGAATCATGTAAAATATATTAATATAAAATGTGAATCAGATATTACATTTTTTAATTACTGTTGAATAATTATAAATGAATACAAATATATGAAAACAATTTTTAAAATGAAGGAAAATTCGTAAAAGGTTTCCTTTCAGTTCTACTTGTTAGGGAGGCAGTTATGGCAGCGAGGGCAGCGCCGCACCATTTCAAAGCTAGCGTGGGTCAACGTTTTGACCCGCCAGCGTGTCGTCACTTGTGTCCTCGTGGTGCGATCATCGACACGTCCCAGGTTATAACTGGCGGCGGCGATGGTGTGACGTTTAGCATACCGGGCTGTTATGTACCAAGCTCGCGGGTTCAAACCCGATCGAAGCCGTGGATTTTTAGGGCGACAAAATCCTTCGTACGCCTTCCTTCGGAGGGGAAGTAAAGCCGGCTGTCCCATGTTAGTAGATTTACTTGCATGTGAAAGATCCTCAAGCCTAAATGACGCCTCTGAGCTAAATTCAAAATCGCCTGTTTCTCGCCCAAGAAATACCTCATTTCTCTGCTAGATGAAAGGAGCGTAGCGAAATTTGCGTGGTCAGACGGAAGAGCGGGCCTGATGGCCCTAGTCTCGCCACGTAAAATAAGGCAAATTCAATTCAAAAACGGGTTTTTTATTGACCCCAAGGTACGCTGTATTTATCCATGAGTTGTGTACGTGTATTCCAAATTTTTGGTTAACACATCCATGTCGTTCCTTCCGTGTATCAATTCCTATATCTCTATTGTCCTTTGCAAGATGAAAAGTAATTGGTACTATTCGTAATTCCAAACATTTATTTTGTCTCATTCAAAAATACAAAATGTAACCAACGAGAAAATAAATGACAACATATGTTTTAAAACCTATGAGTTAAAAATTGTTTAATCCTATGACGTTTGATACTTTATAGGATTTTACGAGACGGCAAACTTTAAAGACTAATAAAATACGCGAGTTTTGGTTGTAGGTAGATATCGGGAAAGCCATATTTCAGCATATCTCTACCATCCATTCCGTTGTGGTTTTTACGATACTCGTATTAAGTCACATACAATATGTGTCCAGAAGTGTCCGAACACATGGCTGAAAATTCGTGGCGCCGGTAATGTTGAAATTCGATAGGGTGTTGGCCCACCTTAGCCTTGATGACAGCTTCCACTCTCGCAGGCATACTTTTAATCAGGTGCTGGAAGGTTTCTTGGGGAATGGCAGCCCACTCTTCACGGAATGCTGCACTGAGGAAAGGTATCGATGTAGGTCGGTGAGGCCTGGCACGAAATCGGCGATTCAAAACATCCCAAAGGTGTTCGATAGGATTCAAGTCAGGACTCTGTGCAGCCCAGTGCATTACAGGAATGGCATTGTCGTGTACCACTCCACTACAGGTCGTACAGTACGAACAGTTGGTCGATCGTGTTGAAATATGCAATCGCCATCCCCGAATTGCTCTTGAACAGTGGGAAGCAAGAAGGTGTTTAAAATATCAACATGCCGTGATGGTGCCACACAAAACAACAAGAGGTGCAAGCCCTCTCCGTGAAAAATCACGACCACACCATAACATCATTTTGAACGTTTCCGGATTGCTTATGTCCGGATACTTCTGATCACATAGTGTAGTCGATACATCGTATGATATGAAAGCAATACAAGTTATGAAACTTCCCGACTCACCGTCACCGTCTGGAAAAAGAACACAAAACGGGTATGAAATGCCTACATTGTAATATATTTATTACTCGTACTAATATTAATATTAATATTAATTGATATTATGTACAAACAATCTTATGGATATTATGAAGGGATTACTTCCTCTGCTTTTATGAATATTATTATTTCTTTCGTTGCCCAGCTATGCTCTTAAATTCTTTCAATGTTAAAATATGATTATATTAATTTGACTTTTAAATTTAATCATGTGTTTCGATATACAACATTTATTACATGTTGCATGTGAACGTGTAATTCTATACAGAATTACGATTCCTGGAAGTTCTCTCTAATAAAACAAATAGTGGAATTGATGGCAATTGCTATAAATTATCATGCACTACTTTTCTCAAAAAATAATCTCACATTCTTACAAAATTCTACTGATATCATGAATTAAATGATTAATTTAACTACACTGGATCTGGAATACTACACTTCATTTAATGGGTGTTCTAAAAACGTATATTCTTTGGTTCCCAAGCCTGCATACAATTGCATCGTATTACTCACGCTTGATACTGTTTTTCCTATTCAAATTAAACCCGGAATTTCTGGCTTATCACAAAATCAGCTTAATGTGTATAAAGCCTGTTTCGTCGTTGTCCTTCCGTTATACTGAAAGCAGAAACTACAATTTTGTGACATTTACTGGTTTGGTTGGTGGTATACTACAGCTTATTAAGAATGAATGTCTGCCAGAGTTTTTGTAAACATTCTACATCTTTGTGCTAAGCGATTATAAACATTCTTGCATATTCTTTTTACTTTTATTTTTTTAGCCAACTGCATATCCCATTAAGGTCAAGGGCCTCCAGCTCGCGCAGGGAATTATTAATCCTTCTTTAATCAATTATTAGGATGGTGATGAAGGGTGAAGGGACGATCACAAATACATCCATGCTCGAGGCGGGATTCGAACCCGTGATCCTTAGTCATTGTCTAAATTCATTACATTAGTCTTCTTTAACGTTTTCCACCTACTTCGCAAAGAAAGTTTCTTCGCAAGGCTACTGTCTAAGATAGTTTTTTTTTTACTTCTCATGTTGTTTCAATTCTGGGGCCGATCACAGACTAGGTACCTTTCGCAAAGAGGGAATTCCTAATTTAAATACGATATCATATGCGGTACACATCTAAACCCTTTGTGCCGTCTCCCCTTGTTTTCTAAGAGTAGTTTGCACATTTTTTTAAAGTGTAGGAATCAATAAACGTGCATCAGACATAACCTAAAGATAATATTTTAAAAAACGATGGTTTTTAGGTCTGTAAACCACATCATCATCTTCAAGTAACAGCTCTATATTACATGCTACTTTCAGAGAACAACACAAGAACTTAGTCAAGTAAATAAGAATTAAATCTTGTTAAGTTTATACACATATTCCTCACTGTCTTTATTCAACAGTACAGGTTTAAGCACAATGAAAGTTATACAACTTTGCCTATTATTATAGCCTCCAATAATATCCTTCGCTTTTCGTTTCATTATTTATATTGTTTAGGCCTTACAAAACATTCGAAGTTGACACGCATCAAAAATTCATCAGAAATACTCTCAGATTGAATCACGTCTCTTTATTATTAATAAAAGCAGAAAATTAAATAGCCTTGTAAAAACATTTCATGTAACTGTGACAAGAATCCATTTTCATGTTCATTCTTAATTTACAATTTCAGCATATATCGTTTTTCAACGTAACTCTTCCTTATGTATTGAGGAAAAAGCTCACGTAAAACTGTGCTCAATTTTGGACACCACTTTTTAATATAATTAATACACGATCTTCTGAATTCGATTAAATTATTGTTCATACCTTTCCTTGTCACTTTACCACATTCAAAATCAGTTATCTGAAACAAACATTGTAAATTAAAGTCGGTTTATATGAACGTCGGTTTATATCCCAAAGTAACTGGAAATAGGCATTTTAAAAGGAAAAAGGACTCATTCGACCAGGAAAGACCTCCACTAGGACGTGTAAAGTCATAACCTTCATACAAAACTTTTGCCCGGAAGTCGCACACTCTCCCACGATGGGTTTAACTTCGTGCCAACGCACAAATCTGTCACCTGAAGGAAAAAAGGTGATGCCCGACCGGTGCCCGTTCCCCCATTTAGCAGCGTTGTCGCCCGCGTAACCTCTGGCGTGACACGAAAGGTCGTCGGCGCGGCGCGGGGGGTGGGGCGGGGCAGGGCTTCCGGTGGGTGGCCCCGGCGCGGTGGCGCACGTGGATCGAGAGCGGAAAGGGCCGCGCCGGCCGCCCGGCCAGAGGTCGCGCCGGGGGTGGCGACGGGGCGCGGCGCCGCCGCCGCCGTATGGTAATGCGTCCGGCCGCCGACGCAAGAAGCGCGGCGCCGCGACGCCTGCTCGCGACGGGACATCCGCCGCATTTCCATGAGCCACCGCCGCCGTTTCCGCCGCCGCCCCCGCCACCCCCGCCACCCCCGCCACCCCCGCCGCCCCCCGCCGCCCCCGCCGCCCCCGCCGCCCCCGCCGCCCCCGCCGAGGTTTTACAAATACAAAGATGGTAAAATGTTTAGCGATTAGCAATGTAATTAGCCCCATGCGACGAGTTTCTGTAGCTATATACTTGTACACCAAAATATTGTATTTCGTCGTTTTTCTTGTATGTAGAAATGATGTACAGAGAGAGGAATAAGGAAATATTGAAGTACCAATATTAGATTTGTAGAATTCGTTTGATCACATTGTGTGCCATACGAACAAAAATTACTTTTCCCCTTTTTCTTCATTTCTAACAAAATTAAATCCTAGTCAATGTAACTCACAATGTAACTCAATTATTAATTTTGCACCACAATAAAATATTCCGAAAGTATTTCTCAATTAATGCTTTTGATCAGCACGCTGCAAATTCTGAGGCCATTATACGCTGTGCCGTTCTGAAACACGGAGGCAAATTCAGCTAGTTTTAGAGGCAGGAATTTGCGAAGAAATTACTCTGGTTGAACTGAGAGGAACCATTAGTGTGTTTCGATATAAATAATATCATGAAATGAATATGGATGTTTTAACATCTAAAGAAAACTAACGAATTATCTGCAGACTTTCTTACGTAATGTTGAAAAGAGGTTTGCAGAATCGCCACAATACGGAATTTACAGCTATGGAACATTTAATTCACATTTGTTATTTTTCAGAAGAAATTAGAAGTTCAGAGTAAAGAATTCATATAATCCAGAAGAAAAGTGTAGACCAGTTGTTCCTAACCTTTTTCTTTCATTGACCTCTTTTAAAATAATGATTTGCTTCATCAACCCCCATCAGTTTTGTCTGCAGTATGCAGCATTCAAAATTAGCATAATGCAAGTTAATTGCCCGTGTCTGACTGAAAGATAACAATTAAACAATATTATCAATGTTTCGAAAACAAAATCACAAGTTATAACTGCACTAACGTTCACTTTATGAATGTGAATGACATGAAATTCCAAAAGATGGGCGAAATAGGAAATTACTTTTAGGTGTTTTTCGCCTTTATATGAGTATACCTATAATAATAAAATGCATACATATTATTTGAAATCAATCTTGATCTTATTATACCGATCAGTCGAATAGATACAATAAATATTCAGTTATCCACCCTCGATTGACCTCTTGATCATCATTGGCCCATTTAGAATATCAATGACAAGCAGGGCGTCGATTCGGGCTCCGTGGGTTTAGACTAAAGATCATATACTTTCCAAAAGGGTAGTTCAAACTGCAGAAGAGGCTTTCCGAACGAAATTCCCAATTCGCTAGAAACCGCGCCCCGAATTTCACGACCATCGCCCCCCTCCGCCGCCCCACGCGTCGCGTCGCGTCGCACCTCGGACAGTCGAATACCCACAATAAATATTAAGTTATCCACCCTCGATTGACCTCTTGACCATCATTGGCCCATTTAGAATTTCAATGACAAGCAGGGCGTCGATTCGGGCTCCGTGGGCTTAGACTAAAGATCATATACTTTCCAAAAGGGTAGTTCAAACTGCAGAAAAGGCTTTCCCAACGAAATTCCCAATTCGCTAGAAACCGCGCCCCGAATTCCACGGCCATCGCCCCCCCCCCCCCTCCGTCGCCCCTCGCGCCTCTTCGCGTCGCGTCGGCACTTGGGGACGCGCGCCGCACGCCCAACGACACTCGTAAATCGAGCGCTCGACCGCCGCCGCCGCCGCCAGCGACGGGCCGTCCACGCGCCGGTATTCGACGGCGCATGACAGACTCGTGCGCGCGCGGGATTCCACGCGCTGGGAAGCGGCTCGGTGGTGGAGGCTGTGGAGGCGGTATATTTGGCGTTGGCGGAATAGGCGGTGGTGGTGGTGGTATGGGCAACAGTAGTGGTATAGACGGCGGTGGCGGTATGGGCAACAGTGGTGTCACAGGTGGTGGAAACGGTATAGGGTGTGGAGGCGGAATATCTGGCGGTGGAGGCATAGGCGTTGATGAGGGCATTCGTCGGATGTGGCAGATATGTCGAAGTCTGCGAAGGCAGCAGTGGTGGCGTAGGCGATGGTGGTCGCGTAGGCGGCGGTGGTGGCGAAGTAAGTTGCGATGATGACGTAGGCGGCTTAGGGGGAGGTTGGGGAGGCATAGTTGGTGATGGTGGCACAGGTGGTGATGGGAATGGCTTAGACAGCGATGGCATAGGCGGCGGTGGTGGCATTGGTAGCGGTGCTGTCAGAGATGGCGATGTCTGTGTAGCCGGCGGTGGTGGCGTAGGTGCTTCATAGATGGCGACATTGGCGTAGGCTGCGGTGGTGCCACAGGCGGCGATGGAGGCGACGTAAGATGCGATGGTGACATAGGCGGTGGTGGTGGCGGCAGAGAGGGCGTTTGGGGAGAGGTAGATGGTGGTGATGGCACAGGCGACGGTTAAAGTGGGATAGGCAGCTATTGTGGAAGCGTCGGTGATGGTGGTGGGATATGTTGCGATGGGGGCATGGACGGTGATGGGGAGATAGAGACGGCGACGGAGGTGTAGGCGACGGTGGGAATGGCATAGGCAGCGACGATGGCAGAGGTAGTGGTGGCGGCATAGGCGGCGGTGCTGGTGGTGGCATAGGTGGCGGTGAGGGTGGCATTGGAATGGTGATAGAAGCATAGCTGGCAGTGAGGATGACATAGAAGTGGTGATAGTAGATATGTGGCGTTGGTGGGTTAGTTATGGGCATAGAAGTGGTGATAGTAGATATGTGGCATAGACTAGTGGTGGGGGCATGTGACGGTAGGGGTAGCAAAGGCAGCGGTGGTGGCATACGTAACAGTGCTGGCTACGGTGAAGATGAAGGTGGCATAGGCGCTGGTGATGCCAGAGGCGATGGTGGCGGCATAGACGGTGGTGGTGATGACATAGGTGGCGGTAGGGTGGCATAGAGAGT
Source organism: Gryllus longicercus (assembly GCA_038098605.1). Classification (NCBI taxonomy): domain Eukaryota; kingdom Metazoa; phylum Arthropoda; class Insecta; order Orthoptera; family Gryllidae; genus Gryllus; species Gryllus longicercus. The sequence goes on from JAZDUA010000093.1 coordinate 3,807,276, forward strand.
GATGGTGGGGCACCGGTGGCATAGACGGCGGTGGGGGTCGCATAGTCACCGGTGGGGTGGCGTAGACAGGGTGATGGTGGCATAGGTGGCGGTGGTGGCGATGGGGGTGGCATAGACGGCGGTGATATGAGCAGAGGTGGTGGCTTAGGCAACCACACAGTGTTGCAGTGGAGGTGGTGACAGGGAGAGGCAAGTTCCCAGGAGCCGTTCTCCGCCGAGGAGCACGTCCACGGGTATTACAACGCTCTCCACACTCACGAACGGCGCGTAGCACACGAATCGGCGATAGGAAAACGTGTGTTTTAAGCATAAATGATTATTCGTTTCCGATGCATCCGTTGAGATGCAGTATGCAAGGTGTAGAGAGATTTCTTGACGCTGGTGACATTGCAGCTTAGGGGAAACTTCTAGTCAAGAGTTGATTGACCTCTTGATATGGATCCTGCATTAGTAATCAGAATTGTTCACAAAAATTCTCGGTGTGTTTTTTAATTTTGACCTACCGAGGTCCACGTCCACGTGTTTTACAATTCTCACCAAACTCAAGCGAGACAGGTTGTGTGTGATCATTGGGAAAGTAAAGTATCTTTTAAGGATAAGTATTTTGATCGATGATGTAGAATAGACACCGTGAAAGAAGGCTTTGTAATAGAGGCGAGACAATAAAATGAAGAGAAAGTTCACAAGATTTAACTGATTGAGTACGTCATTACGTATACCTAATTAAAATATTTCAATAAAACTAGGAATTACAAGAACATTGCGAATTCGTTTAGTGAGACTTCTTGCGTTTGCGTGTATTACAATGCTTACTGGTTCTCCGTTTTTGAGTGAAGGGTTGGGATAGACGACACTGCAGAACTCGCGGAAATTTAGAGTGCTGAGTTAACTCTTGAGATGGACTATCAGTAACGAGCGTTTTTCAAAAAACAAAATAAAATGACTTCTTCGATGTATTTTGTGGGCTTGCTTGGGCCGTGGAGCACGCCCATACGTATTATAATAGTGCTCACCACCATTACGCACGTCGTATCGTGCACGAATCGTGGACAGAAAAAGTGTTTCTTCACATATAGTGCCTCACATGTGAGTCGAATTTCTCATTTAGAGCCCAAATTTTGAAACTGTATTCCACAAATGTAAGTTACCTGAAGTTCACTCACGCTTATGGCAGTAAAACTGGCTGTAATTGATCGCTCTGCGAATATATTTTCTCTCTCACCTTGAGAGCTCATCAGCAATTACTTTAGTGTCACTGGGTGTCACGAAGCTTGAATTTCTCCATTTTCTGATTTTGGTCGGCAGCCTCATGATATCTCTGAGAAATCTCAGCATCCCATGTTTTAGTTATTTTAATTATTTATTATGATACCAGTGTCATGATACCAGTGCCAGCCTTGTTATGATACCATATTATGATACCAGTGCCAGCCTTGTGGCCAAATTTGACTGTACTGGCGTGAATGACTGTATGATTTTGTGGATAGGCTATTATGAAAAAAAATCATGATTCATTTGACAGACTTGACAGATTACTCATGGATGATGGAACAATAGTGTATTTAGAGGCAGGGAAAACTGAACCACTCCGAGGAAAATATTGACAGATCTAAACTACAGCGCTTTTGAGAAACTTCTTATTTTGTTTTTGTAGGTGCTCCAAACAAACTGAAGGTCGAATTCCTTATGTCCACTAAGTGACGGATGTCACCATTCTGTCAGGATAAATTGGTAAGTCACTTTCTATATAATTGTTAATATTTAAGCTCTCTCCTAGAAATATTTATTAGTATAATTGAATAAATCCAAGGATATCTCTGTAATATTTTCCGCCTCAGTTTACTTTACATCAAATTGTACCAGGAATCACATGCTTTATGGAACAAAAATGCGATTAACGTACATTGGTGAACTTTCAGAATAAAAATAAATGGAAATGTTTAACAAACGATACAATTTTAAACACGTAAGTAAATATCAGATTCAGAAAGTGAACTAAGGCCAATATCTAATTTTTGTTGTGTTTATTACTAAGGTTATAACTGACCAATCATGTTAATTATATTGTTATCAACATTTATACTTAATGCTGCTAAATATCTTAAAATGTTAGGGCAGTTTTTGAAGTGAAAATATGGGTAATGCTCAAGACTTGATGGGGATACTTCACTCTATTGTAATGTATGTTAACACTGAAAAGTGTCGCTCAAATAGAAAAAGATTTGAACAAGCCTTCACACTATTGAACATATTGAAAGACTACATGTGTTTTGCCCTGCAATGATTGCTTCTTAAAATTATTTCATTTGTTTCATCAGTTATGAACGTGCAAAATTCTAATGAAGATATTCTGCATTGAAATGCCAATTGAAAATAAAAAAAATACAACACGTGCGTTGAAGGGTTCGTCGTTAGCTCTCAAAATTTTGCGAAGCAGAAGGGATAATGACTCGTAGCCCTAATTAAAAGAAAATTGTACTAGCACATCGCAAACAGGAGGCCAAACATATTAGGAAATAATTTAAAAAAACTATGGAAGACTATTTCAGCACAGAAATCAAAATAAACCTTGAAAAAGATATTGAACTTTCTATTTTTTTAATTAAGTTTTGTTTGATAGTGAAAATATTTTTGTTTAAACTTTGATTATTAATTAGGTGGAATGATTTTTGTAATTAAATGAACTCTTGTGTCAAATATTCTTAACATATGTGTCAAATATACTTGACTAATTTGTAAACTTTTGAATTCATTATTATTCAGAACATACATTTTATTGGTATTTTATTGGTCGACGGTGATCGCGTTGCTTAACACACTTCAATGCCCGTTAAAGAAAGAAGAACCCAACTATATATTTTTATATTTTAACTCGAAAGCTGCTTATCAATCATTCGTAGGGGAACCTGCTTGCATCACACCATAGGTGCGGAGTGAGCACGGCGCTCCTTACTTCAATGCCTGTTAAAGAAAGAAATAACAATGTATTTACAATTGACTTTATTATACCATTTGTATACCATATTTTCTCCGTATTTTTAAATTCATTATTGTCCTGTTTTATTACTTTGGAAGAAGAATTTGCTGGTTGATAAAAAAGGGAGAACACTACTTCACTTCAGAGCATAAACAATTTAATTTTAACTAGCAGTGGTAGAAGGGATATATATAATATTATAATTATACAATTATATTATATATAACATATATACATATTATAATTATATATATTTATTGATATTGTCCGTGGGACGTACCTGATATTTTCCTGTTGTCCGGGTAGAGTTCGGACGACATATCTGTGCACTCAAATGACTGTTAAGTCCGGATGTAAAAGAAGGAATATATTATGCATACAAATTAGGGACAATTGCTTCTGGCCAAAAGTTGTCATCTTCGACCCCTATACGCTGGAATTGTTTGTAACATTTTTTCTGAGAGTCTATAGTGTTACTATAATTCACAGTACAAATGATGACGAACAAATTACAATAATGAAAATATAAATATTGGGCAATGCTCTTAACGTTAACTTTCGCATCACGTAAGCGAATTTCGAATTTGGAGCGTTATAATCAATTAAATTTTTTACGGATTTTAAGATGGTTTAAAAAAATATATTTTCAAGATGATGCAAGAACTTTTTAACAATACACAGATTTGCGTATGAATATCGGATAAAATTATAGGAGTCAGTATGGTGAGGTCAATATACACATCTTCTGTCTTTTGCACTTATTGAGTTTCCCACAACTTTTGCATATTACTCATGTATCTTTTGACACTACATTTCGTTATGGATAACTTATATAAAATATAGTATTTTTCATTCTTCTTACGAGTAGTATAGTATTATATGTATGCAGTCTCGTTCATTCGACATGTTTCCAATTCATTTGAAAAAGTCATCAATGAATAGCAAGAAGTCGACCATTGCGTAATGCATCATTATCCCTCTCAAAAGGCGAAGCTTTCTTTTATTCATGAAAAATGCGAGATAAACAAAAAGATACACTGCATCAATCAGAATCTCATAATTCGACCTGAATGATCATGAACCCTCCGGGACAACAAAACGGCAAACATGTTGATCCACTCCACACCTTCGAGTCAACTCTCGGCGCAACAGGGGGCGCCGTGCGTTACGAAACGGGCCAATCCCGGCGAAGGGGCGCTCTTGTTTTCCTCGGGAGGCGACAGCTGATGAATACGCAGTGAGGGGGGTGGGGGCGACATCCCCGACAACGAAACCTATGGAAATGTCGCGGACAGAAGGGGGGAGGTGGAGGGGGTGCGCCGCGAGCCAAGAATTATCCCAGGGCGCCTGAATTGATCGCAAGGTCAAATGTCCGAGACGAATCGGTCGTCGCCGGCGCCCTGACAGATATTGGACGCGCGCGCGTCCGTCCGGCGCGGTGACGAATGAGGCGCCGCGAGACGCTCGGCTGCCGAGATGAGAAATGACGCCGTTTTGGGGAGGTTTCCTCCGCGTGCGCGGGAGGCAGCAGCCGCTGACAGGGGCGATGCTTATCGCGCCGATTACTCCCCGCCCGGGTGGCGGGCTGGGCAGCCCCGAAACTTCGCCGTCCGTCCGAAAGGGTAATTCGGGAGGCTGATTATACACTAGCCTGGATGCCGTTTATTGTTAATAACGTTGCTGCCGATGTTTCGGTAGCGATTTTGCGAGGCTAAATAATGCGAAGCGACATATCGCAACGTTAATACCACACACTGAGAAGCAAATTCGGGAGGGTGATTATACGAGTACACAAGTTTCTTACCGGGAGGGGTGGCTTATGACACTGAAGGGTATATAATTGGGAGGACTCAGATTCGAGTCTCATCGGTTGCAAGATTTTCGAAACTAGCTACGTAGCTAGGTCGAATTCAGTCACTGTCTGGGGGCGAATTCTAGCGGCCGGCTGCTCTGGTCGGTAATTTTCCGTGGTTTCTCCGATCAGTACCATGCGAATGCCGGAGCAGTACTCCAACAAACGGGCCACGGACCGCGCGCGGTCTTTCCTTCATCTTTCTTGTTCTATCCTCATCCCTTACTTACACACACACGTACACTCCCATGCACTACACTACCACACATGTCGGGAGAGCGGTCGAGTGTTTAGAAATTGTCCCGGCTGGAGCGGTGCACCGCTTGTGGGATATACCTGTTTGCGGAAACCCCGCTAACCGGATGCTAGGTCTGCGCCGGGCTGGGAAAGGAAACGCGCACTACTCTTTCGAGACTAACAACAGCAATTGACGTGCACAGAATCACCACACTTCAATCTATCAATCAATCAATCACAAAGTTTTGCTGTTTATTGTTAATATAATTGCTGTCAACGTTTGGATTCCGATTTTGGAACTTCCTGGACGCAAAATAATGCAAACAATATAACATCATTAATATCACAAAGCGAAGAGGGCGGGAGGGTTGTTCTTTCGTCCATGGTGATCGGCAGACGTAGAACAGACCTGGGTGAGTGATCCATGTGGATTTGCTTTACAATGTGATTTGGTATCTCACAAAACATGAGATTATCGCCATTTCGGCGCTTAATAAAAACTGTTTATTTTAATCGGCTATTTTAATAGTGCACTTTCTCCAAAGCTCGAATTTTAAGAGACATAAAGGATACATGAACTTAAAAATTACACACATTTTTCACCCTTATTTCTGTAATGTCGGGGATCCTAATCCCGGATGGTGACTATTTCGCCCAAGATGACTGACAGGCGAATTTCTGACATGCGCCCAGATATGGTGATACGTATGGATGCATATTACAATGTGATTTGGTACCTCACAAAAAATGAAATTATTTCTAGTTTACTGTTTTAATAAAATACTGTTTTCTTCTTTTTCGCAAGGAAAAAGATGGTGATCGTGGCCAAAGTTATGCACGTACACGACCTCATGTAGTTTGGCTACTTAATTTCTAATGAGGCTATATTCATTTGCAATATTTTTCAGTACAAGTAAGGGTTTGCGCGTGGCATATTTAACAGTTCACAGGATGTTTCAGGAAAAAAACGTTCGCATGTCTTCAGGATATGAATTCACGCTTCAACTTATATTGAAGAAAATGAGGGAACCAACTATTTTGCCGGTTTGTTTTTATCTTAAGGGTAGTGAACCCAAATGTTCATATTAATATTCCAATCGAAGCGTTATGATCAAAACTCAAATATTTGGAATATATCACATTTTCTGAACTCTCGAAAATATAATTTCGCTGCGTCGGAGATTCCACAATTGAGAATTATTAGAAAACAAATCATACGATGACTTAATAATTATGCTCTCCGTACGAATTACGTGTAACTCAAATGACATTGCTCTAAAAATTTACGCACTTCACATTATTTACATTTGTGCAAATCAACCACTGATCGAATGTTCTAGGCGACTAGTTTGTTGGATTGTTGGAATGCGGTCATTGGTATCAGGGTCGAATTCGTTAGTGTAAAACACGGACTGCCGTGTAAACAGGAAAAGGCAGCGTCAGTTTTCATGAATGTTCTAGAGGTTGTTTGTCTTTCGAGTCGATAAATTCTACTCAACTGTGTATGTACCTGCTGGTGTACAGAAGAAATGCGACATTAGTTTTCATTCACTTTCTTCATTATTTTCTAAAATATATTTTGGCTAGAAAAAATAATGTCAAAAGCGTTGTAAATGTTTTTATTAAACGTGTCATTGAACATAGGATAAGAATTTTAGTTAATGTATTATGTATGTTGAAATAATGCATCGAATGTCCTGTAACAGTTGTGATGATCTAAAAATCACGCATTCTCATGTGTTTCCCAGTTCCATGATTTTTAGTGGCGATACATCCTTTCGAGTAACTAAGAGAAATAAGTTTAAAACGGATTTTAAACAATACAATAAAAAAGACTGCATGGTAAAGACGCAACTATATTCGCATGGTTGGAAATCTCGAACCTAAAATGGGCGTAGATGTTTTATTTAAATAATGGTACCCACAGTATTGACTCCAGTAACGAATATTAAAATTGTGACAATGCAATGTTTCAATGCACTGTGAAACGCAAGATCGTAAAACTATAAGTAAGATACAAATACTATAAAATATCTATGTAACTATATAAATAAGGTACAAATAACATTGAATATCTAAGTAACTATGTCAGATGGCAGGTCACATACGTCACAATTAATCCAGATCCGTGCTATCTTTTCAAAACAACAAACGCTCATTAAATCAAGAACGAAGGACGGAAAGAAAAAACGGGCTGAAACGTCCCAGTATTTGTTGTTTTTTTCGCCGAACAATCTTCCCGCAGCAATTGAAACGTTATCCTCGTTCAAAATCCGTGCGGTGACAACCGCCTCCGCTGCCTGGTTCGTCGAAGGCGAGCGGGCGGGCGAGCCGCGGGGCAAGCGATAAAGTCAAACACATTGCACGCGTCCCCGCAATTAACCAATTTCTCAACAATTAGACGACGACAACTGACGCGCGCTCGCTTGCGAAAGTCGCTTCTTCCTTAGCCACCGCCGCCGCCGCCACAGCCGGCAGACAGCGCCGCCCGGGGCTAGGAGCCAGATGCCGACCATTGTCCACGCAAGACAACTTGACAAACTCACGCCGCCCTTGCCGACGACGATGTCGCTGTTGCCACCGCCACCGCCACCGCCCCCGCCCCCGCCCCCGCCCCGCCACCAGCACCGCCCCCGCCCCCGCCCCCGCCCCCGCCCCCGCCACCGCCACCGCCACCGCCACCGCCACCGCCACCGCCACCGCCACCGCCACCGCCACCGCCACCGCCACCGCCACCGCCACCACCACCACCACCACCACCACCACCAACGCCACCACCACCACCACCAACGCCACCACCACCACCACCAACGCCACCACCACCACCACCACCGCCAATGACGTCTTTGTCGCTTTGGCGGATCCTTAACAGTGGAGCGTGTCAGCGGTTTACCAATATTTATTGTTAATGTTTAAGAAATCCAAGCCTCTTGCAGTACATTTAAGATGTTTACGGAAAATAAGGATGTACTCACTTCTAGCCAACTGGCTGAATAGTGGTGTATGGTAACGAGTTCAAAGATTGCCGCTCTGTTAAGTTCGGTATTTCCTTGCGAATAGTGTGTGCTTTTGATCACCTTTTGTCCTTATAAGAGTTTTAGAAGGGAAGATAAGTTGTGGATGTAGTTGCGTACTGTGATCCTGTTGCCGAGATATCATATTCATTTGAATGTTTATAAATTCATTAAGTCTGTGTATGGTTCGAATGAATGGAAATTCTATCATCGCTGAACAATATGTGTGTTTGATGTGAAACTGCTCAATAATTCTATTTAATGTTATTCTCGAGATTCATACAATTATTCAGCAAGGTATGCCTTTTTAGAAATCTCGTCTTTCTGTAGAGACCACCACTGTCACTACCACCTCCACTACGACTACTACTATCACTACCACCGTCACTACTATCATTACCACCATCACAAACACCACAACCTCCGTCACTAACATCACTACCACCATCACTACCATTACCACCATCACTACCATTACCACCATCACTAACACCACAACCTCCTTCACTAACGCCACTACCACCATCACTAACACCACTGCCACCATGACTAACACATCTACCACAATCACTAACACATCTACCACCATCACTAGCTCCACTACCACCATCACTAACGCCACTACCACCATCACTAACACATCTACCACCATCACTAACACCACTACCACCATCACTAACACCACTACCATCACTAACACCACTACCACTGACACTAACACCACTACCACCATCTCTAACACCACTACCACCATCGCCACTACCGCCACCACCACCACCACCACCACCACCACCACCACCACCACCACCATCCCCACCCTCCCCACCATTAATGACACCATTGCACTACCGCCGTGCTACCCCCTCCGCCACCGCTTTACAGACACCCCTTTCCACCTGCTGCCACCCCTTCCCTTCCTGCCGCCAGCCGTACCTCCACCGCCTCGCATGTCTTATTGAACGCGTCGAGCGTCGGAGTTACAACGCTGCACCCGTTCGCGTTGGCGGCGGCGGCGTCTGCAATCGCATCGGCGAGCGCGCGTCCGCGTCACTGAATACCGCGCGAGCCGGGACGGACCGCCGCTGACAAGCAATTAAAGTCAAATCAAGGGAGCGCCGATTCAATCGTCTATCACGCCACGATAGGATCGGCTGCCGTCTGCGAGCAGCGGGCGCGACATCGCCCCCGTCCGCCACCAGCGGCTCGAACCCAAGACTCGCCGCGGGCGGCGGGTGATATTTTCCGGACACACAATGGACGTTTAGCGAGCGGTCGGGGTGGTGGCAAACCCGCCGGCCGGAGAACGGCGAAAGAATGGACGCAGAAATTACAATAAACGCTGCTTTCGGTGTCGAGGGGGAGAGGTTGTAACACGCGAATCTGTCGTGGCGTCATTCAACGTTGAGCGATCTATATGGAGCTGCGGATATAGTTCGCGAAGAGAACGGCGGCGTTTTGTTTTTTCACCTGTCTGAGAATCGGTTCCCTAAAGAGATTCATTACGATCGTTTCGTACTACAATGGATGCGCGAAGTGCGAAGCAAGGCGTGTGATTACCGTGCGAGGAAACGCCTTCTGCGTACTTGCAGCTACTGAAGTGGAGAATGCACGACTTCCTTTATCGTACAATGATCTCCTGAATTTCCATGTGCTAAATAAAGTATGTACGGCAAGGAAATAATTCAGTAACGCGTTTCATTCATGGTTGACGCTATTAACAAATGAATGGGTCGGATTCGAACGTTCCTGTGCATGAAATGGAAATCTAACGAGGACAAGTACGTATTTAAAAGACTCAATTAAATTTCAAATTTTTGAATTTATGAATCCAAAATTCTCCATGTATTGTTCTACATATGTTAATAGAAATATTAAAGATCGTAACATACTTACTGCATTTTCCACAGTGCTCATATGCATCTAAGGAATATAGACAAACTTATTTTAGAAAAACCACAAACCAGTGCAGATCAAGTACTTCGTTGTTCAATTTCACCGGACAAATCAAATTCTATTTATAAAGACTGGTAATTTTCAAATGATTGTGGTTTGAAAACCATGCAAAGATGAAAAAAGAAAATTATGATAATTTCTTTTAAAATAAAATAACGTTGAATGCACTCAGGTAAAGCAATTTTTACATTAAATTCAATAAGTTAAAAACACAGAGAACGATTAATTTAGTGTTCCACAATCACAACAATATACACTTATGTGCATTCTAATAGATCTCTAAAAGTTAAGTTATTTCACACAAGCATAGACGTAATGCACATTTTTTTTCACAAATGAGAATGTAGATACAAAATTCTCGACATCTATCGTTTCCTAAAGTGGTACGTTTAACGGGACATTTTGTTCATACATTATTGCCATTTCTTATTTTATTAAGTATTACTACGTTTAAAAACTAGTTTTTATATATATATATATATATATATATATATATATATATATATATATACATTGCATTGCTTAAATTCACATATCACTCACACATTTTGCTGTTTTAATGGTTATGATAAAATTCATGTATTCACAGTTACATCTGTGAACGCCATTTACCATTATTTTAGTAACACTAACAACTATTTTAGTTTTTGATTACTAAAAAAAGTAATTCACTAATATCAATTTTCTTTTACTGATAAAACAATCCACGTATTTTGAAATGTTTTTATGGTATATGACTGGATGTAAGAAAATATATTGTCTCCTTGACAACAATAGTATTAAAATATGTAATAGTGCATATCACTCAATATGATCTTTTAAATTTACAATTGTTTGTAAAAATTTACTTTAAACCATGAATGTGTTTCGTAATGGATTATTGTTATTTCAGTGTTGTATCTGTTGACCTTCCACAAAAATGTAGAATTTCTAGAAGAATGATTGTCTAAAGATTCTTAACTCGGAATGAAAAGTCGAAATCTTCCAAAAGACCCTTTTTGTGTCACTCAGACGCTCTTCTTGGGCTAAGACAAATGCGGAACTCCTGCAGGACGCCAGTTATCTCTCCACTTAGGTCGGGGCCGCGGCGACTGGCGGCGTCGGAGGGCGCCGCGACGCCCTCTCGTCGCCGCCGCCGCCGCCGCCACCGCCGCCACCGCCACCGCCACCGCCATCGCCACCGCCACCGCCGCCACCGCCACCGCCACCGCCGCCACCGCCACCGCCACCGCCACCGCCACCGCCACCATCGCCACCGCCACCACCGCCACCGCCACCGCCACTGCCACCACCTCCAACGCCGCCACCACCACCGCCGCCGCCCGGCCAGCGGCCGATCAAAACGCAATAACGGCGGCCCTCGTCGGGCGGTGGCGCGGAAGGGCCGCCCGCCTGCGACGCGTGAATCACTGCCCTCGCCCCGCCCCTCTCCCCCCCCCCGACCCTGCCCGCGCCCTCGCCCCTGCCCCTGTCCGCCGAGTCGCTTTGCAATTCCGATGGCCCGCCGCCTGCAGATCCCGTCCGACCGCCCGGGCCGCGTGCGGAGGCGGTGGCAGGGGCGAGGGCGGGGTGTTGGAGGAGGCGATGTTGGCGGAGGCGGAGGGTGGCCGAGGGCGGTGCTCGAGGGGGCGGGGAAGAAGCCGAAATTGAAACCTGAGAGCCCACCCCCGCCGCCCGCGCAGGGACAGGCACAGGACGCGACGTGGCACCGATTGACTCCTGTGCGGCCGACGGCGGCACTGGGAGGCAGCGGCTGTTACAGGAGAGCGGAAGTGGACGAAGAGTAGAGACAGAAACGGTGATGGAAGGGTACACGGTCAAAAAGAACGTACGGAGATTGGAATACACTACGAAATGGAGCTCGGGAGAAAGCGTAGGGATGAGAAATATCACGAGAACAATCGGAGAAAACAACGGAATAGACAAATCATGAAGGTATAGAGTCGCAAAGATAGGGAGAGAACAATCGGAGAAAACAACGGAATAGGCTAATCATGAAGGTATAGGGTCGCAAAGATAGGGAGAGAACTATTGGAGAAAACATCGGAATAGGCTAATCATAAAGGTATAGTGTCGCAAAAATAGGGAGAGAACAATCGGAGAAAACAACGGAATAGACAAATCATGAAGGTATAGTGTCGCAAAGATAGGGAGAGAACAATTGGAGAAAACATCGGAATAGGCTAATCATGAAGGTATAGGGTCGCAAAGATAGGGAGAGAACAATTGGAGAAAACATCAGAATAGGCTAATCATGAAGGTACAGTGTCGCAAAAATATGGAGAGAACAATCGGAGAAAACAACGGAATAGACACTTCATGAAGATATAGTGTCGCAAAGATAGGGAGAGGACAATCGAAGAAAACAACGGAATAGGCTAATCATGAAGGTATAGGGTTCCAAAGATAGGGAGAGAACAATCGGAGAAAACACAAATCATGAAGGCATAAGGTCACAAAGATAGAGCGAGAAGTGAAACACCGGGCGAAGAAGCAGAGAATGTGGCGATGTGGATTGTGGATGGTGGGTTGGCGGCGACTGTCGCGCCACCTTCCAGAAGGGAGTTGGGGACGTCTGAGGGACCGCGAAGCCCCCCGCGCTGCCGAAGTGGCTGTGGACGAAGAGACACGCTCGGCCGGCGGCGCACGAGGGCCTCCGGAGCGCTTTGATGGCAGCGGGGGCGATGTGTGCTCGCGGTCTCGGCGCTGAGAGATCGCTCCCGAGAGAGGGGCTCATCCCGTTTCAGCGTTCCACTGCTAACGGAGAGGAAATTTCGTCGCCTGGCTTTCGCTCGGGGTTAAAATGCAGAGGGATACTTGTTACTCCTGATAGAAAAACGTTTTCACTCATTGAAATTTTTCATCATATTGCATTCTTCGACAAACTGAATTATTTAGGTTTTTTATTGTTTTGTATTGAAATCGAAATATATTTTTTTGTAATTGGTATCTCTGTTAATAATCTTTCAACTAATGGTGAAATATTTTAAAAATATGTTTATTGTGAGATTGTGTATTCAAGATTAATTCACTATTCCGCAATCGTGGCCACTGGATATAAAATGAAAAATTCGTATTCGTATACTTTGCACTTATTTACGGTGACCACGGCTTCTTTCAATGTAGAAAACTGATATTTTGTATGTGAAAGTTTTCAAATATTTGTTAATTATTAGCGCTAAATTGGAATTGCAGATTACTGTGTCGAGCTGTTTTCAATTCATTCGAATTTTGAAAGATTGCTTTTTGGTACGAATCTTAAGAAGTTGCACAAGGTAATATGTTCGAACTGTTTAAGGACGCAAGGTGGAAAGATCCACATAAAAGGAAACACATTCCTTCTCCTGGTATATTTTGAAACGTGCTCTGTTGCCTTCTAGTTATAAATCATTGTTCTTACAAGTGATTGATAGTGATACTGGTCTGTCAGAGATTACCAAGAGCGTCCTCGTATATCCTAGGAAGCAAATCGTGGTGTCCATTTGAGGAATGTTGAAGTCTTGAGGGACTAATTACGAATGTGCGTTTTGACCAAATCGCCTTCGCAAGCATCTGTTAAGCTAGACCCGACGTCTGCACTCGTACAGACGATAATGGCGATCATAACCAATCGTGTAATGTTCAAGGACGCAAATTCTCTTTTATTACAAGAGTTTTGTCGACCTTGTATCTCTAATATAAAAAACATTTATGAAAGCTTCAGCAAAGGAAGCCGATTAATTCAATCTACGATGCAATGGATGTAGAAAAACAAGTTATGTTTCTTAACTGTCAACCTTACTGAATGATGAAACTAGAAGATCAGTACTTGGAAGTATGAATTTTAATGATGAAACATGTGTTTCATCGACACTCAAAATTAAACGTCTAAGCAAAAATAAAACTTACTTTTTCGCTAATACTGTAATTAGAATTTCTTTACATACTTTTTATTTTTGGTGTACATTTCAAATTTGAATATCAACATCGAAAGTATTTATTACAAAAGAATTTGCGAACCAATGTGCAATTAATGATTTGCAATAAACTTTAAAAAACTTCAATGAAATGTTGATTGATTATCTGCATTATTGTGTCAGAAGAACGAGAAGATTCAGGTGTGACGCTGCTTAGGTCTTTTGACATGATCAGTTAAAGAAAGATTTTTCTTGTTGCTGATAATCTCTACTGGCATACAGACATCGCAAAAAGTGAAAGGACACCCGTATTTTTACAAATTTTGTTGAAATGTTATCATTCGTAGCATATGTCTAGTTACGTTCCTTAGCCTAGCCTTACATTTCAGGACATTTCACTTGTGCTCTTCCATGTTCTATACTATCTCCTTCGCTATTCTTTTTATCTTTTATATACATAGTACCTATTTTCCGCAAATCTCATTTGGGCATTACATTCCTTTAAACTATTTTAAAGCAATAAAAATAATTTATTCTCATTGCAAACAAGAACATTTTTTTCTTTTCTTTATCTTATCTGCAAAATACACATTTAAGTTTCATTATTTTTCATATTTTAAGTTTCCTGATAGTTATATGTTATGAAAGATCTGTAATATTTTATACTTCTAAAATGTAAACATATTTTCCACATAATCAGTATATTGTTTTTAATAATTGGATTGTTGGTGATGTAGATACCTTTTTATTATGATAAATGACTAAAGATATTGTCTGGTATCAGTACTTTTTAATCAACTTATAATCATTTCGATCGAAGCAGAACTTTGTTTTCGGCCCAGAAGCTGCAAGCTCTGATGATGATCGCAACGCGATCGAAATGATCATAAGTTGATTAAAAAGTACTGATACCAGACAATATCTTTAGTCATTTATCAGTATATTGTTTTATTTTCCACCCCGCTTTCAACCATTTTAAATATCGAACATTGGAAGTAGACGACTACCTGTCAACGGCTAGGTACGGACAAGTTAAAAACTACCAAAGAAATGAAAATAATATTGTTCCAAAGATATCTGCAGAAAATACAACTTCTGTTGTTTTTATGAAGGGAAACATACCTATTATCTTGTCTTTTATTTACGTGATGATAGTAGCAAAAATCACTGTGGGAAACCGCTACATCTCCCGGTTTCTCTTTGTATTTTAACGAGGATGTGCCTTACAAGTGTGACAAATCTTGTATTGTTTCAGAAAAAAAAAACTACAAAAAGTATAACGATTAAAAAGTAAGTGCCCTATTGTAGATGTGCGTATTTTTATATCTTTCCCCAGAAAATACTCTTTCTTAAAATTATTTCTGAGCTTCGCTAATGTGGTGATTCTAATGTGAATATTTGAGTTAGCATATTAGAACCCAACCAATTTTTAAAATAAGAAACGCTTTCCTTCGAAAAAGAAAGTAAATGTCTTCTTTGTCGCAGATTAGTGGAATGTAAAAGCACCACAAGCGTAAATGACGCATCTGAGCTAAAATTCTACATTTTATTCCACAATTCTACTTAAATGTCACCTGGTGACCCAACAAAATACTCGTAGCATTGTGGGGTCGGGCCTGTCCCTTAATAGATTCTGCTATAAGTATTGTTTTCCGGGACGAAGGGTCGTGATTAAACGCAAACAGATAATTTTCCAGATAATGACGCCAGCCAATAAAGCATTCTTTCTTGGGGGGGGGTGTTATTTAAGGTCGCATTAACATCTAGGTCTCTAACGACCACTATTGCATTTAACGGTGTAATAACCGTGAAGATTAAATGTTATGGTGATGGTAGGTGGTGTTGATACATGAACACGTACTTGATACATTGACCGCCAAATTGATTCAAATTTGGCGCAACGTTTCGAACAGCACATTTTCGCTGCTCTCTGAAGGCATTTCAGAAGGAAAGATCCTACATTTCAAACTTCCAGCTTAATTTTACTCAAAAAAGCCGCGCGAGTTTCATCCCAGTTGACGAAATACTCCTTTCGTTCGTACAAAGTTCTTAGACGTAGATAGTCAACTGCTTCCTGTTAATTCGGAGCATCACCAAAAGATCGCGTTAGCTCCTTGGCAGCCGCGTGTGAAATATGTGCAATTGTTAGACTTCTCGGAATCCAGCTCTTTCCAATTTAAACGCAGCAAACTCGCATTGTCATCAGAGGCGCCGCGAGCAGTTTGCACTAATGCTACATAACATATGTTGCGAGCATTCAAAGTTCGATTCGGGGCGCTGCCAGGCAATTCCCTGCACTTTTCGGCGGTCTAACGTGCAGTAAAAACAACGAAATACGTAACGAAACGTTTAATTTGGTCTGGACTGAAGTGACCATGACAATATCTTTAATATTCATTGATTCTTTCTGCAAAGTAACAGTCTTTGTCCTTCGGTCCGAGATCGCTGTGACACTACCGCCTTAATTATCTTGGTCATCCGGATCGGCGAAAAGCCTACTTTGTTTCATGGTCAAAACCTACTTTGTTTTGATTTGATCAATATTTTTGCGAATGGAAATGACTTAAAGAAGACCGGGCTCCAGCGGTAGACGACCTCGAAAGCCGTATAAAACTCCCCTGTCTGGTGCCTTTTTTAAACCGGCCGACAACATTGTAGGCGGCCTCCCCTAAAGCGGCCAAAGCTCGGGCCGAGAGGGCCATCGCCGGGGCCGAGAGGGCCATCGCGCGGGCCAACACGCGCTGAGCCGCGCTCGGCTGGAGGGGCCTGTACGAGGCGGTGCACGGGCCTCCAGCGCGACACGGCCGGCTGTCACTCGGCCGGTGCTCCGCCGCCGCACTATATTACGTGGAGCCGCCCCGCCGAGGGCGCACTCTTGCGCGCGGTCGGCGCGAGCCAACGCGACGCGGGGCGCCGGAGGGCGGGTGAGAGCGCCCACGCGCGCGCGAGGGCCCTTGCGGAGACGCGCGCCACGGGTGGGGGCGGGCGGGGACAGGCGATGGAATGATAATGGTGGGAAGCGTTGGTGCGGGGAGGAGAGATTTCAACTTGGCGATTTCAACTGGGCGATTTCAACTGGGCGATTTCATCTGGGCGATTTCATCTGGGCGATTTCAACTGGGCGATTTCAACTGGGCGATTTCAACTGGACGATTTCAACTGGACGATTTCAACTGGGCGATTTCAACTGGGCGATTTCAACTGGGCGATTTCAACTGGGCGATTTCAACTGGGCGATTTCAACTGGGCGATTTCAACTGGGCGGTTTCAACTGGGCGATTTCAACTGGGCGATTTCAACTGGGCGATTTCAACGGGGCGATTTCAACGGGGCGATTTCAACGGGGCGATTTCAACGGGGCGATTTCAACGAGGCGATTTCAACGAGGCGATTTCAACGGGGCGGTTTCAACGGGGCCGTTTCAACGGGGCGGTTTCAACGGGGCGGTTTCAACTGGGCGGTTTCAACTGGGCGGTTTCAACTGGGCGGTTTCAACTGGGCGGTTTCAACTGGGCGGTTTCAACTGGGCGGTTTCAACTGGGCGGTTTCAACTGGGCGGTTTCAACTGGGCGGTTTGCGGTATAACTCTCTCTTGGGTGGCTTGTTGCTGCTGTTTGCTCTCGTGCGATTTTGTTTATATTGTAAGTTACTGAATCAGGAAAATAATGTAAGATTATTAGACCTTGTGATTGTTCTCTGATTGTACAGTCAAAATAGCTTGTTGATTCCAAACTTTTATAATTCGCAGTCGCAGATTTTTTTGGTTTTGTGTCTGAAAGAGATCGATGAGAAATATTACATGTGATGGATATAAACTCAGAATATTTAATGTTATGTTGATTTTTTAAAGTAAAGCAATGCCGAAATTTAGAATTTAGTTCAACGTTTCAATGGAAAGTTTTCCCCATCTTAAGGTAAACATGGCAGGCTGAAGGAGTGCGTAGTGCACGACATGTGTGATGACGTGATGTGTGATGAGGTGATTACATACAACAGGTTTTTGGAAGTTGTCATAGAGGTCTCTCACAATGGTACGAGGGAATACTCAAGGACAGTCCGGCCCCTTGTACAACGCCAAAACGGCTCCTGTTGTTCTGGGCTCATTCCCTAGGAGCGTGAATGTGATAAAGCTATACGCACCTGCATCTACGTAGCTGCCCCCGAGATGCCGTGTATTGAGGCACACGTTTCGACCTTCATGATGTGACCTTTCTCAGGGTAAACCGAGTTTCGCCCTGAGAAAGGTCGCAGCATGACGGTCGACACGTTGCCATCTGCGCATCTCCGGGTCAGCCAACTAAACACCGACACGGCCGCGGAAGGCTACGCCATCAAAATGCAACTGGTTGTGGGCGGAATTACGAAGAAATGCCACTCTGGTACTTTGTGTCAGAGAACAGAAAACCGCCCACGAGGACAATCTTGCTTCAATTAAATCAAAACGATGATGCCAATTTACATGAAGCAAAAAAAAAAAACGTTCGGTGGTCGCGCCACGGATCGCAGATACCAGTTCGCACTGTTTTGCACCCTTGGCAGATGCGCACCTGTGTTGCAAGGGACCCGTCTTGGCGTCGTCTAAACAACGTGGTGTTTGTGGGGTGCTGAACATGTCCCAAACGACACAATATATATATATATATATATATATATATATATATATATATAGATAGATAGATAGATAGATAGATAGATAGATATATAGATATATATATATATATTGAAACACAGAATGTGTTCCCTTACACTAATTAGAATATTAGTGTAAGTAATCAGTATATATTTTGGACTGCGCGGTACGTACGCCAAGCGCGGCGAACAACGACGGGAGCCAGCAACGGTCGCTACCGCCACCGTTGCCACCGCGGCGAGGACAGCGTGAGAATGTCGGTTACGAACGGGGCAGCGAACGAAAAAGATGTTCAGCCGTTAGGACAGTCAGGCCGAGCCGCCCGTCGATGAAGGACGTGGCCGGCGTGCTCCCGACCGGGAAATGGTCGTTAGGAGAATTGCGAAGAAGAAAGACGTTAGCGGAGCGGCGAAGAGCTCGCCGCTAATGCATGGATAAAATGAACATGCGAAGTAGTTTATAAAGTAATAGTAACTGTTAAACAATAGATGGGTGAAGTGAATACCGATAGTATTATGAGAATAAGAGTTCGGTGCCGATAGAACAATCGATTGCACTCGTATTAATTAGTGTGGCGAGAACAATATTGAAACTGTGTTGCGCGGAACTGTGACCAGCACGTGTGGCAGCCGCGGGTTGAGTAATTAAGTTCAGCGACGGAAGGTAATTAGAGAAGGGTGTGGCGCCGAGGTGCCAGGAGCTGCATAAGGAAGAATTCGCCAGGTTACCAGCCGGGGCGACCGCCCTGCCATCAGCCGCCGACGGCGCGCAGCTGCTGCCGAGGTCGGCGACCCCCGCCGACACGAGCCGTGCTCCAAGCATCGAAGGTATTTGGTCGGGGCCCCGAAGGTATGATAAATGCATATTACACCTAATCTTGGTACCAAGGGAGAGTGTATAAATACTGTCAGATCATGTATTTAACAAATTCAGCTTGTAAATAAACATTGTTCATGATTGTATTTTCTTTTCTAATTAACTTTCCCAATGTTATGCCAACTTACCTCAGGGACCCATTCACGGAAAAGATACCCTCCATTAGGATTTTATTGCAGTGAAATACCCGGTCTCACCAGGTACGTCACAATATATATATATATATATATATATATATATATATATATAATAAAATTTTGGAGAAAATCTACTGAACGGTTAAGCCGCTGTTCACAGTCAGACACGCGTTCGAATTGTCGGTATCAAGGAACCGCAAAACATGAATTCTAGCTACATGCCTGATTGAGGATTTTCCCCTAAATTTAGTAACTGGATTTATCCACTTTTTCGTTGGGGCCCGGTATTAAGAATTTTCCTGACAAAATTTACCGGTTTTTTCGCGCAACATGACATACCTTTCTCTGTACTCTGTGGGGAGAAAGCAAATGCCTAATAGGGAAAACTGGTGAATGAAGTAAAAAAATAAAATTAAAAGTGCTTCTCAAGTATTTATAGAGTCTAATTTTACATCTACAAACTTTATGAATCCTCGGTCAGAGATTTCTAAAGTATTTTGAGAGCCTACCTTGAATAAATAATAAAATACTATTGAATCATAAGAGTTCTTGTTAAAGAAAGTCACTGTTTCCGTGTACAAATATCTCCCTGAATAAAC
Source organism: Gryllus longicercus (assembly GCA_038098605.1). Lineage (NCBI taxonomy): Eukaryota > Metazoa > Arthropoda > Insecta > Orthoptera > Gryllidae > Gryllus > Gryllus longicercus. The sequence continues at coordinate 3,827,447 of JAZDUA010000093.1, forward strand.
GTGTGTGTGTCTTCTGAATTTATTGACTTATTATATGACTGAGGAATAGTACTTCTTTTTTACTCAATCTTACATATACTGTGCACGTTTCCTTCTTTCATGACCACGTTAGAAAATCTTGACATCACAGATATCTCTGTAAAATCGGGAAAAGTAATGAAAAAGTTTAGGTGGATACATTTCATTTGAAGTCGTGAAGTAAACGATTCAGTATAAGAATTAATTTATGCACTGAAATAAGGACTTTAATAAGATATACAATTACATTATTTCTTATTCTTTTGTTTGTACTTTCAATACATGACAATAAAATATTAATTTTTTGCGCTAATGGACTCATGTTTGCGAGAGAATAAAATGAGATGCTCCTCGCATTTGCATGCTAATTGTAAGAGCTTATGACCGTTATTTCAAATTGACTGAAAATGTCACAGTAGATAAGTTATGATCACTTGCAACTTGAATATCAGTCTTTCAAGTTAAGTATTATTTAAAAAGATCACAAAACAGGTATCTTTATGTGAGCTCTTATTATTTTTACAATAAATACGAGTTCACGTACAATTGAATGGTAGTGAAGCGCAGAGTTCTTTTTATTTTGAGAGTAGGAATGATTGTGACACAAAACTGATAGGCCGAGCGGCGCAATCCTACGAGCAAAATAAAATCACTTTTAACACGTGTGTCGTACACTATTTCTTTTAGACAGCGACGTCGTTTTAATTTTATTGAAGTATACATAACTTAATGATACGTGATGCAGTTGCACGAAGTATTTTGTTATCTTTGTTGCATTCACAGATTTATCTGAACCCTTTAGAATCGTCTCATTTTTAACTAGCGCCTAAACTAGAACTTTTAGCACACTATACACGCCGTAAAAGAACGACTTTTTCTAGTGGCTATCTAAAGTATAATTTGGCAAATAGCAAAGTATCCTGGTGTTGTGTTAATTGTTATTTTTCTCAGTTATAACATAGCAATTTGCATTTGCATACATAACAAGGTCGGGCCGGATTTCAACCGTTACGAGACAGCCTTTTCAGCGCAGCCACCACAGATTAGATTACAGTGTTACTTTCAGCAACCTGTAACTCACTAACCGGAAATGTTTTGTACTTGATTACTAAGGCAACCCATATTGACACAATCAGCACAGAGTTATTCTTAAAGTACTTTTATTAGTGTTAAAAGATGATTTAATAGTGTTAGTGTTAGAAAGCATCATCATTCCATTGTAGGTTCTAGTGTTCAGCATAGCATTTTCGTAATATACTGTTGGAAGCATTTCATAAAGATCATCTAGACATAGATGATTGTATATAGTAACAACATAAGCCTCACTTATATCGAAGTGGAGATACCAACATTTACGAATAACGACATGCTCGCAGAAATTGGTCTCGCTTATCCTGTTACAGCCCAAGTCCTTCATTTAATATTACAATTTTAAAACCACATTAAGCAAACGAAATATTAATGTATATTTAACCAAGTATATTGGACAAATCGTTTTTTGTTTGAAATAGGACCTTACAATCTGCTCACTTCAAAGCCTTCATCCATGTAAATGCAGTATTGAAACGAAGGAACTAAAACCGTTAATTCCTTTTCTTCTAATTGATAGCAGATGTAACATTTAAAATAATAGGGAGTGTATTTGTCTTTCCAAATAACGTGTAAATCGAAACAACCAGCTGCAGTATGATTTAAATAACGTATGGCATTTTTTTTAGGAGGTACTATAATGGCCATAGTTCAAAAGCCAAACGTTTCAACATGGCCAACATCGGGTGTCACTGCAAAGCCGTTTTTTGTCGAGATGTGGTAGTAATGATGAAAGTGTGTGTGAAGGTGGGGGAGATGTTCCGATGAGAGACAGGGAAATGGTAGAACCTCGAGAAAACCTCCTGAGAAAATCTGATTTGTATACCACAAATTCTACATGAACGGACAGAGATTTGAACTCCAGTTCCAGCGTTAGAAGACGAGAAGACTGACTTACTACAACACTGGTCGGTCGAGCTTCGTGTGTAAAACACAGTAGAAAAAGGAAATTATATGAGAAAAATAACCTAAATAATTTCCAATAAGTTTAATTCGTACAACTATATTGTTTTACGTAATATTAGAGCATTCACGGTAGTTTCCTTGTGAAAAATCGTAACTCATGGGGAATGCCTTCTTAAAAACCAAATGGCATCTTGTGAAGATGTCATTGAAATAAATTGCATGTTTGGTGAATTCATTGAATTAAAATGCATTATCTTTTAAAATATTTGTATGTAAGAATGTACATAACTTATTGATTATGTATCAAATTTCCTGTTAGGAATTTAGAATTTTAAATTCCAGAAACTTTCTGATGAATGTGACGGACAAACCTTCTGTTTCCGTTACGGCTGAGTCCAACGATTTACGTTTGTGTGAACGAGTGGAATACACAACGACATGCAGGCTGTGGGAAAGATTCGTATGCTGTCGCTCCATCGCGGAAGTACTGTAATTTATTTAGTATGTGGCGTACTTATATGACCTGACGTGAAATTTTCCTCGGAATTTATTTTTAATTCACGGAGCGATCATTTACATTCCACTTGTGAGTGTACTTCCTTGATGAAAATAGTCGTTACGATTCCTTCTTTATATTCTTGTATCGATACTGTAAATGTCTTCAATGTAAACACGATAGAAGATATATCGATTTCTGGTCTCTGATCATGAAATACGAGGTCGTTTATCCGGCTCGTTGTAAAGTCAACAGAGAATGGTGAAGAAAGAAAGATGTGAGAATACATAATGGCGAAACTAGATCTGACCCATTTTGATGGCAAAGATCAGTGGACTTGTTATAAAGATCACCATTCTATATTTATGAGACACATATGAGTATGCTTATTCATAAAATAAATGAAGCGGAAACACATCAAATTGTTCTATTTTCAGAAGACCAGCTGAAACTGATTTTATTGTATAAATTATACTTTTTTGGAATAAATGTTTTGTAATCGCATTCGTTTCAGAAATTATCTGCAGAAGACTATTAGAAATCCTATTATGTGTAATTACTTTTTTATATTCTGGAGTTAATACTAAAGAAAATAATGGCGTAAAATGAAAAATAATATTACCGTAAAGATAAACTACAATTTTTGACATTCTACATTATTGAAATTAACAGCGTAATTATTTAAAAATAGTTCTCGTAAATCGTACTCATGAGAATTAGAAGTTGCGGGAGAATGATGGACGGAACGTACATGGTTCAGACTCTAAGATGCAGCAAAACAGTAGACCTCATTCTTTATTTCTCTCTTTTCGTGTTTTCTCACTGTAGCTCTTTGCAGGTAACAGCTTAACAATTTTCAATATTCTCTAATGGCACATCTAATACAAAACAAAATGAACACCAAAATTAAAGGTGAAATGGACGAATTGTTTTTAGCAAAATACATTCGGTTAAGCATTTAAAATGTTCCTTTACATTAAAATTCGTGAATACAGATTTAAAATTCCTTGGAGTTTGAATAGAAATAAAGTCAAAAGATTCATCCTTAAGATAAATCAATTACTGTGTCCAGTGTAATGTCGTCGGAATCACGCCATGTCGTGAAAAATCATTATGGAATATAAAACAATGTGATTTTCAAAAGAAACTTTCTATTAATACATGTTTCTTCCACTGTCACAATAATTCGGATTGCAATTCCATTTTTACATATTCTTCAAGGAAGGAAATAATATTATAACTTAGATCTATAAAGAGGCCAAAGTTTCGGTCTTGTAAACAATACCAACAAATGTGCAAATTGAAAATTTGCAGATTATTGTAAATTTACTCTTATAATACTTTTTATCTTAAGGGTTGTGTTTAAAATATAGCTGCCTTTAAAGCACGTTTAAATATCCAACCTTACAAGTATCAAAATTTTGTATATCAAAACAAATAGTATGAGGAATTAAAGACTAAGAAGACAGTGGATACCGACCATACTTCTCATTATATTTCAACTTTATTGGTGAATTAGGTAAAGAGTGATAATTATGAAAGAGTGCTATATGCATTTTCTAACGTTACTGCGCAGAACTGCCTAATGGATTTCGGATCTAAAAGTATTGAAAGTTACTTTTTTTTAAAATATTTCCTGTTATTTTAATACCTTTTGCAGTATAACCGAAAAAGGTATTTTAAAGTATAGATGTATTACTATTTACCAATCCAGAATTAGTACATTACACCCTAGCCGACGGCAAGTCGTGTCGAAGACATAAATCCATGAGAGTTGCTCCAATCTGTGTACCTCGTTTATATTACGCTGTTCTTTTAACACAATTCGTTACGTCATTTCATATGTATTGAAAATAAACTATAATCTATTCATATTTATTTGCTCTTATCATCTATTAAATAAAAATAACGCTAAAATTGAGTAGCCATGTTCCTAGTTTATCTATATCTCAACAAACAGTGAAATTTTAGCATGATGATCTAACAATATGAAACCAGAATCAAAATTATTGTGTATTTACTTATATTAAAACAAATCTAATTAGATAACAATATGAATTCCACATTTAGAATCAATAAATCTCTTCGCCTATTTTATCGGCAAAGAGATGTGCCAAGCCGAGGCATGCATGTAGTATTAATACGTTTGAAAAGCACTGGTTGTTCCAGTAAAACATGCTGCAAATTGCTATTTTTGATAACGGGGATTATGAATTTTGGCTCTCGCTAAATAGTCCCTGGCAAGGCTCGAAAATTGAAAAGGCAGGAGCATGCGGCGTGGAGCATGGGGCATCCGCCGCTATTGTGGATCTCGGAAACCAGCGTAAACACAGCAGCGAAATCCGCGGGACCGTTCACACCGGAGCGACAATTATGACTCAGCGTTTGGTGACAGATTTCCGCACCCGATAAACAAAGGCCACGGGTGCTGCACCCAGAGGGGAGCGAAGACTCCCGAAAACGGGCGGACATCCACGAAACTCGAGCGGCAGCGGTCGAAACGCGTCCGACTGCGTTCCAAAATCCGCAGATAATGAATCGCTGCCAATCCGCTGCCGCGACGCTCGCCTGCCACACAGGACTGAACGTGTCCATAAAACCTGTTTTACACGGTCATTTTTGCATCCATTTTTCATCATTTTTCTGTACAGAAAGCGGATGGAAAAAGGACGTTCGTTTCTACGCAGTATGTTTCGTTGCTGAAACTGGATGAGAGTGATTCCAGCGTTTTACGCGGTCATTTATGTCTTTGTACGTAATCATGAATACTCGCCGCATATAGCGCTGAAGTTCAAACATTTGAACATCGCATCTGTGGTAACAAATGAAGTTAGGTTATATTAGGACTGAACACGGATGCGACAATATTAGAATACAGTACATAATTTATTTCTCACTACATAACCACTTCACATTACGATTCAACACATCAGAACGCTCTCACGCAACTACAAAATGAACATATCGCTCCACACGCCTAACAAACCAGAGAAAGTTCCGGAAAGTGCCGCCAGGAGCGCGGTGGTAAAATTAGATGAAATCTGTTCCGAAAAATGAAGCATGCGTCATTTTCTCGTACAGATTACATACAGTCAGGTCTGTATTTTTCCTGTACCGGCAAAAAATGATGAAAAAATGATCGTGTAAAACAGGCTTAAGGCAAAACATGGCGCGAAATTTCAACTGCGGCCTTTCCGCGTAGGTCGCGGGTCTCCCACGCCGGTCTGTGGGAGGCTTTAGGCCATCAGGCAAATGGAGGCCGTCCGCCCGTTGCCCTCGGAAGCAGGAAGCTCGGGCCCCCGCGCTGCGGAATTTTGGTTTGAATTGATGTAAGACAAACAATCATAGAAGTGAAAATACTAAAATGGTATGGGCACATGCAAAGAATGAACGAAGAGCGGTGGCCGAAAATATTGTGGAAATGGCAGCCAGCTACCCATCGACGAAGAGGAAGACCTAGACTTACATGGGGAGAGGGAGTGAATGAGGCAATGGAGAAGAGAGGATTAAGTAATGAAGACTACACCGATATAAAGATGTGGAGGCTGGGATGCGAGACACCCTAGGGTGTAATATAACTTGCTATACTACTACTACAAAGATCCAGTAAAAACTCTACGTAACGTATGTGGAAAAAGTATCGTCTGCTCACGATTTCTTGAGCTCCAGAATCACTTCCCATCGTTTTAACTATAATTGAGGAAAGATAAATAAAAGTTTAAAAAGAAAATAATAAAATTTAAAATAATAAAATAATAAAAAGTTAAAACTTGCGATATTCTCAACCTTTTAAAAACTATATATTTTATCTTCTGAATTATAAAAAGCTTACTTCCATCAGTAAATGAATTGCAGATTTGATTTTTTTGCATTGTTAACAAAATAGTTACACCCCCCGCAAGCTCTGCTCATAACACTACAAGCAAAAAGAGTTCAGCTAGATGTGTGTATATTGGATCTACATTTATGTCCAGAAACAAAACAAGAGTTCATCTCAGCAAACAAGATGCTGCCCACTGGAGGCGCTTTCAATGGCTCTGGAAATCCAGAAATCTTGTGAACCCGCTAATCTGCCCCTTTCTAGCCTTCAGATTCATTACGTATGTACTAAAATTAGTAGTGAGAAAATAGCGTTGAAACCATGTTACTCTTTATGAATCTGGAGTATGGGAAGTTACAAAAAAAAGACAGGAAAATTGTCTGTAACCTAAATGGCCTTCTGAAGCTGAAGTTCCAAACTGACAAGTGGATAAAGTGAAGAAATAAGTAACTAAAAGTAAAGTGGTAATGGTAATTAAAAGAAAATGGTATGAAAATATTAAAAAAATTAGAATGTTAGCCAAACATATTGTAGAAACAGCTACCCATAGAATAGGAAGACCTATACTTACATAGGTAGAAGAAGAAGAATAGACCATGATGAAGAGACAGTTGAAGAATGAAAACAGTAGCGATAGAGTGAAATGGATGCTGGGATACATGAGACGCCCTATGGTGTAATATCACTCGCTATCACTCTCAACTACTACTTTGCAGCATCAGGAAAATACATAGTGCATGGCAATGAAGAGGAAGTCAGACATAAAGGATTCTGTGCATCTCAGACACTATCGTTTATTATTATTATTATTATTATTATTATTATTATTATTATTATTATTATTATTATTATTATTATTATTATTATTATTATTATATATTTTTTGACAACTTTGGATTACACATGAATCATGCCACCGATAAATAACGATTTCAAATCGCAGTTTTGTTAGCATGCGTTAAGTTTTCAACTAACCATCCAACGGGGAAAGACTACCGCCACATTACCGAGGGAAAAATGCCCTACACTTACGGGAATTGTAACCTTAGCCTTTGACGAGCTCGGAATCACTAAATAACCAATCATTTAACTACTGACAAGTTAGAGATCATGCATCTACGGTAACAAAAAGCAAAGAATAAAGCCGGTCCGGATGGCTGAGATCGTTAAGACAGGAGAGCCGTAGCGATCTCGGTCCGAAGGATCGCGGGTTTGACTCGCGCCTCGAGCATGGTTGTACTTGTGTTCGTCCTTTGTCCCCCTATCATCACCATATCACGTCGTCTTCACAGTTAACATTCCGTTAAATGCAATAGTGGTCGCTAATAACCTAGATGTTGAGGTTCCGCGATCTCAAAAAATAATAAATAAATAATAAAATAAAATAAATAATAAAATAAATAATAAAATAAATAACAAAATAAATAATAAAATAAATAATAAAATAAATAATAAAATAAATAATAAAATAAATAATAAAATAAATAATAAAATAAATAATAAAATAAATAATAAAATAAATAATAAAATAAATAATAAAATAAATAATAAAATAAATAATAAAATAAAAAGGAGTAAAGAAAGTGCGGCCGCGGAGGTGGCGCGTTGAGCGTCCGAACCACCAGCGCCGCGCGCCGCAGCGCGTCAGGCGCTGCCGTAGGTGCCGCTGACATCAGCGCCGCGCCGGGCGCGACGACCCGCACGTGGGCATTCGCGGGAGTCTGCCCGCATTCCGTGCCCACGCTCCGCCTCCGCTCGCGGCGCTGAGCGGGCGTCGCGACGGCGGCGACGGCGGCGACGGTGGCGCCTGCGCGGCCGCCCGGCGCGTTAACGAGCGCTCTTAATTACTCTCCGATTAATGCGGGCGAGCGCGCGCGAGCGCACGCGCGGCCGCCGCCGCCGCCACCGCGGGCGTCGATTGTTCGCAGATGAGCGCCGGGCGCATATCATGCATAGCGGGACAATAAAACCGCTTTTGTGAGGCCCGCGAATCTACATGAGAAGGCCCCCGCTCGCGCGCAGGCCGCGGCGGTGGCGGTGGCGGTGGCTGTGGAGGTGTTGTGGGCGGCGGTGGTGGTGGCGATGGCGGTGGTTTGGGCAGTGGTAGTGGCGTTGGGGGCGGCGGTGATACCGGCGGTGATACCGGCGGTGGCGGTGGCGGCGGCGGCGGCGGCAGCGGCGTTGGTGGCATTGGGGGAGGAGGTGGCGGGGGTGGCGGCAGAGACGCGGCGACCGGGTAATGAACGCCGACCCTGGACGGCGAGAAGCTTGTCACTCAACCCGCCCGCCGTCACGCGTGATCGAGTGTCAGTCACGCCCCCTCTCTGTGCGCAGACTGGGCGATGGGAATGGCTGAAGGTTTGAGAAAGCTGAATTTGGAAGCACGCTTAAAATGTCGAGATGGTTCTTTCGAAGATCAAACGCACCGCTTCTTGTTAAAATATAAAATAGTCCATTTTTCATGCACTCTCGTGGCATTAAGTAATAAAACAAAAAAAGTCATTACATTTAATCGCAAACATTTGTTAAGAATAAAGTAAAATCTGCAGTGTTTTAACATTACCTAGTAAATTTTAAATTTTGAAACAATTAAATGAAATGAAATTATATTGAGGAACGAACTCCGTGACTCAATTCATTTCTTCCCCTCATTTAATTGATTTTGCCAGTCTCTTTTTCTTTTAAAGGGTTCACGATAGAGTGAATGAATATTATTTTTGGGACCAAATTACGTATTTCTGAATGGGCACCATTTGGAGATCATGGAATTAGTAGACAATTAGAGGAGAAATTAGTATTGAGAAATATCTTAGTTCTGATATGTCTGCTATGTTAAACTTTTCAGCTTCTTCTAAATTATTGAGCAATACTCATCATGTCAGTAAAGAAGATACTTTTCTATAGCCTCATCTTCACAATCCCTTGTGATAATATTCCTAAGAATAATGTATGTTCGCTGATTAATAAGAAAAATAAATCAATTCTATGAGACCAGAAACGAACAAATTTTCTCACAAACACAAGGGAAATATGACCCAAAAATTAAACACCTTCTGAAAAATTCCCCTAACAAGTTTTGAAAATCAAATATAAATGCAAAAATTGGTAGGAAAACAGATGAAAAAAATTTAAATGTAGGATTCATTCTACGTCCAAAAAAGGTATGGCTGTGCGAATGGTGAACTACAAAAACTATAAATGTGTGCTATTATTAAATAAGTTTTCTGATGCACATTAAAATCCAAAAAAACATTTGGATAGCGTTTCTTCTCTGTAACATCAGTGTCAAGAGAAAGAGAAAAGGAATTATGAAGGAATTGGCCATTTTATCTCGTCGTACTCAAATACTGGTGGTTGGAATAATTTAAAAGGATGGACTCTAGTAAATGAACTTAAACCTTGATACCTTATTTGACTGATGAAAGAAAATACCTCGTAAAACTCCAAAAAATTGCATCTACTTTAAAGAAATAATACACTTTACCTAGAGCTAAGCCTGAAGGTGATCACAATGGTAGCGCTTATAAGCGTTTCAATTAATGTTTAGGGGCACGTTTTAACTGTATGATCACAATATGTTTTTAGAACAAAAAATTTTTTAAATTAATTTAGTATTCCCGGTATTACAATTATGAACTATAGTACTTGACACCATGTGACTGGGTGAAGTTCATTTAGTCATTGCAGGACCTACATCCTACAATATTCTAAGCTTTCGAATCTTGTTATTCACTCCAGATGGTCTTTCTATCGCACCAAACCTCTGGCAGGATGCTATGTGGAACGGCGAGGGAAAAACACCTGAAATGGGAAAAACCTACTGCCAGTAGACGAATACACACCAATTTACTAAAGTCTTTTTAAACTAATTATTTTCAGGATTGGACGTCACGTGTTTTCTCCTTTCAGACGTCGACATCTTAGTACGTGAAATGAGGTGGCGCCACAGAATATCGTTCACAATCTCCTTGTTATGTTTACTTATTGCACACACGCAACCATTTACCTCATAATGTGCTCATTAATTTATTTGCTAACCGGTATATGCTTCTCTTTATTTACTATTTTCACAGTTACTAATCAGTCTTTTCTCAATAACCCGCACCCCTCCTGGAAATTTTCCCTACTCTTCCACGAAGTGGGAGCTATTTTTCATCACATTCTGGGCAAGAGTTATGTTTCTAAATCGATAGTAGGCCTAATAGTTCTCCATTACCTCTCTACGATTCGATGGCTCAGCAATTTAAGATGATGTGGATCCAGTGTCCTTCAGAGTCACAAATCACAGAAATACCATTGCCATTAGTCTTTCAATATCCTCGTACGTTGCAACTACCTCCTACCCTAAGCTATGCGGAAACCTTCAAAAGCAAAGAGTACAAATATAGTTTTTAAGTACGCTTTAAAATAGTAATGACAACCGTTAAATATGTGAATTTAATACTTTATAAATAACTATTACTAAATTTTATATAAAGCATAAATGAAATGTTTTATAAGAAAACCACAAATTGGCTGGATTTCCAGCTCCTCTTCCACAGAAAAAATCGCGGTGGCTCGTCAGCAATTACATAATTTGTTTCGCTGTTCCCCAAAATCGTTGGCGCACACTCAATGAACATTGTACGTGTTCTTGTGTCAACTCCTACATTTCCGGTCCATTCGGTCTCCAGCATCCTCCTCCACCGCCCAAAACGAGCGAGCGGTCCTTCCCGGGACGCCTCCCCACAAACGCCGCGTCGTCGCTTGGGCGCTTGTTGCCCGCGCGGGGGGGCCTAATTAATTCAAGCAGCAGCCCAGCGCGGGCGGCGCCCGCTGCGATATAATTGGTATCGACAGGGGCGCTGCGCGCGGCCGCCGGTGCGCACTGGGCCGTGAAGGCGAGTGGCACTTGTCACCGCGGCGGGGCTGGCGCGGACACGGCGCGTCATCGCCACGCCCTCGTCCCGCCCCCGCCCCCGCCCCCGCCCCCGCCCTCGCCCCCGCCCCCGCCCTCGTCAGTCCGCGCGCTGGAGGGCCTCCGCCCGCCCCGGCACTCATTACGCTAACCGCTAACAAGACGGAAACGCACGATTGTGCGGGCGTGTTCGTTCCGGCTGCAGGCTAAATGATGGGACAGCACTCTGGCGAGGAATAAATAAAAAAAATTATGTTCTGTTTGCACACAAACGTTATATGAAATAATAATTAATTATTATTATTTTATAATAATAATAATTATTATTATTTATAATAATAATAATAATTATTATTATTATTATTATTATTATTATTAAGGCCGTACCGGTGGCGCGGACCGTTTGCGCTAGCCGTTGTCTGCGCCGAGGAGGCTGCAGATTCGAGTCCTGCGTAGGCAAGGTCATATTTGTGATTGACTCTTCAACCCTCATCATCTTCATCATCACCATCATCACCATCAGCAGCAGCAGCAGGATCCTATCACCTCATAATCCAAGGCTTTAAAACCTTTTCTTACTAAGGGATACAGCCGAAAAATCTATTCCCCATAATGATACACATTAATCTGTCCGGGATAAATACGACTGGGCCTCTGAAAAGAAAGTGTAGCGTGGTTATAAATGGCCCATAATACAACAACAACAACAACAATAATAATAATAATAATAATAATAATAATAATAATAATAATAATAATAATAATTCATGATATTAGAGTTGAATGAAAATGAATATTATTTTTTCGACGTATCCTGAAAATAGAATCACCAACAAAGCAAAACAAAACAAAACAAAATGACAAACTATATCAGCGCAGTCAATTGTAGGATCATCAATGATAAATTCATCTTCTTTTGGTGAGGAGTCTTCAAATAATCACTTAAAATGCTACAAACAATTCAGAATAAATTTCTTGTATTCTAAATAAAGCTCCCTGATATAACGAACAAATTCACTACAAACTGGGAGTGCCTCTACTATCTGAATTTCTATCAAAACTCTCTAACAACTTTTTTAAAATCCTAAGCCAATGCCTAAGTACAGACATTTTCAATCTCAGTAATAGCGTTTCAACAAAGCCTAGAATTAAATAAAAATTTCCCAAGGATGTATTCCTTTCTTCTTAATAAAAACCGTACTACAAACCCCCTGAATTGAGAAAATTCACACTTCCCATTCGCTAGACAATTCCCCATAATGCAGCTAGAAATAATTGAAAGTAGCGGTGATTAAAAAAGTTTGTTTTTGTTTATTATTGTAATGTAATATGTTTTTATTAACATTGTTATGTAATTTAAGAGGTTATCATTAAATGTAAAGCATTCCAACCAAGTAACGGAAAGCTGCAATCCGCTGCTATTCTTCTCGGAAAATAAACAAATGTAAACTTTTGTAAGTTTCCATTTTTTTAAATGATGAATAACTCGTAGATCCTTCTAGAACCGCTCGAGTCGAAAATCACAGAAATATCACATTTACCTCATTTATAATATGATTCATAATTTATCGTGGAGTTTATTCTATTCAAAATCTCTCGAAAACGGACGTAACGTACAAATGTTTGGGTTTTACTGCCGTAATCCTAATCTCTGGGTCAAGTTCATTTACATTATTTCATTTGGAAGTTTAATAATGTAGGAACTTCAAAAAATGTGTAGTCACTGAAGAATTATTTATTAAACTATTAGAGTAACTATTGCCTGAAATTTTTCGATGAATATTAGATTATATTGGTGCAGACAAGTAATATTGTTCTATTACAAAACCACAAACTGCAGAAATAGTTTGAGTTCCAATATTCGAATTGTTCCTGTCATATTGAACGTTTTTTTGATATTGGTTTGAATTATAAAAAAATCAGTAACTAGCTAACTTAAATAGGTATTCCCTCATTCTGACTGTCCCAGAAATCAGTATGTAGTAAATGTCAAGCATATTGTGCATCTGGAACATTTTTCTACTTTTTCAGCATGAACAAAAGAATAAATGCGAACTAGAACTGTATTTGTTTCGTAACTATTTTAAATTGTAAATTTGCTTTGTTTCTCTTAAGGTTATACGAGTATCTCCACGCTATACTGGCCAAGTGTACTGTTCACTGTCAAAAATAAGCGTCGTTGAAAATGGCAAATTCAGATACTTAACTGCCTATTTTGTTTCAGATCTTACTTCTTCAATATTTTTTAAACAAAAACAACAATCTTCAAAATGGTCCTTGGATTCCAACCAAATGGAAATTGGATCATGGAAATTACAAGTGACGTATGATTGAAGCATTATTGATGATTATTCCAAGTACTACATGACTGAGACCACTTGCAATAATCCACATGTGAGAATTGTGTAGAGGGGTAAAATCACGAAGGATTTCTTTATGTAGAAAGTAGATTACATATGGTCTTTACAGCTTTCACAAGAGCAATATCGCAGGAACAAAAATACGAGAAACAAAGAAAATTGGCAAAAGGGAAAATCCTCGAAAGAATTGTAGTACGAAATGCATTGTTACTGTTTTGTTGTCATTGTTATTGTTTTCTTAAATTTTTGTTTCGATTTTTATCCGCTTGTGTTACTTGATAAAGATCAAAACAAACCTAAGACAACAATAACAATGCAACATTCAAAATATAACTGTTTGAGTAAAGAGAAGAAAGAGTGAATGTGACGTGCATATCAGTGAGATTGATAAAACGCCGGTGTTAACAATTGTCAGAGACCACATTCTGGATGTAGAGCGAAGCTCGAAAGAAAAGGTCGAAGACATTGAGATCTGGTTGAGAATACCCGAAGGCTGAAAGAACTAGGGGAAAAAGAAACCATTATAATACAATAGTACGCCATTATAAAATTAAATAAGGTTTGAAAACTGGTATATATTACAATTTTAACTCATTTCATTTTTCATGAGAAATACTAATATTTACAAAATATCAAGAATATGTTCTTACGTTCACGATGAAATGAATAGTTCAAAGTATTCAGTGTTTTTGTTGTTATTCTCAGTCTTAATCTGATTCTCTTTTACAGTTAGTATTTATAGTTTTTACCACGTATTATTTTTGCAGAAGTCTATTCCTTAAATTGACATTGATCAAAAATATTACACTGGTTTATGTGCTCCGACGTTTAAGTAATCGGGTGAAGATCTCCGGATCAGTAGACTAAATAATTGCACCGAATTTTTTCATGAACCCTACATAAAAGTGATCACACTCTATTCAGAAAAAAAATCAAATATTTTACTAGTTTTTTAAGTTAATCTCGATCTATGCAACAAATCAAAATTGGTGTAGACCTAATATTCCATTAAAATATGTAGTTTTTCCTTAGTCACTGGACACAAATTCCACATTTCTATAAGTAGAGGGACTGTGTCAGTGGAAATTTTAATTAAGAGATCTAAGTGGTCTGTAATTAGGTGGCAATTTCACCACTTGACTAAACGTGTTCCTGCGGCACTTGCATTCGCTGGTCTCGAGAGACGACATTCCAGTGCAGAAAACGAAGACAGCTAATTAGAAGCCTGCGATGCAAAACACCGGTTTTTACTCAGCACTCAAGTGGCAGTCAGTTGCAGTTTAATATAATAAAGCAAGACAACGTTCTGATATATGTACTTCTACATGAATTTACTGCTTACTTTTTTCATACTTTCATTTCACGCCATACGATTTATGCCTATGGATCTTAATTTGGTTACCTAAACCATTAACAAACATAGCACCTTCTCCAATTATGCACTTCAAAACGAAGCAGAACAAGTAATTAATCCATTATGTTTCACAAAGCAACGAATTCTTAAATAGCCTCTTCTGTGAAACTTACGCGGAGAACGACTTTGAAGAGAATGAATTTAAATTAAAACATTTGTAAACACGACAAAAGCACTCAAGTCAAATTGGAAAATATATCGTGACACAAAATGCATTACTTATGATTCATTAAGTCACTCGTTGGAAGGTGACGAGTGAGCGAAAAGCTGTTTTAGGCGCGGGGGGCACCGAACGGCAGCAAAATGTCCATTATTATGCACTGCGATAGTCTGCTGTTAATCGTTTGGTGGTGCCGCCGCCAGGCGGAGGGTCGAGCGTCTCGCGGGTGCAAAACAAAAGAAGGCTCGACCCACGCAACCTGTGTGTCCGTTCCATCCATTATGCATCTGCGACGGCCACGATGAAAGCGACTTATCGGCAGCGACGCGAAGCAAAACACAAGATTTATAGAGCAAATAAAACTCAAATCACCGCGGACTCATCAGCCGAATTAATAAATCGACACACGCCAGGTTTATAAGTTTACCGCCAAAAGCGAACAAGAGTATTCGGCAGGAATCGGTGGCCAATATACGCGGCGTGATGCGTGTTGAAGATTGGAGAGTGGTCTAGTTCTTCATGTAGAAGAAACATCATTCTGAAGCTGCGAATGGTAGCATCAAGAGACCATTTTCCGTTACGCGAGCGCCCCAAAAAAATTATAAAATGATATTTATTGCTTCCCTGCTGTTTCTGTGCCTGCTCTTCCCTGAGGTTCCGTAGATAGTTGGTTTCCGATCAGTTTGTAATGATCGTTCGAGATGTTCATGCGAAAAAAAACGGAATTGATACGATGAAAAGCAACCAACCTTTTAGTGTTCTATTTTTCTTATTTTATGAGTACTTCCTGAATGTTAGAATTATGTTAATCTGTCATCATATTGCCACATAGGAATTACAAAACTATTTACTTAACCTATTAGAAATCTTACATTTTAAATCTGAAAAATGAAGCCGAAAAGTTCCCGGACTCCGTATTTAAAAGAGATTTTGAAACTATCTCAAAATATTACATTATGACTAAATTTTAAAAAAATTTAAACAGAGGTACTTATTAAAAGTTTAATTTTCCCTCTCAAATCTAATTTGGAACACTACTTAATAAATAAAAAGCGCATCCAAAGAATTATTAAAATATATTGTTAACTTCATTTCTTTTCGAAATGAACGGGAAATATGAACATTTGGCTTCGTCAAAATTTCAAAATAAATATACTTATATGGCAGCAAAATATTAAAATTTTTATTTTAATATTTTAATATTAAAATTAATCATTTTTTTACTTTTATCTGCTATTTTTCATCTCCCCAAGCAATTATAAAAGTACAATTCCTAATACAAAATACATATGTCGTGTACAATTAGAAACACAATTTATTTTGAATTTATACGGGTTTATAAACCTTTAAAAATATTTTCTGGGTCTTCAGGTTGCTACACCTCTCCCCACCGCAGAAGAGTGTTCGAGAACACAGTACAGAAAGTGATAGATCGCACCATTACCAACACTTTACCCACTCTTCATTCGATCCTGTTGCTTATACACGATCGAAGAAATATGAATCGATTTAAAATCGTGAAAAGCATACCGATTACGAGACTTTTTTTTTTTTTTTTTGCTAAGAAGCCCACCCATTTAAAAATCCTTTCTCGGCGCATTCAAAATCAGGGCCATACATCACAAGATTAAACTTCTAAAACCCTTAACTAAATTTTTGTCAAATTTCACCCCCTTCGCGGCCGCATAATGGCGTCCCGATTTACGCCGTGAAAGGCGTGGAATAAGAAGCGAGCGCGTGGCGGGGCGCGGCGCGGCGCGGCGCGGCGCGGTGCGGCGCGGCGCGGTGCGGCGACGAATGGCGTGGCGGTCGGCATTTGAAGGCGCTATGCGTCTTCCGCGGCGATGTATGCCCCGCTGCCATATTAGTAAATCATTTACGTTCTCGGTCGACGGCTACCGACTGCAGACGATAATTAAAATGGTAATAAGACAGCGCGTTGCTCCCCCGCGGGCCGCGCTATTCAGATCCAGGCGGTGCGCGGAGTGGAGGAGAGCGGCGAGGAGCTGCGCAGGGCAGCGAGGGCCGATTTGTCGTTGTCACGCGGGGACGTGCCTCTCCACCGCCGCCGCCGCCGCCGGGGTGCTCGAACGTGTCTGGACTGCGACCGGTAGCGGGGGCGGAGGTGGTTACGCAAGTGATGGCGGCCGAGGAACGCTGTTAGAGGTGACGTTTGAGGGAGTTTGTGGATATTGCGATGGGGGGGTGCGTATTATCGAGGCTGGTTGGGTAAGGGTAGAATGAGAAGAAAGAATAGTAACTAGATGTCCCTCTTGTTGGTAAAACAACTAAGGTTGTACACGCAGGGTGGCTGTACCTGCCATCAATTGTGCAAAGTCTTCCAACAGTTTAGTATAGGCGGCGTTTGAGGGAGTTTGTAGATACTGCTAGGGGGTGGGGCGTGTTATCAAGGCTGGTTGGATAGGAGTATAATGAGAAGAAAGAATATTGACCAGATATTCCCCTTGTTGGCAAAACAGCTACGATGTTGTAGAAATGATGGCAGTAT
The DNA here is from genome assembly GCA_038098605.1 of Gryllus longicercus. Taxonomy (NCBI): domain Eukaryota; kingdom Metazoa; phylum Arthropoda; class Insecta; order Orthoptera; family Gryllidae; genus Gryllus; species Gryllus longicercus. Next base: position 3,845,116 of record JAZDUA010000093.1, read on the forward strand.
ACACGTCATCAGTACTGCAAGAGCTTGAAGTAGCGTTTGAAGGAGATTGTAGATACTGTGATACGTGTTGGTAAGGTGAAGAATGAGAAGAAAGAATGGTGCCTTGATGTTCCCATTGGTGGTAAAACAGCTAAGATAGTATATACAGGGTGGCAGCATTTACGCCATCAATTGTGCATGGTCTTGAGCAGCTTAGTATAGGTGGCGTGTGAGGAAGTTTGTAGATACTGCGAGGGAATGGAGCGTGTTATCAAGTGTGGTTGGTTATGTGTAGAATGAGAAGAACGAATGGTGGTCTGGGTCCCTCCCCCCGCTTTTTGGTAAATCGGCTAAAATAGTGCAGTGTATTCGCCATTAAGAGTGCAAGTGCCTGGAGCAGCGTGTGGAATCACGGACTGCGAGCTCAAATACTATGTATGATATGGAAGGAATGCTACTTTTGGAGTTTGAATTAGTTGTATCAATTTCATATTGCTCTGCGAGTTATGTAAAAGATACGACATTGATGAAGTATATAATTGACATTGAAGTAAAGTCTATAGAAGACCCCTATATATACTACAAATAAGATTATTTTTATAATTGTTGACGCCGATGATGTTCCTTAAAAATGATGCGTGATTTGATAACTTGATGTTAGTGACATTACAGCAAATCGCACAATGTGAACGTAAGTCAAAGGGCGATTTCGTAGATTTGGAGATAGTAGCTAGGCAAAGCATGTGGGACACGTCTCGATACACTGTGGGTGGAACGTTTGAATGTAATAATGAACTAGTATTATCTAATTTATTTCATTTCCTTTTTTGTTTATAAACGGACTCTATTAAACGCTCGATCGTATACCAATCTGTGAAATGTAAAAATGTGTGTGTGTGTGTGTGTGTGTTTTTAAACTGCTGAAAGGCCATGTGATGAAAATTGACTGTCTAAAGGATGTGAAATAAAGAAATTTGACAGAACATAAGTCACTTATTAATAAATCGAGTTAGGATAAACATTCCAATGAATAGTTAGTACAGGTAGATAATTAGGTATCATTTGATTAATGTGAAAAGTGGCAAAACCGTAGATTAGGGTTTGACGTCCATTTTAAAGCCATATTGTTTCTCTAAATTTAGATAAAAAACATTAGAAATTATCATTGTCGAGAGATTTTTCATGTTTTTCATTTTTCATATAAAAACAGTCTTTCCTTTATTTTGTCAAAATGAATGCAAAAACGGCGTCGATTATTTTTTTATATATTTCTATTTCCGTTCTGAAAATGTATAGTTGTTTATTTTAGAATTATTAGCAAATGATATCAAAATCATAGAAAGAAATAATAACTACATATTTAAAAGTTAGGTAAGCCTCACATGTTTGTTTGTTTCCTCATAAGTCTGACAATTGTTCAGCAAGTTATTGATATTTGATTAGTGTGCTCGTACAGTTTCTTCAGATATATTTAAATTCAACATGAATTCATCAGAATCTTTGTAGTGATGAGGTCGTGTAGCTCTGTTACAGAGAGATTTCTATAAAGCGTCTTGTTTGTCGCGAACTAAAGGTGTTGCCGAGATTTCTCGAAGTTTTAGTTTCGAATCTTCGAAGAATTTCTATATTTGATTTATTGGCAGAACCCCGTAAATAAATACTATAAAGTGTTTTGTTGCATTATAAAAGTTTTGATCTTCAGTTGATGAGACCATATTTTAAGTAGAGCTTCTTTTCTTTTTCTTTCGATGTAGCCGTAAATCAACTCAAGATATTTTACCCTTTCAGATTCAGCGAGTCTTACCTTCCAGCACTGTTTGTTCTTAATGAGAACGAGATTTTGTGTGACTGTGGCCCGCCATTGTGTACCTATTCTTCGATTTTCTAAGATGTTCTTGAAGATGATGTGAAGGACAAATAGGAATATCATTCACCGCTAGAATAGCAGAGTTGTGTGTAAAGGTGGTTATTGCGATGCGTTCGATAACTGACTTTCGGAAATTGATGAATGACAATACATTTTTGGAACTGAAGTATACAAAACAGATTCTCCGTCATATGTAAACATTTTCAGGTTCATAATTAATAATAATAATGTTTTCCTTGCCCCCTCAAAGGTCGAATATTATTAGCTTGGTTGTAAGGAGTATATTTTACATTTCTGTTTGTATAGTGTCGACAACCACCAAGCTGTAAACGACATGCTGATGTTAATGGAAATGTTCGATAGTAACAGTATGAAAGTTGGTAAGCTGCTGTTGAGAAATCACGCAGCTGAAACGTATTGTACACCAAGTCATTATCGCCATACAGGTGACAATGTTCAGTTGGTTACTAAAGATTCATTAAAACTGAGAGAATTACGAGACATTATGTTTCAAAACTGTTGATTTCTTAACTAAATGGACCACCTGGCTCTTAAGCGGAGAATACTTTACAGGAGGAAAGAGAGTCATTGGAATTGAAGAAATTAAGAGTTGGGTTACAAAATCATTTGAGGTTTAAGTGGAAAAAGAAAGCTCAATGTAAATGACTCAGAGAAAGCTGTCTTAGTAGGCTCTAACCAGAAGTCTCAGGATTTATGCTCCCGAGAAGCTAGGTGCAAGCGTTATTTATTGGAAATTTTTAAATTAAGACATTTCAAGAAAATGTCAGAACTTTTCCTCGGAAACATTTACGATAAAGGGATAACTTTCGAAACTATTTTCTTCGTTTCTCACGGCAAGAAAAGTAATAATATTAACAAACACAAACAATATTTTTGGAAGTTAGTGCCATACTAATTTGACGTGATGTGATTTTTAATTCTCAAAATCTTTCAAAAATCCAAATCATTGTTTTAATTCTTAATACATGTAATAAATTTAGTTATGTATACATGTTTAATTTTTATCTGTTGTTTTAATTTCAAATCACTTCCCTTTCCTCTAATAGTGTACTTTGTATAAAGTTGCTGAAGCAATGTCATCCACAAACGACATCTTTTAGAGTTTAATGTTGATGTACTTCAGAGTTCATAAAATATTCTCCATTTAACGTAACGATTTTATTCGTATTTCATTGAATAGCATTGGAAAATGAACTGTATTAGTTTGTTTTGTTTCACTAGAAAATTTAGTTCCAGTAGTGTGCTTCGTTTGCTAAAATGCATTAATTCCCGCGTGAACGCGACCTCCACCAAACTTCCTTCTAATACCGAGAGTAACAAAGTACTGTCTAACATGTTGAGAAGGCGGCGGAAGGTTGTCAAATGTGTGAAAAGAAAGGAATAACAGGTGGAGCAGTCCTCACCGGGGACGGCAGCGATGAATGGAGCAATGGAAGCAGAGCTAGAGGAAACTGAGAGCGAGGTGCCAAAACAATTTCGATAATAAAGAAGAGAAGGCGATGGCAGGAGCGGAGGTAGCGACAAAACTACAAAGGAGGCGGAGACGGGGAAGCATTGATAGTTGGCTTTTGTTTCATTTCATGTTTTGATTGATTGATTGATTGATGTTCCTTGTTACGTCAGCTGCTATGGTCATTAGACCCGTTAATGTAGTACGAAATGTAATACGTAAACGTGATTTTTCACGGGATGTGGCGATGTTCCTCAAAATGGTGAGATCAGGTACCGAACGTCACGTGGCCCTGTGAGCAATTTCCCCTCCATGTATCTCCCCCAGCACCCACCTCCCAACTAGGACAATCTCTAAGCTCAAGACTGGTCGCCCGACGTTTGAAGTGTTAGAGGATCACGTCCAAGGGGAGAAGCTAGGATGAAAATGAGGAAGAAAAGATCGCGCGCCGTCCGCGACCCTTTGGTTAGGAAACTGGTTCTGCATTCCAGTATTGATAGAAGAAACTACGAACAAGTATAGACTAGGGCAGCCGGTCGCTAGAATTCTCTTCCAGTCAGCGACAGTCGACCTAGGTATCTATCTAGTGTCGAAAATTTTGTCACCGTCGGGACTCGAATCTAGGACCTCCCAGCCGGAGGCACTTGTGTGACATCAGTTGATATCCTGAGCTACGGCTAAGATATAAGAGAAGAAGTCTTATTTGATGACATCAAAATTAAAACAACACATGCAATGGCATTGCTTCAAAAAGCTAGCCGTCTAGAGTGCGATAGCAGGGAAACGCCTGTCGTGTGAGGCGGCGGGCGTGGAAGAGGCCCGGTCGGGAGCGACTGCTGGTGCCGGCGGGGGTGCGGCGGGGGGCAGAGGTGGGGGTGGGCGCCGCCAGTTGCTCGGTGGCGGCGTCGCGTCGCCCTCACGCCGCTTGGAACGCCGCCCGCCGTTTGTCACGGTCCACGGTGTCAAAAATTATGTTAATGCCCCCGTTTAATAATTCACTGTCTGACTGCCTTGCCTCTTGCGGCGGTCTTTATGAGCCGAAGTTGGAAACTCGATACTTTTGCTGGGCGTCGTTTGGAATATTAAAAATTATTATGATGTTTAAATTTAGTTTTCACAAAAAAATAGGCGCAATATGATGTAACAGAATCACACAATAATTGTAAACTTAAATATTTTCTTTCGTCTATTAGTTTTTGCCAGAATTATCTAAAATTTAAAGCAAAGGATGCTGTTTCTAATTTTTTATTCACAAATAATTCATTGTAAAAGAATAATTAATTAATATTTGATTTTATTTATAGCAATATAAAATTTTAGAGACAAGAGTAAAACACGCCGTCACTGTTTTCAAATTTCTTGTTCTATGAGAAATATTTAGTGAATTTATAGCAACCGTTGTAAACAGCTGGAAGTCTTGTAGCATTGAAGATTGCGCGTAAACTTTCAATAAAATGAAAAAAAAATACGATTTCGATTATTTTTTGATTTACACGTCAACATAACACTACAGATTCAATTTTTTCGTATGTTAAAATTTATTTGACAAATATTACCACACAAGTTTATTATCGAAGCTTCCGATATGTTAAACCAATCAAACTATTCAATTCTAAAAATTATATGAGTTAATAAATATATGTTCAGTACCAGTCAAATAAATAATTTTAACTTTTGTCTTCTACATGAAGGTGATTAACATACGCTGTCAATATCACGGTGGCGTTCTCGTATTTTAAACTGATACATTGAATGAGGAGTCCATGGCCCTCTGAAGACACGCAAGGGCTGTTGACATCCGCAATTTATTGATGTTATTTGATTCACAAGTACGAAATACAGGCTATGGACCAGCCATGGGCGAGGTGTATTCCTCCTCGCTAGTAGTTCCATAAATCTTGATGTTAGTTGGTATGTCGGTATGTGCAACATATGTAGATACAAGTGGCGTTAATGATGGCGACTCCTTGTTCAGAATAATTGGAGTCCGATTCCTGCAAAATATTGCCGTGTGTTTTGACGTCCTAGAATTTCACTACAAGATAATCGACCATAGGTAGCCAACAAGCATTGCTTTTTCATCCATCATGTTAGCGTTAACTCTTGGGGTTCTTGAATTTGATTCCGAATGTGTTGATATTCATTCATAAAGAATTTTCGCAGCTATATTAAAATTAAAATCTTTTCTCTGAATAATCTTGAAAGGTACCCTTAAGTTTAGTATAAACTTGTATTTTATCTATTTAAATATCTAAAATATTAGTGTTCACCAACATCTTTTGCTGTTATACTTTCCTCACATTGTAATTGTTTTCATGCAGGTTGATTTCTTCAATAATTATATATTTACTCAAGCGCATAGCTAAAATTATTATGAAATGAGTACTTTTATCCATTATATTTCAATATTCTTATTAGATGATTACGTAAATCTTGAGTCTATTAGATAAGTAAACATTTCCTTACCGTGTAATTTTTAATAACTAATTCAGTTCTTGCCTCGCATATTGATTGCACTTCAGATTCTCTCGCTCACTGTATCTAATCGCAGCATTTCCCGAGCAAGATAAAACGGTTGACCAACGCGACGCGAGCGTGACTAATAAGCATGGCCAGTAGATTACACATGAGGCTGTCCGCACATGAAAATACTTTCGCAAATTGGCATGGCCGCCGCATTCCAATCTCGTCGCTGCCCAGCCGTGCTGGGCGTCCTCCCCCTTGCGAGTCCTCACCCCGCGCCTGCGTCACGTCCTCGCGTTAATAGCTTGGTTCGCAGCGCTGTTCTATCACGCTGTGTCGTCCTCGCTTCGCCTTATTGCCTCGTAGAAGAGAGGGTGCTGCCAGTTCATTTATATTATATACACCCCGTAGGGGTCCTTTTCCCGTACTACGGACTGTCATAAGTGCCATAACTAATACATTATAAAGTGTACCGCCTGTGGTGGGCGATTATGCACCATACGTGTAGCGTTTCAGCTTGCCTACTCGTGAAGGCACATTTGTCAACCAATTTTAGTTCGGAGGAGTTAGAAAAAAATGTATATACGCTGCACGTGGCATAAAAAATGAAGCTTCGCCCACGTAGCGTCTGGAAACAAAACGTGTTTTCTGTGTTCTCTGACTTCGCACGAAGCAAACTGGTTGTGATATAAATGCAATATTTTACACATGTTAGTGAGTGCGAGTATTACATTATATCGCGCATTTAAATTGGTTATTAAACAGAAGTCGCGATCGCGGATGCCTATCAGTGTGTTTGCGTTTTGGCGTATTCAGGAGAATCAATGAACAGAGTTTGTCTACTCAACTATCACTAAATTCTCCGCCCAACGGTGTAACCGGAGAAACTGGTTTCTCGTTTCTCTGAAAGATGGCAGTCGAAGTATTTTAACCCATCATATTGACCCACAAATTGGATCTCGTTTCATTTATGGCAGTTTTATACTTAAATTTACTTTCTCTTACTACTTATTTAAGAAGTTGAATAATTTAATAATAATCGATGACATCAATTTGAAGACTTGACATTCTCACCTTACGGGCAATAAGAATGTTGTATCTGCAAAGTATTTAGAATTAAGAAAACTGTATTTTCTAATGTAACCAAGACATTTTCTTTCGTTTTTTGACAGAACTATTGAAAATATATAAAATATGAGAATAAGAATTTTGAAAACGTAGTACTTGGGAAGCGAATAGTAATGTAAACTGAAGAATTATCTCTTGCACGATTTCCTGAATATTCAAAAATAATATTTAATATTTTTCCGCGATTGTTGGGGTTAAATTGTTTGTGCAATATCCTAGGTTTATTTCAATCAATTGTCGCCTCTTATCAATTTTTTCGAGTAATGAATATTCGGCAATCCATTTAAATAATTTATCATATTTTTACCCTGCCTATTTAATGAAACGGGCGGAACGTTTCTCAAAACGGTTATTATACCTGCTAATAAGTAAAATATAAGATTACTTCAATGGTTTTTTATTAAGAAGCAATCTGTCGTTTTACATTCAGTGCAGGTGTCAGTTAATTCGTAATCGCCTTGAATCAATTATCACAAATTGAAAGCCCTATGTTTTCCAAATTTCTTAATGTCACAATCTATCCTGTCTTATCTGTCTACAACACGTACAACAATAATGCAGTTCCGTAGCCGTAATTTGGCATCTATTAAATTTATTTACACTGGAATTAACTACTCAATTGCAACTTTTCACCAAAAAAACAATATATAAAAGCGTCGTTGAGAGTATATATATACATTCGACTCTGAAACATGGGAGCTAAATAAAAGAGACACAGAAAGACTGTTCGATCTTGAAATGGGTTTTTGGAGAAGGAGTTCTGGTGTTTCAGGATGGAACATGTTCGAAAGAATACCGGCCGTAAAATAATGTGGGTTGAAAATAACATCATAGACACGATTGAAACGAAATTAATAATATGGTATGGTCACCTTAAACGGATGGAAAATTTCAGATGGCCAAAAATTTTGAAAATGGAGCCCTCCAGAACGCAGAAAACGGGAAAGACCATCAAGGTCATAGCAAGATGGAGTAAACGAAGAAATGAGGGCTTGAGATCTGCAGGACAAGGATTGGGTCAACCCCAAGTTCTGAAAGATGGGCTGCAAGAGACGGCGCCAGCCGTACAAAAATCGTGTATATATATATATATATATATATATATATATATATATATATATATATATATATAATGCAACTTTTCAACCGGAACAGAAGTCGCGTGTCGAGCGCGAGGAGCGTTGAGCAGACGGAGACGTCGCGGGCGGAGGGCGCGGCGCACACGCTGACTCAGGCTGAGCCGCAGCGGCAGCAACAGCGACAGCATCCGCTTGGCAGCTGGCGACGGATGGCCGCACGCGCGCGCTGGCGCCACGCCGACCGCCACCCCGTGCCCTCCCCCGCGGACCCCGCTCCACCCCGCCCTCTTATGCCGCCACGCTGACCCCACCTCCGCCCACGCTCCGCGTATGGCCCACTCTGCCTCCTTTCCCTCTCCCACCCCGCCCTCCCACGCCGTCCCCACCTCCGCCCACGCTCCGCGCTTGGCTCACACTGACCCCTTTCCCTCTCCCATCCCGCCCTCCCACGCTGACCCCACCTCCGCCCACGCTCCGCGCTTGGCTCACACTGACCCCTTTTCCTCCCCCACCCCACCCTCCCACGCCAGCCCCACCTCCGTCGACGCTCCGTGTATGGCCCACACCGCGTCCTTTCCCTCTCACCCCCCACCCTCCCACGCCGGCCCCACCTCCTCCCACGTTCCGCGCTTGGCTGACCCCCCCTTTCCCTCCCCGCCCCTCTCTTATGCTCCCGTGCCGGTCCCATCTCCGCCCACGCTCACGCGCCGCCCACTCCGCCCCTTTTCCGCCCCCTTTCCACCCTCTTTTGCCCCCTCGCTGACCTCACATCCGTCTCCACTCCACTCTTGGCCCATCCCACCTCCTTTCCCTCCCCCACCCCGCCCTCTTATGCCTCTACGCCGACCCCACCTCCACCCACGCTTCGCTCCTGACCTACCCCTCCCCCTTTCCATGACCCGCCCAGCCCCCATTCGCCTCCTCGCGGACTCTCCTGCTCCGCCAACTTTGACCCGATCCGCCCCGATCCCCTCGCTTGGTCCACCTCCCCTCCTAAACCTGCGCCGCGGGTTTCTGCCCCATTTCCCTCCCCAGCCTTGCCCTCTTGTACTCCCACGCGGGCCACACCACTGCCCCGCTCCGCTCTTGACCCACCCCGCTCCCTAGACGCCCGCCGCCCCCTGCCCTGCCCCCTTACCTCTCCCAGCACACCGTCTTATGCCCCCATGCCGGCCACAACATCCTCCCCGTCCAGCTCTTCGGCCCTCCTCACGCCCCCTTATTGAGCGCCGACTGCTCCCGCCGACCCGCACCCCTCTGCACCCAACCCGCCCCATCCCCGCAAGCCCCTCTTGATCCACCCCGCCCCCTAGCTGCGCACCTCCATTCCCTTTCCCCGCCACCGTCCCTCCCTTCTCCCTCCTCGACACACGCCACCCCTTCCACGTCCTCGTCCCGCTGTAACATTTCGTATATTCGCTTTTATTTTCGACATAAACAATAAACGGACGATGTTGCTCACTTGTTTTGTCAGTAAAAAGGTTAGCAACGTTTTGTTATTTTAAAAACAGGTAGAGAAAAGAGAATGAGTCGGAATTCAACGTTCTTTCTACTATTGAACGTGCTGAAGCGAATTGTAATAAAGATAATCTTTGTGACTATAGTAATTGATGTTATGGAATAAGCAATACTGCTTTGAAGAAAATGTAGTGGCGGCGGATGTTACAAAATAAATGTTAACGCTCTCGTTCACGCTTTCTCCCCCTCCACTCACCCCCACCCTTACAGCTCTCACAACCCTCTTTCTTACCCCGGCTCCAACTAGCCACTTGCAGCGCAGCTTCATTGTCTACATATGAGTCCATAAGCACTAACGCTCGGACGGGTCTATGATGTAATAACCTACCCGTCATCAGGCAAATGTGTGTTTCTGCTTTACATGAATAATAAAGCAAATGGATGGTCAAGTTTTGAATACGAGCGCAATGCTGTATTATGTACCTTACAAAATCTGTGCCTTGGACGCAAGTATTCCAAGTGTATCAGAAATTCAAAATATAATCAATGTCCTCCACAAGGGATAAAATATCGATATGGCCTGACGTTTATTTGACGAACATTATATTTGTGACTTCTAATACAGTTAAGTTTATGAAAAATTGCAAATAAATATATAAAAAACATTAAATTTTTCAAAAAACAATTACATTCAATTTGGAATCTATGCCAAAATAATGAATTAACGCCACTATATCAAATGACACTTGTCACTAAAAGTGTATTTAAAAAGTCAAGAATTTATTGAATTAAATCTTGTTTCATTTTTAGAGAGAAATTTTACTTGGTTATTTTTTTATTTATTTATTATTAAAGTACGTATTTTATTCTAAAATTAATAGTTTGAACAATGTTTGTGAACTTTCAAATCTTAATAAAGTTATTTTCTTTCTTAAGAGAAATGTTGAAATTCGTGAGGGACGTCGAGAATAGAATAAACCGTTGGTTTTAAAATTAGTTCTTTAGTAATTACAGTGTCATTTGTATGAGCCCTCCCTTGTGGAGATTCTTTGTGATAGAGAATAATACTTCTTATTTACAAGTTTAAAGACGAATTCATAAAACAAATGTTTAGGAATGATAGTGGAGCATTTTACTTTGTTGTAGTTTCTCCTACTAAAAATAATAATGTGGTTCAATAACAAATTAGCTTAAAAAGAAAACTGTCTCTTTTGCTCATCACTGAAAATTCAACAGCTAATCAGGTTGCATAATCTTGAAAGATTTGGAAATTCGAGGATAATATTAGTTGTGCGATATTACGAGAAAACTTCGTTTCATGTCTCCCAAGTTATGAGTCCTTCAGAAGTATCTGAAATTCTGTGGTTTGACTACCACTACAGAAAATCAAATAAAAAGTCAACAGAAAAGTCAAAGACTTCATTCTTCAGAATTTTATGCAATCAATGTGAAGCAAAGACCTCATTGTCAACATGTCAGGAAAAATATAATCATTCATTAAATGGAGATGTTTTGAAGTAATTTTCCTATATTCATGACCTACATTAAAATTATATTTGTGAAGTGAACTAAAAATATTTAATTTAATCATTAGTTTGACTCAATTCTTATTACCAAAACCAATTGTCATTATTTAGTATAATTACATTTTAATTATATTTTAATTATATTTTAGTGTTTTTAGTTTCTATTATTTTCTCTGAATTTGGGAATGTTAATACTGTAGATCAATTTATTAAATATATTAAATTATTCATGTAGCTTGATTGCTGTTGCATTCTATTTATAATGATGAATGAATTTGTATGAACTTTTAGCCGAGAAAACAAGTACAATTACATATGTCACTTATTTCACGAGAATTCTTTAAGATGTTTAAAGCCTTTCAATTTTCATCTTCTTAACATGAAAGTAATAATTTAAATTGACATAAATTTCCATTATAAAAATCTCGTATACCTGCATTATTTTACATACCATCCTCTTATATTCTCTGGCGGAGAAAGGTTAGTTATGGCAGATTAATCAGGACCACCAGCATACATTCAATACTTTAACGTCGTCACGGTCCATTTACGATATTCTTCACGTATCGCTTGTCTTCATAACGTATTGCCTCGTGTCCTCTCGGTATTTGCCAATTATTTCATCTCTGGCATCATGCGAGAAGTTACGACACGTGCCGATGGGAATAACAAATGAACGTCTGTCGGCATGTCAGCACTCTGGCATGGTTGCTTCATTGAAGTTGAAGAAGCTGCAGTGTCTCAATGGACGCCGTCTTTTTGGCAGGAAGGTAACCTTGCCTACTCTCTGACGATTGTTGTGGAAAACTTTGGTAGGATGTCCTGGAACTTTGTGGTTAGACCAACATTGTGGACCCAACTTGACTTTTAAACGATAACCATGACCTTAAGTGAAGCTTCCTCATTCGGTTGTGTACTCAAACCTTGTGTAGTTCATCCACCTCGTTTGGTGGTCCAACCGTTGGTGACTTGCCTAAAACAAAGAAAGCCAAGAGAATGCACAAACACAATCACACAACAATGTAACAGAATGTTTTGGCTTCACCCAACAGCTGGAATTATAAGAGACATTTACTAATAGAAAACCAATTTCAAGTTAGAATTTACACAAAATATCTGAAGATCCTAAATTCAAAATAGAAAACACAACAGCATTGCTATTATATCTTGCAAAAAAATTCCAAACTAAACACGGCACCGTACTAAATTTATTCCAGAAGTAAAAATTTCTCCAGACGAAATCCACTCTGTGCCACTCTCCCTTCCAGACTCCACCCACGAGACACAGTTATTCCTTTCTTTACGAATCTTCAACATTTTTTACAGCCCGGGCATAAATCGTTCCAGTGGCATAATATTTAAGCGTAACATGCCTAAAATTTTGTGCACTGCCCGTTTTACGAGACATAATAAATATGATAAGTTTGTACAGAAACGGCAGATAAGACCTCTTCATTAATCCGCACGTACACGCCCCCCGGCCGTATTTTATTCTATTTTATTTAATGACAATGAAAGCGGCGCCGGCGCCGAGCCTGCCGCCAGGTAGCGCGCGCGGCGCAGCGAGTTTTATAAAGTATGAAATACAGCACAAGGGATATTAACGCCGGGGCCGTAGGACGCCATAAAGTCTGGGGGCCGAAATGATTTCTTCTAGACACGGCCCTTCCCCCTCCCCCACCCCACCCCACCGCTCCGTTGGGCGCCCTCTCTCCGCGGGGACGCCAAAGTTTGGAATAGAATACAAGTTGCTTCATTATATTCTTTTTTTCGTCCCCTCCAGAAAAGAAAATAGCCTCGACGTTGCCGGCTGGCCTTTTTTCCGCGTCAGTTGACACAAACGATTGTAATAGAGTCTTAAAATGTACTTTGGTCAATACGGGCCGGGCGGCGCAAGGGTTGTGGGATCGGGTGAGGTGGGGGTGGGTGGGTGGGGGGTAGGGGGTAGGGGGCGGGGTGTACCTGAGTCGTAAGTTACGCCTGCGTTTACGGCCGTCGAGGAAACAAAAGAGAAACGCCGGGCGGCGACGCGGGACGAGGCAGGCGTGTGGTGAGGTGAGGCACGAGTTAGAGGCGAACTCCTGTTGGGACAGAGGACGACGTACAATGCTCCTTGGGCCACGATGTGCCTGCTGGATACTTACAGATAGTGCGCCGGGGCATGTTGCGGTTCATATTTGATATTGATGCTAATTATAAAACTTGGTGTTAATGCCGAACATCAGGAATCGGTATGTCGTATCTGCAAAATATAGTAACACGTCTCAGAATTCGTAATTTTTTAGTAAAGTGAAAAAATATATTTTGAAAGTGGCTTATGTTTAGTCTCTTTAAATTTAATATTGTTGCTTTCCGAACGTAACTAGGAACTGAAACGTTCCAGGAAAATAAATAATATTGGATGTTACCAGAATGTTAATTTGGCCAATCTGAGAGAATAGTGTATTTTCAGTAGTAAAATATTCATTAAAAACAGTTACAAGACAACAGAGGTACAGAGTTTTTTTCGCTTTGTTTTTGACAGCGAAACAAACTGTTCTGCTCATATTACAGCGTTTTCCCTGCAAAATGCCAATTCTTTACATTCGCCACTTATAAGTGCGGAGATAATATTAGTATTCTAAATGATTCAGACATATATATATCTAACTCCATATATGCTATCCTTTATCAGTTAAAAATTACTTTGGACCTTAGAGAAAACTTTTGTTTTCTCACTTTTTCAGCATTAACTACTGAGGTGTGGGGTGTTGTTACGTCAAAAAGAATAAACGCCTACACTCAACTCATCAAAGGAAGAACGGATTCCAGGTGGCAGATGCCTCAAGAATAACATCAAAATTGAGAGAAAAAATTCAGAAATCTGAAATGATATTCTAAAGAAGTTGTAAACATACTTTTGTCAGAAAAACATAAGTTGAAATCAGAAATAATTTCTGAAAGGAAGTATCGTTGACGCAAGTGCAATAGATTACGTAAAATGTCCAGCCAGAGCTATAAGGGTGTATGGCAGTTGCTTACACAAATGTAAAAGAAAATCCAGTAGTTACATTTTCCATCCAATACAAATAATTCATTTTGAATTTACGTAGAAGCTTGTGGGTGTCTTACAGTTTAATCGTCCAGTAGGTAATGATCGTTCTGTATAATTAATTTCGGATGAGGTTAGGATGGGTTTCGAAGAGTAGGGCAGTAATTTTTGTAATTTTTTTTCTGAGAAAAGTAGATATCTGGTCGTCTTGCGAATTTCATTTTTAAGACTTTTTTCACATTTTATTTTTCATATGACAACGTTCTGCCGTCTATATTAAGCAATAAGGGTCCTGTTCATTAAAACTGTGGCATTTCCATAGATTAAACATTACAATTTCGAAGCTCTCGTACGTCTTTAATATTTAAATTAGCATTCGTTTAAATCGAAATATGGTCAATTTTAATTTTAGAAAAGTATCTCTTTTGAAAAATAATTCAAAAAATGTTAATAAAACACAAAATATTTTATTGAAATGCGGTATTCAACGTACATGTTAAATTTAATATGAATTGATGTCATTTCTCAAAATTATTTAAAATGTCTTTTATCGAAGCCAAGCGACGAATGGTACGACTTTGACTTACCACTTTTGAAATTTATTATATATAAATTTCTCTTCTACATTGGTTACACTGTCTGCCATGTTTTTATCGTATTCGGAACTTTAAATTTACTTTAAACGGCGCCGAAATGTATTTGGTATTGTCTGGAATCTTCCCTAAGGCAAAGTTATGCTCTTACTATTTTTTTATCAGACCTTCCAGAGAGTCCTATGGATATTTTTTATGGTTGTTCAAAAAATTTATTTTAGTACTAACTGTCACAAATTCTGGCAAAATCGAAATATATGATTGATAGTATTTAAATACAAGATGAGATCTTTTCGGCTTAGACACATCCCGGGAAACGGTAGCTGTGATGTAATATTTTTGTTCTATTTTTACGATTTTAAAATGAAAGCTTGGGCACTATTACCCAATCTATTCCCAAATAATAGACAGTATAATGAAGTCAACTTCAAATCAAATAAATTCTGCAAAAATTTGTTAAAGGCAATATGTGCAAAGAGTGTCTACCTGATTGCACTATTTTGTATGATGGCAGTGCCCTCTCAGAGGATGTGTGTGTTTCGGAAATGGTAATCTATGTATCAACACTATGAAAAAGTCGATCCTCATAAAATTTAGTACATTTTCGATTCCAACTAACTTTAACCACAATTACAATTCTTACTAAAAATACATTATGTAGTTTGTTAATTTAAATTTCTTTACCGCAATCATCATTGCCATTTCGAACTTCTTTAAGTTTACTTCCACATTATAACAACTCCTTTACAGATATATTAGATACGTAAATTACCGTCGAGATTACGGCACTAAATTCTTTGAAATTAAATTCTAAAATCTACAAGAGACATTCACTCTTACATTCTATCCGAAGAGAAATTACAAATCGAACAAAAATTCTGCGGATATCTATCGTTGTGCCAAAAGTATTTCTTACATATGGACGCAACTAGGATATTTTAGATTTTAGATTTAGATTTATTCGGTCAAAAAACGTAAAACCTGTAAGTGACGTAGGGGGAAGAAAAGTATCTGCGCACGTTTTCTAGTTCCAGAATCCCTTCCCGTGATTTTAACTATAAATAGTTGAAAGATGAATAAAAGTTTAACATAAATAAATAAAAATAAATTTTAAAAATCGCAAGATTAGCAATATTTGAAAAATAGTCATTTTCATTTCCGGGTTATAGAAAATTATTTGCATCGGTACACGAATTGCAAGTATGCATTTTCTGCATTGCTAACAAAATAGCAACTCGCCCTTACCTCTACTCTTACTATTTCAAGCTAAGGGAGAGTTCAACAAAACGTGCGCATAGTGAAGTTACATTTACGTCCAGAAGCAAAAGAAGCAGCCATCTCAGCATTTGCTCAATGGATCAAGGAAACTGAACAACAACCTGATCGAAATATTGATCAGTACATAGGAGAAATAGGAATTGTAATTATTATTAAGTATAAATGATATAAAATAATAATACAATATTTAAATAAACATTAAATTATAATATATTAAGTATAAATTAAAAATATTAAATCAAAAATAAACAATCTGTTGTACAGTATTCTTTAGTTTATTACGTTATTTAGTTTCTTAAGTGATTGCTTGTATTCAGAATCAAATATTTCCAGTATAGGGACATTGAGTTCCTATTCTTCTTCAATGAAACATTTTCCAGTTCCCTTGACAGCAAAATAAACGTTAACTGAAAATAGAAAATTATATTACCTAACTTCACGAGGCTTATATTTTGGTCTATGTGAACTGCTCGACGAATTTTAAGCAAGAACTCTGCTCAACAGTCACAACACGTGATGCTATTTTTCCAGACGATACTTTCCAGCTTCATTTTACGAAGACAACTAATGGTCTTCGTTTGTAGATCGCTGGAACTGCTGCTGCTCCTTCTGCTAATAGAAAGAAAAGCTCGCCGTCATAAAAACGCCTATCAGAGAACACACTGTATCTCTGAGAGAAATGACCGCCACTCAAACAAAGCCAAGGGCCAAAGCCGTCTCTTCGTTAATTCGAAATCAAGTAGATCAGTATACTTTGTTGTTCGCAGTTCCGCAAGTAGCTGGACGGAAATCAACTACCGCTAATATTCATGCCACCGTCATTATACAGCCCATTCAACCGTCCGTTCATTGACCATTCCACTGTGGACAAAATGGTGCTCGAAAAAAATGACAAACCACAAATTAAAAAAAAAAGCCCAAATTTAACACGCCTATAAATTTAAAACACGAAACCTTCCACGCGAGTGGGTCCTATTTTACTGAAATGACTGTCCTTACGCCGAGGAAGAAATTTCCCGCTACGAGGAAATAAAAGAAACAAGTATCGCTCCTCGACGAAAAACAGGAGCAATGCAAGTATAACATACATTTCGGATTTACAATCGCTTCATGTCGTTTTTTACGCGGCGTTTTGTGGCTTTCCCCCAACTCGGAGGAGCTCGTATTTCGGCGGCCGCCTATCGCCAACCGATTGATGAATAATTTGCCTCTAAATACAATGGCAGCGGCCGCCGCCGCCACCGTCGCCCCCGGCCGCGGGGCCGTTTCGTTCAGCGCGCGGCGTTCGACGCTTAGCCCCCCTTTGTGGGCAGATCCATAAAACATGGCGGCGACGCGTCGGGCCGGCGGCACGGCGTTGTCAGGCCCCTCCGCCGCCGCCGCCGCCGGAGGTGCATAAAACTGGCCTCTGCGGTCCACTCGCGCCAGCCCCGGGGATACGGGGGTGCTGGGGGGATGAGGTGGTGTTGTTGGTTGGAGTGGTTGAGAGCGCAGTTTTTTCTTCGTGGTTCTGAGAGGAGGAACGAGGAACGATGGGGTCTTTGTTGGTGGTTGTAAGCGTGATTATGATGCTATGTTTGTAGGTCGCTGTGAGCGTGATGATGCGGTCTTTCTTGATGGTTGTGAGCGTATGGACGATCGGTGTTTCTTGATGGTTGTAAGCGTGATGATGATGCGGTCTTTCTTGTTGGTTGTGAGCGTAGGGACGATGCGGTCTTTCGTGGTGGTTGTAAGCGTGATGATGATGATGCGGTGTTTTTTGGTTGTGAGCAGAGAATCCAGTGGTCTTTCGGGATGATTGTGAACTTGAGGACGATCCGTAACTTGTTGGCGTGAACATAGGAACACAATAAAAATACAGGAATAGAATAAAATAGAACACCTCATATCCGAGCTCAGAATATCCAATCCCATTTTCTCTCGAATTCTTGATTCCTACACGGTCTGTTCTTGTACATTGTTGTTATTCTTCAATAAAATATCAATACCACGTATTGAGTGTATCACTTGTTTGTATGTTCTTAATATAATACAATATTTACTTAACATAATGTAAATAACTCTCTATCACAGTATGTATTTTGTACTCTAGTATTTGCGTTTTTGTAAATTTTTTATTGTTCCTCTGATTATCCGATTGTTTTGTACCGACTATGTCCCGATCTCGTGAGAGACGGTTCTAAGGGTTCTAAAGTATTACCAATATTTATACTACCGATTCTTTCATTTTTGCTATTCTCAATATCGGCATCAGTACTGTCCAACAGATAGTATCGTGATATCAATTATCAAACTGCAATTTCATATACAAAAAATTGTCACTTTTGCCGTAGCATTACAAAACTTTCTCTATACTGTCCATACAAAAAAGTAAAAACTATGTACGGCTGGTGTTTGCTAACTCCATTAATCCATTCGTGTTAACATTTCGAGCACGTTCTTTCTTCATGGTCTTTACCTCCGTGTAATTACTTTATACAATTGTTACTGAGAAGAATCGCACTACATTCCACTTACTGTAACCAAAACTTCTAACGAGAAAATTAAAGATGTGTATGCAGGACACACGTGCGTTATGACTTGCTTGTAATTGAAAACACCTTGAGTTTGTATTTGAAGTAAAATGGATACTTATTGGATACTTGGGAGATACTGTAGAGTAATACGAGTATTGTTACATCATTCGGTTGAAAGTATCAATATTAAAAATATAGTATCGATTTAAGAAGTGCCAAGTCCCTATTATTTCATAATAGAATCTACTTGCTGCAGGGTTGCTGTAAGAAGCGAGGAAGATATGGTGTTGATCACAACCGCGGTGATGACAGTTTTGAATTGCTATGTTGACGGCAGGAGTTAGGATCAGTGCTGAATCAGTCCCCTGAAGATTACTGTAGTGTTTTGTTGATAGTCTTCCGTGGAAAGTTTAGTAAATAAATATCTAGGCAAACTACTCTGCTCTTAATCAAGCCCAATAATTTTTTACAACAACCAAAAAACAAGTGGACAACGTATAGAAGTCTATGATATATGGTGGGGTTTGAAAAATAGCGTTTTATTTGCAAAAAATACGCAGAGAATTTTCCTGCGTTTGCATATTACCAACGGGACTGCTAAGTTTGTTCAGCCCAGTTCAACTTTAATAATTTATTTTTTTGTACAACATAGAATTTCTTTAAAAATTATATTTTTGTATTGGAATTTCTAGAAAAATTGTGAAGGTCTAAATAAAAAAATATTTTTGAAATGGAAAATTCGCGCGTTGGAATTAGGTGTACTGAATCCAGAGAAAATTAAATAGTCTATTATCAAAGAAATTTGGCTTGATGGAAGATGAACGAGGATGCCCAAATGTACGATGGATTTTAAGCTCACAATCCAATATATAAATATCGGAAGCAAATCAGCTGAGGGCACTAATATACTTTGTTGTCAGTTCACGTTTATGGCGAACAAGCCTAATTTGTAAAAGGTAAAATTAATATTTACAAAGGTTAAGTTTCAAAGAAATAATATCCGCACTAAGAATACAAGGAATCCACATTAACAAAATAGGAAGAATACTATTTAAAAACAGAAGACGAATTATTTTACTTGAGATGTTTATTGTACAAAATGTAACAAAAACCTTCACCGCGAATGCCGATCTTTTGTCGGACGTAAACCTTGGGAAGTTTTATTTTTTTTGCATTTGCAAGGTCTTGCGGATTTTGGAACCTTGGGGGAAGTGGGGTGCTGTCTTTTCGTAACAACCTTATCGACATGCCCTTCAGTACAAGAAAAACAATGAGTAAATCCGTTTCCTTTAGATTTATCTGTCCAGAGAAACACGAAAGGGTTCTCGTTTACATCGTTAAGGTTAATAATGAAGCTCCAAGTGGCCCCTCTAAACACTAATTTGTCGTCTGAATGATGGCAACAGTTATGTACTGTGTGTTTGCGAACAACGTATCTTGATGCTCGTAGACTAGAGTCGTATGTCTGCCGTCTTTCTGGGTCTGACAATGTTTCGTAAGCGTGTTTTATAGCTTGGAACCTCTGAAGAGCGTTGCGGGCCTCGTTCTTGTCTGGATGGTAGAGCCGAGCCAACGTTGTATAGGCCTTTCGTATCTCCTGCGTTGTAGCATCCTTGCGAACGCCCAGTGTGTCGTAGAAACTTACGTTGTCCATTCTATGGGAATTAAAGGAAACATTTAATTAGTTTTCAAAATATTTTTCACAACCCTAATTTAAATATATTAGTATTTGTAAGCTGGCTTCTAGCAGCAATTATCACTTAAAGAAGATAATTGGACAACATTCACACGACACTGATTAATTCCATTCAAGAAGAGTTCATCAAATATATATCAATTAATATTTTATTTCTGTATATTTTCTACCAGCACAAAAGGTGAAATTGCAAAATGAACTCAGCACATTACATATGACGATCACAAAAATTCAAGCAAATACGAAAATACATACCTCGCAAGGTAAATTTACAATTGTATTTCTGGGCGTTCGATGAATTTTGTTATTTAACAGGTTTACTTGACCCCGAAGCTCTGTTGCATTTAGGTGGATTTACATTTCGAGGTAATAAACAAATGCCTTGTCCCAGGCAACGAGTGAATGATGTTTATATTTATGGAAAAGACAAAAGAAAGGAAAACACCCCTTTTCAATCTACATTAATAAAATTGAAATATTGGCATGTGATTTCAAAATAACTACTCTTTTTATTATCTAACGTGATATAAAACCCCGTTCTGTGGTTTTAGACATGTTGGTCTGTCTATCCGGGTTGAGGTATGGAAATACCTAAACCTATTTTGACGAGTCTGCTGCTGGAAGATAGTACTTTGTCGGGCATAATTAGACCACTATTTTTTCATATACTTATTATTTTATATTATATAAAGAAGAATATATTATAAAAATTACTTCTTTAGATTCATGCCATTAATTAAATTGTGTGTACTTGAATATCCAAACAAGAGAAGAATTACTGCCCACATGAGTTTAAATTAACCCTTCCCCGTATCTCGAAAATAGTGCGTAAATTTACCAAAGTGGATCAAAATCTTATATAAATTTTCATATTAAGTGCATTTGCATTCATTTTGGTATCACCATTGTCATCTCCGTCAACTTAACATGTTTATTTAGAGAGCCGGCTTTCGACGTCTTTGCCGTCATCATCAGTCTTTCAACTTTTATTTCTTCATGTAATTACGTCATCAAGACCACATCAGAATTCCCAAGAATTGCCATTGTGCTTCTGTAATTGAGAGGTCAAAACTGAAAATAATATTCGACGGAAAGAGGCAGGATAAGAGTTAATGAGGAGTGCGGGCGAGGCGTAACAGAGAGATTGAAGAGTGGCAGGAACGACGGGTGAAGCAGGCTGGATCGGAATAAGTACGTCGAAGGCGGTGGAGCAGGATGAAGCGGAGTGAAATGAAAAGCGGAGCAATTCGGAGCGAAAATCACCGAGACGATGGATGGATGAAGGATGAGGTGCGGGGTGTTGTGTGTTGTGTCTTGTTGTGTTGCGGAGCGCGGCGGGGAGTGGCTTGGTGTGGCTAGCCGAAATGGGTAGGGTTGCCATACGTTCTGAAAATGCGGGGTATGCCCTGAATATCGACTTGTGACCCGCTGTCCCTCCAGATTTTGCTTTGTTTCTGCCAAATGTCCTTAATTATTATGCTCTCTTGTAATTCCAAACAGTCCTACAAAAAAACCTTTCTGAGACCACTTGTGAAGTAACTCACAGAACTATGCGCTAGACAAGAGAAAGAGACGCTCTAATTCCTTTGTTGTAATAAATGTAACATTTGTAACATATATTGTGTTTTTGTCTTTTTACGGTACAATTTGAGAGCTGAAAAATAAAGGAAGGTACCATGTGTTTTGATTCGAAGTGTATCTGTCTCTCTCGCAATTCACGAGTATAAGAGAATCAGTAATGCGATGATGAAAAGAGCTCAGTGAATAACAGTGTTTTAATATCAACCAACAATATACTTAACTTAATATTTAAATACCCTCAATTACTTCATAAATTTTGTCTTTCAAAATTAAGGACATGACCTTTATAACCTGGAAAAGTCCAGGAAATTTTTCCAAAAAAATGGTCACCCGCTAATTAGTAATTTTATCCAAGTAAATTAGTTATTTTTATACACAAAAAATGTAATTTTATTTAAAGTAGAATGTATTGTGAAAATAATGAGTTTCAATACACCATCCTAAGCTACATTTTATATAGTTTTCACTAGTAGGGTTTGTTTAAACAGGTATATTAAAGTTTGAATATACAAACGATGTAATTTTATATTAAGTAGAATATATTATCAAAATAATGAGACTATTTTTATTGTATTTAATATGTGTTGAAGACAATAGTCATCCGAGACGTTTTTAAAAACATTTTGTTACTAATATGAAAACAAAAATAAGTTTTATCGAGCTAAATATTATCCCATCAATAATGGCAGGAAGGAGTTTCTCGAACAAATATCCACGATTTTAGACCCCTTCATTGTTTAAAACTGGAAACAATTGATTTTCAATCCTTCCAGTGATACGCTCTGCAGACCACGCAGACTCGTCAAAGCGGGAGCCACATTTGGGTGCATGGGATAGGTACAGTTCCCGCACAAGGGTAGACATAAATAATGAAAGAAAAAAACCGAGATTGCTCCGAGGGTATGTATTTGGATTTTGATTTGAGAAAGATGAGTATTAGGGCTCTCAACCGTTTGAAAATTTAGGAAAACGACGAAGCAAAAGGGACAATGAAAACGAAAAGTGTCTTGGGAGGCACGGTACACTTGTAGAAGGAGGTGGCATATTTTTCCATGTCGAAAAGTTGTGGGCATGCGTGTATCAAGTTACTCTCAAGAAAAAAGATCGATCTGTGCTCGGTGTAATTTGGGGATGGCTTAGAGTAGTAACGTTGGAAAGTTACGATGACTGCTAGGCCAATCTTAACACGTATTTCGGATACTCAATTTGCATTGTTGTAAAGATAAAAAATTGGAGGAAGGTCCCACCGAGATTTGAACTCGGATCGCTGGATTCAGAGTCCAGAGTGCTAACCATTACACCATGGGACCGCCGTATCTAGTGGTGCGCCGCATGTAGTGGTGCGCCGCTGTGATTGTGTCACACAAACATTGTGAATAGTAACTTGAATGCATCTTGTACGGTATAAAATAAATTCTCTGGCTATGATAAATCCTTCAACGACAAACATATACAGAATATAAAACACAGATTTTAAATATTTATGTAAAAAACTTTAAGCAATGTTCTCGCTCAAGAAAAATGTTAAAAATGTAAAGTGTAATTATCAATTAATAGCAATTACATCAGGAAAAATTGTAATATACCGAATAGTGAAATATATCAATACTTGAAAAATACAAGTGAAAATTCATTGAAAGATTTAGTCGATAGAGTGTATAGCTAAGTACTTTAAATAAACGGTTCTATGCAGACTAAGATGTTCCCCCGCAAAATGACAATTGTTTATACTATGTATCAATTTTCTTATCGGCAGTGATATGGTTACGGAAGTGTAAATATCATTCGTGGATTGTACTTTAAATTTCTTTCCTCTATTTTACTAATTTTCTTTGTTTTTTTTACTAGATTGTATAAACTCAATAGGATTATTTTCGAAGTGTGATGACTTCACCCATTTTTTATTTGTATATTTTTTTACATTTTTCTTTATTTTAGCCAATAGAAGGTTTCATCCTCTATGCTGGAGAATTTCTTACGCTTTTCAATTTATAACTACATGTTTTTCACAAAACAAATAATTTGAACAATTTGAAGTAAATTAAACATACAATATAATAACTTTCTTCATGGTGACTTCTATTAATAACATAACAGAAGATTTATAAAATAAATAGTTGATGTCAGGATAAAGAATAAAGGTATCCCAAAACAAATAACTGAAACAATGTGGAAAAAGAATAAAGTTATAATTTATAAAAATTGTCTTTGTGATGATAGATTTTTGACAATATTCATGAACATTTTGGTTGATATACTGGTAATTTGTTGAATCTGTTTCATTTTTGCCTAGAAATCATTTTTTCAAGCCAACTTTTGAGTGTTTATTGCGGCTCAGCCATTCGGAATATCCACCTACTATATCAGACAAAATATGCTTAAAATTGTCTTAAGAGTTTATTTTCAAAGTTTCGGCGTTTCCTTCCTTGACATCCTGTATAATTAAGAACAAATTGCAATTAATATTCGGAAGTCGACGAAATTTATTTATATCATAGTAAACTAAGCCCTACGTGAATACCACTCGATATTTGATGGTTTTAGTGTCGTAATTTTTGGTTCGACGAGTCTGCAATTAACGACGAGGAGGACGGAAGCGCGTTTTCGTGATGGAATTTGGAGGGAGACGTGTCGGGAAAGTTTTAATATTCCCCAGAATATTATTTACCTCGAGCGTTTTTGTGCAGATCTCGCGGGATTTAATGGTAGCATCATGTTCAACACCAATCAGGTAAACGACACACATAAAAAGAAGCAATCAAACCTTTAACGTCACCAATCGAGGTCACAGAATCCACAAAAACCGAAAACCAAGTACAACATAATTTTCCTTTTCTTTAGGAAGCTTGATTATATGCTTCTCCTCATGTCTATCACTTACAAATGAGCAGCTAATCAAATTACATGGGAGTTGATGGCGAACTAGACAGCGATGAGCTAAGAAAGGACGTCATGGTATTCTGATGAGAAAATAATGGTAATAAGCTTTATAGTAACCCCTGGTCCTGGCAGGCAATGGACGATTGTGTGCACTGATTATGTATTGCGTCAGGAAGCAGATGCATGGCATGGCGTACTCATTCCCACGAATCGACACTCTTTAGGTGGCCAACGTTCACAACTGAGGATCTTTTCTTTATAATCTTCCACATCCGCACTAAACTTTTAGAAAACAAACGTATCGAAGTACAGAAGATTTTTTTGTCTCCTTAATGGTCTTAATCATTAGCTTTGACATCGATTTAATCATAATTATTATGTTTTCTTACCTCATATTTATAGATTAATTCGGATGATATTAAACCAAATACTCTTATGTCATTGGAGAATGTTTTTTTCAGTAACACAACGTCTTTCAATTAATTTTTCGATGAGAAAAATAATAAAATTTGCATCAATACTATTTGTGTTGTTTAACATTACAACTTTTAAAATAGGTACCCAAAATTTTATTTTGCATCGACTGATTAATAATTTAGAATCCCATACGCCATTGCATTAATGTAAAAACAGCTTTCAATTTGTTTGTAAATTTGGAATATTCCTACTGTACCTGAAAACTATTTCCGAAACTTGGTTCGTGTCTAATACTGTTAGTTACTTGCTTGTCTTGAGGACAGCCAATTATCCTGTGGGTTAAATTACATTGACTTTTATGATATATTATTTATCTCAAAATTAAATCATTTTCTTGATCTGCATTGTGTCCCGTAATTGTATCGGGTTATGACAAGTTTTTGTTTCAAGCTTATAAGAAATATAGGGTCTGATACATCACGAATGTTGCAAGTAAGTTGCATGGGACCGTCAAAAATCTTTGCGACAAACGTATTATAATATTCATCTAGAAATGATGAGTGTAAAACGAGATAAAGGTTATCGTATGTATTGTAAAACGTCTCAGATTCTCAAACAATTCACGCAGTGCTAAATGTAGCTAAACGTAAATAACACATTTTGATTTTAGATTTTTCTCTTAAACTTTCATTAGATTGAGGAACCGATTCTTCCAAGAGACTAACATAATTTAACATGATTTCATTTGACTTAACATCAGTGTCATCAACATAATTGACTTTCCTCTCTAAGTTGCCCATATTTTTACAAAAGCAGGGCGTATTTAAATTCTGCTTTAAGGGGTGTATAAAAGAGATAATAGTTGTTTTCAATTTCATATAAAGTGGCTCGACTGGCATTAAAAGTAAAATGTCCGAAATATTATTAAGATTGAAATAAAACTGTAGATTTCAATAAAAACCAATCATGCAAACAATAGTTATTTCCTTACACTTGTCCACCACCTGTTTCACGTTCACGTTCATGTTGCCTGGTCATCAAATTAAAAATCACATTCCTTTCCCATCATCTCCTTCGTCTTTGAGAATGACCACGAGACCGATAGCGAACAAGTACCGTGAGGGAAAGTTGAAAATAACTTTGAAGAGAGAGTTCAAGAGTACGTGAAACCGCCCAAAGGGAAACGGAAGGTAATAGAGTATATATTCATTAAAGAATGAATATACTACAACATACGTTTGCCAACCATAATATTAAACGTAAATTCTAAAATTAAAATTATATGACACTAATAATTAAAAGAAAACTCACAGAGCAGTTAAGCGATTAATCCATGTCTAAAAATATTCCGAGAAATTATAGGTACACTGTATTTTAACTTTCTCGGCTTTCGAAATAATTCCTAAGAAGAGAAAGTTGTATAATAGTGCGGGCAATTTTTTTATAGTAGATAGCTTGTTGTTGTTGTTGGCTAAGTTCTAATGGGTTGCTTAGGTTATTGTGATTATTTTGGAGAAGAAATAAATAGGAGTGAACTATGGTGAACTGAGGGGTAAATTAAAATATTTGTGGAGTTGAACGTTTGAGATGAAGCAAGGAGTATGGGTGGCTAGTTAGGGAAGTTTTATAATAATTGTCTTGGAGGAGGATTGTTTATAGAACTACTTTTATCATTGAATGTAGATTATTTGAGGGAGAGTCTATTTGGTTTTCTAACAGAAACATTCTAGAAATCTTGGGTCACCTCTGTGTGCACCATTGCAATTTTTACATGTTGGTGGTAGGTTTTTCTGAGAACAATTAATTGAATAGTGATTCTTTGAACAGAAAATGCATGTGACTGAGTTGTTCCAACTATTGTTCTTGTGTCAAAGTCCAAGCAGGCATACCTGTACTGGTTCTATTGGCCTTTTTCTTTTTGGTTTAATACTACTGCTTGAAATATGATTAATTTGTAGCACATGATCGATACTTTTTCTACTGTTACTTTCTGCGGCAATTACTGGTATGGGTTTGTTAATTTTATAGTCTTCAGATATTTCCTCTAATGCAATTTTTTAGTGAATATTCTTCAAAAGAAAAAATATTGGCCTCGTCTTTGTACATTTGGAATTGTTTCTAGGTTGCTATGAGGTATTTGATGTTTTTTGCAAAGTATGCTATTGATTTGAACATTAATTGAATTCAGTTGATATTATAATCTGCTTGGAATTAGTGGGTTTGTTTCTATATCTTTATTGAACTCGGAGATATTGTGAATATTATTTACAAAACTGGGAGGACTTCTGAGGGTTTTATTTCTTTGGGTCGAAGTAACTACGAAGAAACAATTGAGTTGGCAAACTCAATTTTTCTGTCTTGATCTGATAGTTTCCCTAACTCGCCAAATCTGTTATACATTGATATTGTATATTGAGTTGATTCTGTGTCGGTTGCTATCTTATTTGAAGGAAGGTTTAATTCATCTGAATTAGGGGTTCTTTTAGCATTGATACTATTTAATGACAGCTCATCGTTGTCTGCAATATTGCTTGGCTACTAGTCATTTGCCGAGCTGTTACAAACTTGAAAGTTTCCGATTCCTGTGAGGAGGTGGGTGCTGTTACCTGCACCTTGCCGAACATTTTTAACACTGCCCATTCTGATTATTTCTAGTCAGCGGATTTTGGCAGCAGGTGTGGGCATCGAATTCGAGATGTTGAATTCTGGTTTGCTGGTGGTAGTGTCCAAAGCACTCTCGCTGCCGTAGAGTTGCCATGGCACCTGTAATGCTGTGGCACAGGTCACTGCTGTATGAAGGGGACTCGCCTTCCATAATAATTGATGTGCGATTGTTAGTTTAAGAGTGGGTGCCAACTCAGCGCTTCGTCTGAAGGGTCACGGTGCGAGTCCCGTTTTGAGCATGATTGTTTGTCCCTTGTCTCTCATGTACGTATGTGTTGTCGCAGAGGGCCTCTGCTCACACCAGTCTAGAATATCCCGCAAGTGTGTGTCTAGTTCAAGATCGAATAAGCGTCCCATCGGGAGTAAAGGGTACACGGCTATCAACTGGATAGAAGCTCTAGGGGCCAAAGCGAACATCCGAACTAAAAATAAAGTAAATAAAATAAAAAAAAATCGTGATCTGGAAATAATATGATGACAAAAAATAGTACGCTCAATCTCAAATTGAAACCAGTAGTGTGTTTGAAAGTGCATAATTTATTTTTGTTAGCATTTCCGCAGAGTAGTTAAAATTGTTCCGTGCCACTGTGGAAGGCTGCAACGGTTTCTTGCGGACGCTTTAGCATCGCATGACGGCTCCCATCTTCGATTATATTATAAAACCACTCGGATGTGTACTTTACCACAATCGCCGCCAACCGATACGAGAAAAACACGAATTTCTCACCGATTTAGGCAGAAAAAAAGCTCATTCCCACTGTTGATTTCGTGATGCGGTTCGCTAAAAGCCGCTCATTTGAACTCCAACACTTTATTAAGAGCTTTTATGTGGCCCGACGTCTTATCCTTAATGCCTGATTAACCGCTACTTATCGCCCGATTCGTTTTTTTTTTCCTCCGACCGCGGCTGCGGGCTCGCACGCGAACCCCGTGCCCCGTGCCACGGGTCACGCTACGCTCTCTCCGGCCGCAGGCAGCGCCGGAGCCAATCTGCCTGCCGTGAGAGTGATTGAGTTACATCGTCTTCGTTAAATCACACGACTGTCGTCAGCGCCAACACCCTTCACTAATTCTAACTCGACGAACGATCTGTCCCTCATTAGGGTTCTAACAAGTGCGTTATAGTACATTGTTGTGCAATGTCGATAGTTCTGATGTCGGCTCGGAGTCAAATTGGTTGCCATTTTTTCATTCATCTTGTCATTTTAAGATTGCTTGCTTAGCTTGGCGACTCTGTACGATAATTTAATTTATTTTCATATATGCTATGAAAGAGCTACGCGCTTTTCGTAAAACTGTTGTTTCAATATAAAATTAGTTTTAATTTTTCTGATGTATCAAGATAAATCAAGCTGTAACTCTTCATGTTTTGCCGGAAAGGCACAAAGCATATTGTACTAATTCAGTATTTCATCGCAGACGTTACCTTAACTCTCCTTCCCCAACATGATTTTTTTCTGCAATTCTTTTACAATATTCTAGAAGATCACAGCTTAAAATTAGTGCCACATATTCATCTTTTTTCTAATAAACTAAAGAGCAATTGGCTTTTATTGATGCATCATCATCTAAAATAGAATTTACTTAAATTTTACGTGCGAAAGCACATTTTAAGTGTTTAACTCTCCAATATTTAAAAAAAATTACCGAGTTTTCATTTGAGAGTTTTCTAAAAGATTCCGAAAAGTAACTAAGTCGCGACGATGAATACATCACTTGACGTGAATGGTGCATTTGAAGTCTATGAGAAGGCAAACGCACAGACGCATGTAGGTTACTAAGTTACTAAAAGTAGGATGATTTCCGACCTTGACTATTCCCATTAAAAAATTTGAATCGTTCCCATCTTCCTTGTCATTTCAATTGGCGTTGGTTTCTTCACTTTTTTCGTTTTTTCTATAAAAATGTCATCGATCAGTAGTCATCGCATTCATAGTTACTTCCTGCCATACCATTATTACCCCCACCACTACCATTAGCAACTAGAACAACAATAACAACATGATTATCATAGATAATGAGTTTGTCAGTAAATTTACGATTCGCGTGGTGGCAAGTGAATTTATCTGGGAAACTTAGGACATCGAGAGATATTCATGAAGTCTACTTCGCGAACAAAGAGAGAACTAAATGAATGGGTGAAAACAAAAACGTATTAGAGACATTTTATAAATTCCGAGAAAAACTTGTTTATTTTAGGCTATATTTCAGTTGCAATCTAATTTCGCGATTTTAATAAACAATTGAAATGCCATGGTTTTAGTGATGAAACAAAGCACCACGACTTTACAGTAATATTGAAATAAATAAATAAACAGTTTTCTCAAAATTTATAAACTGTCACTTATACCGTTCTGGTTTTCACCCATTCAAATAGAAAAAATACTTAGCTATAATAAAGTTAATAATGTAAATTCCATAAAATATATGATTCATGTGTCATGTCGCTCTTAAAGACGATAGGATTGTTTCTGTAACCTACATAATTATTTGTGTTCTGTAAAGATTCAAAGTTCGTGAAAGATGAAATAAACCGACGTCACTGTAACATGTGATCGGCAACGAAAGTAATGTCAGGAAGACAAAAGCAATAATTTTCCAGGAGGAATACAGTTGTGATTGGCTCAAACAACACATATACGTGAATGCCATTGGCCTGAATCACATGAGAAAAAATAATCACTTATCATCATCGCTCCAATTACAATTACGAACAATACAACCATCATAACTTTCACAGTTACCACAACACCCTCCCTGGTTCAGACGTCGCCAGCCAGCATCGCCGACTCCCCCTCATGATATTTCAATAAACATCGGGCGCGCAGTGCGACGAGCGGAAGCGTGACGTCACGGCGCTTGGCGCCCTGCGCGGGCGAGCGATTCGACGCGGCGGCGGCCGCCGCCTGCATTTTACCCCGCAAGAAAAATAGCCGTGTTTGGATTGGGCGGGGGCGGGGCGGGGCGGGAAGCCTTAATGATGGAGTGCGCGCAAATCTGACCAGGGGAAGCGGGCTCCATTGTCGCGTGCGGGAGGGGGAGGGTCCGAAGGCGGGGGGTGGGGGTGGGGGTGGGGGACGAAAGACGTGGCGGGGGTGCGCGATGGGGGCGGCGCGCGCCGTTAAGCTTTATTTAAAGCAAGGAAATTGAGGGCGGCGCGTGCGCCCGCGGCCGGCCCGCTGGAGGGGAGGGGAGGGGAGGGCGGGCGGGCGGGCAGGGCTTAATGTTTCACGATCAATTAAGCAAGAGCGCGCGGCAGTCATTCGTCTTGCGGAGCCTCCGGGGCGGCCTCGCGACCTCGC
The DNA here is from genome assembly GCA_038098605.1 of Gryllus longicercus. Lineage (NCBI taxonomy): Eukaryota > Metazoa > Arthropoda > Insecta > Orthoptera > Gryllidae > Gryllus > Gryllus longicercus. Next base: position 3,876,045 of record JAZDUA010000093.1, read on the forward strand.
GCAGTGGGGACGGCGCGCCGGACGCGGGGCCGAAGACCAAACAATGCGCTTGGTCTACCACTACCATTGATTGTCGTATTTCAAATTTTTGTATTTTTGTATAATAATATTTTATTTTGCAATTTGTTTGGGTATAAACATTTGGCAAAATTACATAAAATTTTAATAACATGAAAGGAGTACGGTCCATTGACCGTACTCCTAATATTACTTTTTTTTCAGATTAACACACACTAAACATATTTGATAACTAAACTAAACTAACATACTAAAAATATACGATATAAGCATATATAATAATAAAACAGAAACGAATATAACAATTTATAGTCGATATGTCAGGTCTAAAGAATGATATCGTTTAAGTCGTCTGGTGGTGTCACTATTGTCTAGTAAGTTAATTAAATTTTTGTAATATTGTAATTTTTTTAATATGTGTGTATAATGCTGACAAAAATAGGTTCACTTTCCAGAATTTACATTATGTTGTTTTTATATCGTGAAGTGAGAGGCGATGGAATTAAACTATGCTTATAAAAAAACCTGCTTATTAAAACACATAAGTGTTTTTTAACTAGCTCATTCAAATTAAAGTAAATATTGCAAAGCCGACCGCTTCCATTGGCGTATTTCAAATTTTTGTAATATTCTAAGTTTTATTAATCTGTGTGTAAAGTGATGATAAGATTAATTTCGCTTTCCTGAATTTTCTGTACATTTTGTTGTTTTTATATCATGGAGTCAAAGATGACGGAATGAAACCATGCATATAAAAAACCCGTTTATCAAACCATATAATGTGTTTTTTTAACTATCTCATTCAATTAAAGGAAATATTACAAAGCAGACCACTCCCATTGGCGTATTTCAAATTTTTGATATAATCTAATTTTTTTAATCTGTGTTAACAGGTGCTGATAAGAATAGTTTTGCTTCCCAGAATTTACTGGACATTGTTGTTGTATATTTCGTGAAGTCAAAGGCGAGAAAATGAAACCATGCATGTACAAAAACCGTTTATCAATCCACATAATGTGTTTTTTTTAACTAGCTCATTCAATTAAAAGAAATATTTATTTTAAGTTTAAACCTCACGAATAAAAATGGTGTGTCAGTACATAAAAATTGCTATAACGAATTATTAAAAACGTATTTTCTAATAAATAATCTTTGCGCTTTTTAATTTACAAATTAGCTTTCAGAAAATTTAACTGACAAGCAACAGGCGGAATAATTATCATATTTTATCGTAGTAGTCAGCTCCCTTTTTTTTTACAAGAAAGTTTGGTAGTGGGTATATGTTCAATAAAAGTAATAATAAAATGTGTTTTGCTGATTAAGTTAACATATTTATAAATAAATTAATTTAAAATATTTAAATATTATTAACTTATTCATCGATAGTTTACATACTAAATCTTTGCAAACATATCATGTGATTACAATTAATTTATAATTGTTTCACACCTACAACTCATTTACTAAAGTAAAAATGTTACTTTTAATTGGTACATCACAGTCTCACGACAAACTGATTTATTGAAGTTTGTCGATGCATTTAGTTTCCATTACGCAGTAGCGAAAATTTTTAATCTCAAATGTTGATAACAACACTCATTGCTACCTTTATTAATAATTCTACATCGTAATGTAAACTTTAAGAGTTGAGCCTCCGAAGCTCAAAAAAATGTGCAGACTATATTACTGCCCCGGCATTGGTCACTTATTTTTTTACTGTGAATGACACATTATAAATAGTGTATTATTAAAGTAAAATTAAAGCAAATTGAAAAATTAAAGCAAAATGAAAAACTAAAGCAAATTAAAAAACTAAAGCAAATTTTGAAAAACTAAAGCACATTTCGAAAAACTAAAGCAAATTTTGAAAAACTAAAGCATATTTCGAAAAACTAAAGCAAATTTTGAAAAACTAAAGCAAATTTCGAAAAACTAAAGCAAATTTCGAAAAACTAAAGCAAATTTCGAAAAACTAAAGCAAATTTTGAAAAACTAAAGAAAATTTTGAAAAACTAAAGCAAATTTTGAAAAACTAAAGCAAATTTTTAAAAATATAAATCAATTTTTTTAAGAAATAAAGCAATTGTTTAAAAAATATTTTTTAAATAAAGCAAAATTAATTAAAAAAGTGTGAATCAAATTAATTGAAAAATAAAGAAAATTAATTGACAAAAATTGAAGCAAATTAGTTGAAAAGAAAAAATCAAATTTCGCGAATAAATGTATGTGTGCCAGATTTTCGTGCCCCGATCCCCCCCACTGTGCGCCGGCGCGCTGCCGCGGTCACGCGGGCCGCCCTGGGCCAGCCATCCACCCTGCGAGGCCCCACCCGCGCCGCGCGCGCTCGAGTGTTTCGCTTCCAAGTTTAAAATGAATGGTGGCGCGAGCGGCCTAGGCGCACGAGGGCTGGGTTAACACTCGCCCGGCGCGCTGCGCTGCCCTGCCTTGCTGCTCCCCTTGGCGACGCGACGTCTGGCCTAATGGCTGGAATATGCAAAGCCCCCCGGGCGCGCGGCGGCGTTGAGCCGTGCGAAACACAAACAAATCGCCGATTGCCGACTCGCCGCCTGCGATGAAAGCCAGAATGAGACGTGTGCGAGGTACTTATTGACGTGCGGATTGAGCGTGTTACGTGGTACGTTCGAGAAGAGAGTAATGAAAGGGATATGAGCGAGGGATGAATGGATTTGAAAACGTTTCCTCACAATGTCAGGGCTGCTGCTTCAGGTTCTGTGGGGGATGTTGACCCTGGACGTCGTGTGATGATGATCTCGTTTCAACAAGGATTGACACTGAATACTGCATTTTATGAATGTAAATGGTGCACTGTATGTAAATGATGGCATTTCTATCGTTGATTCCAAGATGTAAAACGATACTCTTCTCAATTTTCAAATGTTTATGATTGAGTTCTCATTAATTTCAGTCACTTGGGACACCTCAAACAAAACTCTTATTTTATTATTACTACTATTATTATTTTTTTGCATATAACTTCGTGATTCCTTAACTAATGACAAAATATAGATTGTCCTATCCAAATTTAAAGGTACACTGCAATTTCTCCTGTCGATGTAAATACAAAATTTAAATATTTCTCTAACACGGAAAGATGAATCACTTCGGATACAGTGAAATATCTTACTTGATTTTTTTTCCTTTATTTAGATGACACTGCAGCCTCAACAGAACAGAACAACCTGGAATGCAAGCAAAACCAGTAGCAGCACAAAAAACAAATTATGCACAATCTTTATCGCATAAGCACACACATTCTCTCCAGCGGCTGTAATACAAGTATGGAAAAAACCGCCGCCGAGTGAGTCAACTTTTTGAACCAGAAAACACACAAATACAAGTTTGTCGGCTGGCGAATGCTACCGGCGAAGGAGAAAAAACAATCGGAATGTCCCTGAAACGGTTTGAAATACGGCGTCGCGCGGCAGGTAACTTCCATCCGGAATGCGGCTGCAGTTCTGCGCGGGGCGCGCTGGCACGAGGACGGACCCCAACGCAGACGGGCCTAAACCGCGGCGGCCGCTTCCAAAAATTAAACAATACCGTCCCAACAAACCAACCGGTATTGTCACGGCTCCCGCTATTAAATAACGTTATGAGACGCGCGCGGAACGAGAAGACCCGAAAGGCACTGTCTCCTCGCGAAAGCACGTGTACTAATATGGAGTTGGGGTTGACCTGGAGGGGGAGGGGAGGGGAGGGGGTGTTGGAGGCGGGGGACGATGATGCAGTAGCCGCTGCGGTAGGTCGCGCGCCCCGCTGTCCGAGTTCGAGCCCGGTCGACGGCGCTTGTAGACGCAGGCGACCGGTCAGTGCTGGCTGAAACTTACGCCGGACCCTGCGAACTGGTTCTAGAGATGGTCATTTGTGTACGGTGGAATGAAGAGGTTCTAAAGATTTTTGTCTGGATCGTAAGTGTTAAGCAATGTTCAAAGGTGGAGTTAAGTTCTTCGGCTTTTATGATTCATTGTAAGTGTGTTGATGTCTGGAAAAAAGTTTTTTATTAACGACAACAAGCATATCTAAATGAGTGAAACACTTGTATTTTACTCTGGGGCTGGAGTAAAAATGAGCAACCATTCAAACAAAGGGTATTATTATGAGAAAAATGTCACTTGACCAAAGAACGGATCTCCTTTACATACTTTGGGTTATTTGGGTTCATGGATCGATGTAGTTTTTTTTAAGACAAATCTATTAGTGAAATTAAAGTACATTCAGAACTAAGATCGAATCTTTTATATGTTTACGTGGAATTAAAATAGACCTCCCGGTTATAAATGTCTGATATGAATATTTGTCATTAGTGTTTGACGAAGATATTAATTGTAAATGATATTCAGCATTAATGTTTTTCGTTTGTGGATATTTCATTCGGCATTTACATTCACTTTCTAGAAAACAAAATGTTTACGCTTACGTAAATCGATTCACACATTTTTCTATAAATCTTTATTCATAACGCATGTTTAAAACTATTTGTAGTATTGCGTTCATGGTTGCATGTTCCGATTTAAAACAATTGAAGAAACAAGCTCGTAAAGAATATAATTAACTGTTTATCTTTACCGTGTAATTAAATTGGAAAGATTTCCAAATGAAATGGATACGTGCGAGTTTTAAAAGTAAGAAAGTAGTACTTTACTGAATACGTAAAAAGAATATTTTTCCTTTAGATGGTCATTAGTCAATTATTAACCTCTAACATGGGTTCATCCGAGGTAAATCCACTTATTTTCCTTTGCCATTCATTTTCGTTCTTCAGATTTGTTATTAAAGAAATATCTTAAAAATATTTTTAATGTTAACTAATTTTATTACATATCTTCTACAAATAAAATATTTCATACTTACTGTAATACACGAGTAAGTAAGTTAGTGAGCATGATTTGATGGATTTCTTACAACATACGAAACATTGTCAGCAAATTGTGAGATCTAAAAAATTGTCATTTTGCAGGGCAACAATATTAGTCTGAGTAGAACTGTTGATTTCGCGATCAAAGACAATGTACTTAACTACACTCTATCGGTTAGCTTGTGAACGGTAACTACTTAGATCATTGAACGCGTAAATGTACACACACCAAGTTGTATCTCCGGTTGGCGATGTCATACCTTCCCCGCTGGAATGTAAGATCCAACGCCAACGTATGTCTGCGCGTAATATGAGGAAGGAAAGATCGCGCGGGGTGCGTTCATACTGCTCCGGCATTCGTTTCATATTGATTGAAAAAACAACGTAAATTACCGGCCCGTGCAATCAACCGCCAGAATTGTTCACCAGACAAATGTTGAATTCGACCTAGCTATGCAGCATGCATGTCCGTCGGGACTCGAACCCTAGTATCTCCCGGTCAGAGGCACTGCAAAGACATCAATTGATGCCCTAGGATACCTAAGGAGGTATGTTTAGAGGTGGATGTTCGGTGATGTAAGGAGGTGGATGTTTGAGGAAAGTGAGTATTAGGACTATGAATCGTTTGAAAATTTAGGGAAAACGACGAAACAAAACGGGCAATGAAGACCAAAAGTGTCTTGGAAGGCACGGTACACGTATCGAAGGAGGCAGTACGTTTCTCCATGTGATGAAATTTTCGATATGCTTGTATCAGGTTACTCTCAATAACCGATCGATCTGTTCACTGTGTAATTTAGGGTTCGCGTAAAGTGGTAACGTTGGAATGTTTCGATGACTGCTAGGCCAAGCCTAACGAGTATTTCGAATTCTCAATTTGCATAATTGTGAAGATAAAAACTGCAGGAAGGTCCCACCGAGATTTGAACTCGGATCGCTGGATTCAGAGTCCAGAGTGCTAACCATTACACCATGGGACCGTCGCGCATGTTAAAGGACCGCGGAGACAATAAAACTTATACCATGTGTATTGTAACTGCATACGTATCCTATTATCACTTGTTGACTTGTCGAACGGTGTAATATTAATTCTCTGGCTATGATAAGTCTTCCAACCAAAAAGCCTACAAGGTCTAACAAAAGGATTTTAAATGTTAATTCAATGAATTATAAGCAATGTGGATACTCTGGAAAAGTGATAAGAAAATATTAAGAGTAATTGACATTAGCATTAATAGTAATTACATTAGTAAATAATAGTAATATACCTAATGGTAAAAAATGTATTAAAAATTGAAAACTACTAGTAAAAATGTCATTGAGATACTTAGTTCTCGAGGTAGCTGATACAGCATAGAGTTTGCCTTTGAACGCGAAATGAACGGTTCTACTCAGACTGTTGATCATTACTCATATTGTTGTTCTGCATAATGACAAAATTTGTAGATCTGACAATTTTCTTACAATGTTGCTTATGTTGTACATTTACACGAAACATTATAAGCGGTTTCATCAACTTTTTGACTAACACAAACTAGTGACTCAGTAAGATTGAAGGAATGTAGTTTGAAGTAAAAGTTATCATGCTTGGTTATACATGTATTCCTTGAGGGAAGAAACTATTTTATATTTTTACTGTTAAAGTTGTCTTTTAAAGAGGAAGAAGAGAACATGTATGTCGTTATGCCGCAAGTGTCATAAATCCGCCACCGTCGGCACTTGAACCCAACAACCTCCCAATAAACAATATTGCAGAAGCAACGGTGTTTCCACCGAGCTACCAAAGTCAGTACTGCACTCCATAATAACGCACACGACTGCCTAGAGACATTTATATCATTGACACTTTTGACCTACCCTACGTTTACCATTTTTCTTCTCATTCCAACTTCATACTCTTCTGCCAGCCCCCCCTTACACCCAACAAACTCTCGGGTACTCGCCCCAATACAAGCCCTCCATCTAAAAAAAACAGCATTCATTGCTCAGCATGACAAAGATCGAGAGCACGCGTATTGCCCATAAAGCCCCTTCTGACTCGGTGGAGATGACGGCGGGGGCGGCGGGGGCGGCGGGGTGGCGGGAGCGGCGGGGGGCGGCGGGGGCAGCAGGGGTGGCGGGGGGCGGCGGGGGACGGCGGGGGCGGCGGGGGGCGGGGGCTCCGGGGGCTCCGGGGGCGCTGGGGGGCGGCAACGGCGGCGGGGGCGTGTTGTTGCAGAAGGCGCTGACCCACTTATCCCCACCCCCACCCCCGCCTTCGCCCTGCGTCCTAGCGCGGCAGCCGCGCCGCACGCCGCGTATTTTCGCTTTATCACCGGGATCAAGTCATCACCCCACCATTGTAAGTCCGATACTTCCGCGCGGCTTAATGTCCCTTATTTCCTAGCAGCGCGCGGCCGGCCGGCCCATTCAAAAACTAATGTATCCTGCGCAGTGATATATGGCTTATACAGTAAACATTATCATAGCGATATGGGAGGGGTGACATTGTCGGCGCCGGGCCACCACCCTCCGATGAAGAAGCACACACTTCTTTGCGAGGAGGGTAAAAGGGAGGGGCGGGCGGTGACAAAGCTGTGTGTAGTTGGCTGCGTGTGTATGATGTGGCGAAGCTGTGTGTATGATGTGGCGCCGAAGGCAAAAGACAACGTTGGTGATGAGATGGTGGGAGAGATCAGTGGGAGAGAAGAGAGTAATGACGAGAGGCTGGTAAAGAAACGTGAAGGGTAAGGGAAAGGAAACTATTGAGAAGGCAAAGATAGATAGATAGATAGATAGATAGATAGATAGATAGATATATAGATAGATAGATAGATAGAGAAAGAGAGAGAGACAGAGAAAGATAGGAAGAGAGGGAGGGAGGGATAATGAGTCATAGACGGTGTTTAAATTTGAAATGAATGTTTATGAGGGATTATCATGAAGGCGTGGTTATGAAGATGTCGTGAAGAAGATGTGAAGGCGTGGTGAAAATGGAATTATCATGGAGACGTAGAGATGAAGTTAGAGCAGAGGCGGAGTTATGAAAGTTACACACGTAGTGCCATTCAGAGGCGAAACGGAAATCACAAGGAAGTGACCAGTGGCAAGAAGTTTTTGAGACCAATCTGGGAAGAATCCAAAATATAAAAAGAATTTGAAATGAAAATATGTTTTTGTTTGAGATTCTTCCCGATTATTAGTAATGATAACTTGTGATGTTGATGTTTCTAGCTTCAGGTTCTACGTAAATGTTCGTCATAATAGCACGACACACAGAATGCTGTAACGGGAAGGGTAGCAGGAAGAGAGTGAGAATGACTGGCACGACTGCTTCAACATGGAAAGCAAATGGGGGCGAAAGACGCGCCTAAAGTGGGGTGAGGCTACTACTTGCATGAAACAGCACTGCGCGGGGCTTCAAAAGACCCGTTCCAGAGAGGGGTGGCTTCATTTCCTACGCGACTCATGACATTGTTCAAGTCTTCTCTCTTGTAATTTAATGATCCGTTAAAATGACTCCCGAGAACATTTTTATGGATTGCAGTTAAACAGGTAGGGACTTCTCGCAGCAATACGGGGGAAGGGAGGAGGAGTGTCCGGGTGTTTTTTTTTGTCGACGTCTCTGGGGTGGGAGACGAGGGGCTAGAACAAGAGGACTGACTTATGGAGACGTTTTCTGGGAGATAAAATTCATCCGCAGAACTGAGGCAGAAAAGCAAAGAAGACGCAGACCTGATAGTACACTAAGCAGCCCTTTAGCGCACTCGAAAAGAAAACTAAGGAGAAATGTCTGCCACATAGTACTAAGTGCAACTTAATAACATATAACTGTTTTTTAATATGAAATAAATTTTTAATTATCTTCAAACATTTCTTTTTTCAAACAATTCTAATCGCTTTCATAAAAATGTATTCAAGAATTAGACTTGCTTGAAATCGAATGTATTTAACCAGTTTATAAGGAAAATAATTCGTTGGAGACATGCAGCTTTGTTGATAGATTTCTGTACTATTTCTTCATACAAATGTACTGAAAAAGAAGCGTTAGATGGGAGTGGGAATAATGCACAGAAAGTGAAACGACAAATCCATTTTTTCGCGCCTCTCTGTTGTCATTATCAAAACGAAATTAATTATTAGTTTCCCCACATTATTTGGAGTCCTTTGAAGCTTTTTTAAGTACCTTTATTTAAATGAAATTTTTAATATCGTAAAATAATATTCAAAATTCATTATTAAACATTTTGACATGATAAGTCATTCGTAAACAATGTTGATATTTGGTATACGTTCTGCTCATAAAAACCCTCTCTGGTTGTAATAACTCGTGACGTAATAAGTATCGCTTTTCACTTTACTACTTTTCTAAACATCTTACTTGTTATTACGTCAGGTTATTTTTTCCTCTTTTTTCTCCCTGTTTATCTCCTGACACTTCATGATTGTCTGTATTGGGTGGGGAGGGGAAAGGCGAGGTTAGGAGGTGAGGGGCGCGTGGAGCGTGGCGAGGGAGGAGCGAGGGGCGTGGGTGGGGGCGTGAGGCGTGGCTCCCACGGCAGGACGCGCAGGGCGGCGGGTGTGGTGTCTGGGCGCGTGGGATGGGGCACGCGGAACAGTACGCGGGGGCGGAGCGTACGGGGTGGGGTGTCCGAGGGCGTGCGAAGGAGAGAACGCGAGGCGTGGCACGCGGTGTGAGGCGGGGCGCGCGGGATGGAGAAAGAGTTGCAGGCCGCGCTGGGCACGGAATGCCAGATGGTGAAAGCGAGGCGGGGAGTGACGCGCGGGGTGGGGCGCGCGGGGTGGGGCGCGGGTGGGACGGGCGGGGGGGGCGGGGCGCGCGTTGTTGAGCCCGGGGGGGGGTACACGGGTTTTGGGGTGCGTGGGTCGGGGAGTGCGGGACGGGACGTGTGAGGCGGGGCGGCGTGGGGCGGGGTGGGGATGGAAGGGCGGAACCCTAATGGGGCGCGGGGCGTGGTACGCGGGGCGGGGCGTGTGCGCGAGGCGCGTGGGCGGGGCGCACGGGGCAGAACCCGGGTGGGGCGCGGGGAGGGACACGCAGAGCGTGGTGCGGGGGTGGGCGGGACGCGCGGGGTGGGGAGCGGCGAGGCGCGTGGGCGGGGAGAGGCGCGGGGAGGAGCACGCGGGGCGTGATGCGCGAGGTGGGGCGGGGCGTGGCGGGGTGGGGCGGGGCGGGGCGGGGTGGGGCGGGGCGTGCGGGACGAGGCCAGGCGCGTGGGCGGAGGGCAGCGGCCGCGGCCTCGCCGGCGGCTATTGCGCCCGCACGCGCGGAGGCGCGGCCTGCGCCGGGGCCACCGCCGCGGGCGCCGAATATATCGAAGTGCGGAGGAAACAAATTCCTTTGTGCGCCTGACTGCGATGGATGGCGGCGCAGTATATCACGTCCGCGCGCCGCAGGCTCAAGGATAGGTGGCGAAGGCGAACCCGGAGTTTAACGTAAGGGTGTTTGTGGATGTTATCGTTAGGGGTAACGGTAAGACGACCGCTGTGAGTTTAACGTATAAGAATAGACAGTTGTTTTCTATTGGCGCTTAACAAGTATTTTTTATGTTGATTATTGTGATGCAGCAATTGTTAGCACTGACCAATTGAGATGGATGGAAATATTTGCAACTTACAATAGTCTTTGTCACGGCCCTCTGATGAAATAATGATTTTGGAAGATTGTTACTTACCGAGTTATTGTAACTGTGGGTTATTGTTATATTAAGATATCTTCCTTTCTCCGAAGAAGGGTAAACATGAAAGAACGAAGTATTAATGTCTCTTATTCCCAGGAAGTAGTTTCTGACGTAGGGTTGGTATTGCTAATACTGTGTAGGTTATTTCACGTTATGGGATTGAGAGCACAATGTACGCTGAAATTCAATGAAAATAATAGTACGTTCTGGAAGGCTAAGCAACACAACTTTACTAGCCCTAACTCTCCCACTCCAAATAAATTATTTAACTTACTTCCACCGTCTACATTCGAGAGGAAAACAAGTTTCCTTAGGTCGTCAACGAGTTCGTGAAATAACTTATTTGAAGCAGTCACTTGCTGCACTATTTTTTCACGTACTATCAGCACCGAATCATTTCTCATGCCGAGGAATCAACATTTGCATCCCTGTGTCGAGAATACTGACGCCTAGGATAGGGACCAGTGTTTTGACAGTTACCTACAACTCTGCGTCATTATGGCACGAATAATGCTGACCGGTAAGAAATTGTTTGAGGTGCAAGAAAAGATGAAAGTTGCTAGGGGTGAGGGCGAGATCCCAACTAAAGGGTGGATGATAAATACCCTTAACCGAAACTGCTGCAGATCTGTTGGGAGTCGAGTCGTGTGTGATCGCCCATATGATCATCCACCCTGTAGTTTCATTTTCCGTACAATTCAAGTTTCATGCCAATATCCATATATTTTGTATTTATTTGGCTTTCTGATGATCAAATTTAGTACACATGTCTCGGAATCTAACTTCCACAGCATGAGATAAGGTTGACGATAATGTCTTTTCGTCAGTGAACATCGGTGGTAAATCTCAAAAAAATAAAAAAGGTAAAAAAAAGACCCAAGGGAGATTAAGAGATTTCTCCTGATTGCAAGGCAACCCATCTATTATTTTTTTAAACTTAATCTTAAGATATTTGTTGTCCCGCATGTATAAAATAAAAATAACATAAGAATAAAATCAGATATGCAATATTTGCACAGCTGTATTCGATGAAATGCAATTAATGCAAGTTCTACAATTCGTTAATATTATATTTAGAGGTTTTAAACTTAATGGATCCCAAAGTATGTGAGTATGTAAAGTATGTGGTGTCGTCGCGTCAGGGGTCTACGGCGGACGGCAAACAACACATGTCTGTTACGTGAGTGCGTGGCAATACCTCATTCCCCCAGTCGCATATGCCAACACCTTAGGAACTTTAATCAGACTGGACCTTAATCAGTCTTGGGACCTCGTTGTGCACCCCTATAGTGGGGGCACGCGCGGCCGCGGTCCCTCCCTGTGGTCACCCAGCGACCCGGTCCGGCGCAGCACCGCGCCGCGTGGCGTGGCGTGACGTGGCATGGGGTACCGTGGCGTGGCGGGGCGCGGTGCGGCGTGGCGTGGCGTGGCGTCGCGCGGCGTGGCGTGGCTCGGTGGGGCGTGGCGTGGCGCGGTGCGGCGTGGCGCGGTGCGGCGTGGCGCGGTGTGGCGTGGCGTGGCGTGGCGCGGTGCGGCGTGGCGCGGTCCGGCGTGGCGCGGTCCGGCGTGGCGTGGCGCGGAGAGGCGGCGTCCGGCGCGGAATAAAATACGCCCCTCGGACGTTGCCATTATTGCTTATGCCGTGTACAGCGCTCCTCGGGCCATTTTTCTCTCCGTGAGTCGTCTCCGTTTGGTTTGTTGTAAGCCGGGCCGCGCCGTACATTCTGGCTAAAATATACTCTGCGAACCTGTGAATGCTCTAAATTCATTTATTCTCGCTCGTAATTTATAAGACTTCGCTACTAAACCAAATACTCCGCGCGCTTGCGTCTCTGTATCGCGGTACAGAACATTGCGTGTAATGTTTCTTCTTTCCCGTTACTCAATTTGTCATCTCGAACATCGTCGGGTTGCGGTTCTTTCGCCAACATCGTGGCTGACTACTGAAAATATATGTAACTAATGTCTATGTTCATGCCTCCATTTTGTTCAAAAAATTCGAAAGGTAATAAACTAACTCTTCCACTTCAGAAAAGATTTTTCTTTCTATGGACCTAAAAGCATTAGACAGCACAATTGTGTCTTTCTTTTTAAATAATATGAAACTTTAAAAGTGGAAGCTAGAAGCTTGAAGATTTTATAGCGTAATATGAAGTATAGCGATATGAAAGCGTAATGTAGTGTTCAGTATACGGAATGACCAAAAGCTCCCGCTACAAAAAAAAACAACTATGATTCTGTGTTGAATTTCATGAATGGAAGATCCGGTATTTTTTTTAAGTCTTCGATAAAATTAAATTTAAAAGTCACTTCCGAACGCAAAGTTCAAACCGCCTAACGCGACACCGGGCACTGAGGTTGTGTCCAATGGAGCTGGGTGTTACCTGGGTTTCGCGTGTTACTGATGAAACTGTCGACTAATTGTAAAAAAGGAATTACATCCCACACACTAGAGTGCTTTATAATAGCAAGTGGTTTATGTTCTCTTCAATTATTACATGTACTTGAAATGCAGTCTAATTCACAAATAAATAACATGGAATTCAACAACAAAAATTACCGCTAAACTTATCTTAATACGGACTATCTTCAGTATGAGCTAGGGTTGTATGCTTAAGATATCCACATAAAGGATAGTACCCTATAGCACTATTCGTACTTAGCTGTTCTTAACATCACAACAGGTAGGCATAAACAATAAAAAATAATATTGCATTAATAGTAGGAATAAAGTAGTTTTAGAATTATGCCGTAATCAGGGGATAATTTACCCCATCTTGGCTCATTTTTCATCATTGAAACATAGTCCAAAATTGTCTAGCAAATACATGATGATATGACGTTATGGTTTGAACTTGTGTCGAAAGGTGACACTTTTGTCTACTCTTTTCTAATGCTGTCATATCATATGTCATTTACATTAGTGATATTGAGAATTGGATCCAGGTAAAGTTGTTGAATTTTGCGACACAGTTAATCTAGTTGAATCAGCGTGTCTATTAATCATTCAAATATTTCATGTGGTATTGCGTCATTTATTACCATGTAAACATTATGATATTTGCATGCACATATTCATGCATTTTTTTGACATGTGTAAGTGCAACTGAACACAAATGAGCCAAGGCAGATTTAAGATCATTTCGGAATTACGTTTCATTATAATATTAATTTTCATCTGCATAAATTCTTTGATTAGATTTACAACTATTCAACATCCTTTGATGCCTGAGACAAGTGATTACTTTAGGGGGTGTTTTATTTACTATTGCCACAGCCAGAAATGTGAAGTAATCTGGTTAAAAAATTTACCAAAACTTTACCCCAGATAATTGACAAGAATGCATAGAGATAATTAAAACTGAACAAATTTCTGTGAGACATGTCTTTATTACAAAATTTCCATATGTAAGTTGAAAAAAAACAGTTTATGCCAAAAAAATTGACAAAACTTCAGTTCTTTGCTGAGCTGAGAGAGGAGAAAAGAAAATTTTCATTCAGTGCATCATAGAAATGAGGAATTAACTTAAGATTTCTTGTTGACTCTTGAGATTTAAAACATGTTAAAAACTGTCTTAAAATGAACAGGAGTAAAAATCGTCAAAAATATTATTGGTAGCGTGAATAATAAGTATTTTTTTTATTTCCCGCAATCAAAGTACAACGAATGCTTTTAGGAATATCCGAGATATTCGTCGAATTGAGAACGTTGAAACATAATATTTTCGTTATGCAATTATCTTTCCGAACACTAAAAATCAATTTTGCAAGAGGTTATGAACGGCGGATTAGATTGGGCTCAGAGGCTCCTGGCCAACCGCAAAGTGGTAACGGGCCATATACGGCCCCAGGCAAATCCCGTGACGTCGAAAGGAGGCTTAAAACGAGGCCAAGCAATTGAATTTCGTTTTAAGCTTCGCAATGTGCCTCTTCATTCCACCTAGAGCCGCGAATTGATACTTTGAATTCCTCAATTGAAATTATCCGTTTAAGAGGCTGTTCAGCAGTACTTAACAGTTATCCCGTTTGCACGTGTATGCGATGAATACTAATGCAGAGAATATTTTGAGAATCGACTTTACTACAGGAGAAACGTAGTCTGCAATGTTACGTGTAATGTGGTTAATAAGTTCATACGTGTGGTCACTGAACTATTTCTGCGTTTCTAATTTGGATTCCATTTCTTCGAATATGTAAGTTCGTCATATTTCTCGGTATGTTTTCTTTCACCCTTCAGATCATCAATACTATAAAATGGAATTACGTCGCAAATGGATCCCACTTTCAAGTCAATATTGTTAGATAATTAAAATTAAATCTGTGTTATTGAATTTATTTAAATTTATTTGAAAATATTGTTTATATACTCACTTATAATTGTCAATATCTTCTAAAATTTCAACTTCACTGTTCTGTAACTACCAGACTTTGCCAACCTTCCCATCCCATTCATTCTTATTTATATGTATCGCACAGAAGTCAAACGAGCCACGGCAGATTTAAGTTCATTTCGGAATTACTTTTCATTATAGTATTAATTTTCTTCTGCATAAATTCTTTGATTGGATTTACAACTATTCAACATCTTTTGATGCCTGAGACGTATGATTACTTTAGGGGGTAGAATGTGAGAACCTTAAAGGTAAGAAATGATTAAGATATTATTAATATTATCGTTTACATCTTAGATGAGTGGAGCCATCACTTCTTACCCAAACTCTTGCAGTAAGAATGCTTGCACTTCCGTACCTCGCTTTGTGATGACAAAATCCAAACGTACGAGAAGCGGGGGTGGGAGAGAGGTGGTGATTGACGTCATGAATACGAGCTATTCCTCTCGCTGTTGGCGCGCGTGCGCCAGCGGTGGTGCCGGTGAAGGCGTTGGTGGGGGTTGTGGAGGCCGGCGGCGGAGGCGGAGGCGGCGGGTGGTTAGCCGCTAATGGAATTAAACGCGTCCGGGGCGCCCTCTACCATTAATCGCCAGATGGGGGCGGGGCCGGGGGCGGCGTTGGGGGTGGAGACGGTGATGATGGTGAAGGTAACGGCTATGGAGGTAGTATTGGAATGATGGTGATGGTGGATATGGTGGTGGTGGAAATGGTGGTAGGAATAGTGGTGGACGTGGTGGTGGTGGTGGTAGTAGAGATGATGATGGTTGTGGCAGCGATGGTGATGAAGATGGCGGCGGCGGAGGAAGCAGAGGGGAAGGGGTGAATGGGAATTGGGATAGAGCGGTGGGGCGTGGGGGAGAGGACAAGACGGCAACAGAATCCGCGAAAGGGACGGCTGGGAGGCGGCGTGACGGGTGGCGTGAGCGCGGCGTGGGGACGTGGAACTGGCGTAGGACCGGCGTGAGGCGGCATGGGGGCCGCGAGGGGGCAGCATGGGGACCGCGTAGGGGCGACGAGGAGCCGGCGTGGAACGACGTGGGGACAGCGTGGGACGGCGTGGAGGTGGAATGAGGGCGGGGTGGGTCGGCGTGGTGGAAGCGTGAGGGCGGCGTTGGCGCTGCGTAGGGACGGCGTGGGGCGATATGGAGCGGCGAGGACCGGCGTGGGGGCGGCGGCTCGATGGGAGCGGTGGAGGCGGCGCCAGCGGAGGCGTGGCCTCGGCGGGGCGGCGGAGACGGAGACGGAGTCGCCCGCGGCGCGAGAGTGGCGGCGGCGCGGGGCGGTCGGCAGGGGGGTGGCAGCGATGGTGATGGAAGTGGAAGTGGGGAGGGGGAGGTGGAATGAACGGCGCAGAGTATCGCAAACGTTAATCTGGCAGAGTGCGGCGGAGCGGCGCGAAACGGCAGACGGCGCGGTGCGTCACGCGTTGATCGAAGCCCCTATTCCCTGGGCCTTAGGCGCCCCTCCCACCGCGTCGGTCACTTCTCGCCGTCTTTTGAGAACGTTCTACTGGCGACGTCCTCGCCGTTAATCGAACTCGGCACTTTCACCGAGTAGAATATACTTCCTCATTTTTCTACAATTCCTCATTTTCGAGAATTTTACAGAAGCTGGGATTTCTTCTGCCTCATATTTTTTTCACTTATTTCTTTCTCCTGTTGTTTTGTTAGGAATTTTGCACAGCAATGTTAGTGTGGGAAACGAAAGTTTTAACTGATGCGCAAATCTTCTCTGATGACGGGTAACAGATCATACAATCCGACTAAAATCTTTTGTATTCTTTCCATGTGATTAATGTCTGCCACTTTACTTGCTTGACATACTCGGGTAGTTACGTAAAAATGATTGATAAAGGCGAATTAGAACAACCCAAAGCACTTGAGCTTGACGTCAATTGAATAAATGTAACTTCAATAAAAAGTTTTAATATTATTGTATCAGGCAAATGATTTTACTTTCTCACCATACTATTGTACTTGCATAGTAAAAAGAAATTTTTGTAATGCTGCGGCAAAAATAGATGATTTTGGACAGAAAAACTCGTATTGTAGAATTCTGGTATCCAAAAAGTGGATAAATATTGTTCGTATAGCACACTTCCTCTAATACGCTGGTAGTTAGAATTCACATTCGTCCATCCGTCCGTCTATCCGGCTGTCTGTCGTGCTGACCGTCTTTATACGTGATTAACGCTAACGTCCAAACCTTTCAGACGAAATTCTCCAAAATTGATACTCCTACGTCGATCAAACCTTAATTTTGAAACGGGTATTTTGATTTTTGGTACTTTACGAGAAGTTTTAGTATGATTTTCAAACTTTTTTCAAAAATGTTCTCAATTTTTCTTAAACTATTTTATCGACAAGAGAAAAGAACACAACTAATCTCATTTTAGTTGTACTCTTCGAATTTTCGAAAATTTTCTGCATTTTTTTACGACTGCAGAATGGAGGACAGAAGTTTTTCTTCATACGTACTGATCTCCAAAGACAGACCTTTAAATAAGACCAAATAATTGTTCGAAAATACTAGTAGTTTTTGTGTAACTTTGGGTGAATGAGCAATATAAATATGAATATGCAATAGCAATATGAATAAGCAATTTTTGAACCATTATTTTCTGAAAAACATTCAATTTTTTTCTTTTAAGTATTTCCTCGGTATAGCAATAACGGTTAAAAGTGGCGCAGGTACCATTTTCTGTGAGAACTTTATTTTTTTAAATTCAATGAAATCTATTCTAAAAAGTTGATCTGTAAGTAAACTCATGGACATTTTTGAAAATAAGTGTATTTTTCGTGTAATTTGTGTGGAGTAAATGCAATTTTAAACAAATTCTATCCTCAATTTTTATCTTTAACTTTGTTCTTAGATTGTACAAAGAATTTAAAATGTCACAAGTCTCATTTTCGTTGAAATCTGAATTTTTGAAAACGGAAAAAGTTACAAATAATGCGCGAAAGTATGTGCTACTGTAGCTCCACTAGTTTCTTTCGTTTTTACTTACGACATCCTGCTGACCCTTTCCTCAACTGTCGAGTCTTCAGTGTATCACCATGCAACAGTAACGGTCAAGTACTTACAAAATTAACAGAATAACGCTCTTAAAATGTTCAATAGCAAAACTTTACATTGTTGAAGTGAAACTACTATTTATGGTCAGGAAATAACTAGCTTATTTAAAATTATTAATACAAATTTTGTTTATGTTTTAAAATTACTGTTAATGGAGTGAAAAGTATGCCTATAGTATCAATTTACTTGGCAAAATTGACCTCTGGTGTTTGTCAACTAATAAAACCTTCAAATCACACGTATTGAATCACAAATCCAAAAACAACGCTAGATCGCATCCAACACAAAATAGTACCACTTGCGCCCGATCTGCAGAGCAACAGAGGGGCGACAAACAAATCACATTCCGGCACAGAACCGCTGCCAGGACGCGAGTTCCTACCTCACTTCCCATCCCTCACCCTTCCGCCTCCCGTCCTCCCCTCAACTAACTAAAAAACACGACAATTAAGCTGTAAAGTTAGGGAAACAAACAGTTGACGCGGCTCATCCATATGCATGCGGGCGTTGCAAGCGCCGCGCGAGGCGCGAGGCGCTATGCTCGCGGCGGAAAACAAGATTGAGGAAGCGCCGCCAGGGCGCCGCACTGGGCGACTGCGGGACGAAACGTCACAAGCTTCGCTCTGCGAACGCGGGAAATAAAACGTTAACAAACAGTAAATGAAAATAAATAAGAATACACCACACGTTAGTGGATATTTTTTCCCCTAGTTTAGCATCAGGGTTTATCCAGTTTTTCGTGGCGAGGGCCCGGCAATAAGAGTTTCTCTGCCGAAAATTCGGCGTTTTCCGGCGCAGGATTACATACCTTTCTGTTTTTACGAAGTAATTCATAAGGCGAGGAAGTCAAAATGTAAGAATTAATGTGCTTGGCTGACTGGGACATGCTGCGCCTTGGCACAGATGTCAACGTTTTGGCTGTCACACTGCGGTCTTCCTCAGGGCGAAATCCCCAGAAAGGATGCAGCACGACGGCCAAAACGTTCGTATCTGTGCCTAGGATGGGCTTCGCGCTGCAAAGGCGGGAAATAATACGTTAACAAACAATAAACGAAAATAAATAAGAAAACACCACACGTTAGAGGATATTTTTTCTCCTAGTTTAGCATCAGGGTTTATCCAGTTTTTCATTGCGAGGGCCCGGCAATAACAGTTTTTCTTCCGAAAATACGGCGTTTTCGTGCGCACGATTACATACCTTTCTGTTCTTACGAAGTAATTCGTAAGGCGAGAAAGTCAAAATGTAAGAATTAATGTGTACGGCTGTCTGGGACATGACGTGTCCTAGGAACAGATTTCAACGTTTCGGCGGTCACACGCGAAATCCCTAGGAAGGTTATAGCATGAAGGGCGAAATGTTCATATCTGTGCCTAGGACGTGGCGTCTCACAGACAACCAAATACATACTTAGTCCGGCTGCAGAAGCCAACGTTTTCATTAGAATTAAGCTCAAGAAATACAACAACTATACATTTTAATTGTTTGATAGAATAGTTTGTGTTTCTGGGCGCGACTACACCAATGGTCATTAATGCTATAAGTGATCTGCCATCGTTGAATTGTGAGATCTGGCGTCGACCTATATGTTGGCTTGTAAGGTTTTCCTCAACCAAGATTTTTCACCAGCGGGACACTGCTTCAGCCGGGAGGAACTTTAAGCTTCCGATTGATCTCCCGACATGTGTGATAATATAGTGCATGTAGTGGTAACTGTGTACAAGTAAGGGGTTAGGATAGGACAAGAAAGAAAAAGGAAAGATCACACGCAGTTCGTGGCCCGTTTGTTGGGGTACTTCTCCAGCATTCACCCAGTATTGATCGGAGAAACCAAGGAAAACTATCGATCAGAGCAGCCGGCCGGTAGAATTCTCCTCCAGACCGCAGGGTGAATTGAACGTAGCTATGTAACTGCTCGTGTTGGAAACCCTGCTTCCCGACGGGACTCGAACCCTAGGCCCTCCCGGAGAGAAGCAGCGGAGTGACATCAGGTGGTGCGCTAAGCCACCTCGGCCGGTGGTCATTTCGACCCACTGCCGTCGCGGGCGCTGGGGCCGCAGGTGCTGTGGGTGGCGCGAGCGGCCCACAGTTGTAATAGGGAATCCCGCGGAAGAGACAAACGCACCGTCCTCGTCACGTGTTGTGTCAGGCCGTTCTGACGTCACGGGCGCGGTGCGACGTTTATTAAAAGCAGGTCGACCAACAGGAGGAGTGTGAGTGTACCTCCTCGCTTGCGTGTGTGGGAATTGCGAGAGTGTGTTCCGTTTAGACGAAATTATATGAGAGTGGGGAGAACAGGCGAGAAAAAAAATGTTTGGGTTAAACGAGTTTCTACGTTAGATGTTGGGAACGGATGGAGTAATAATGTCGGCACATTGTACTGCCTGCGGTGCAAGATGTGGAAAGCCACTGGGATTTTCTAAATAAAAAAAATGAATTTTCTAGTTTGTTCGAGAAACCTTTTCTAACTAATTTAAACATATTAAATGCCGTAGCTTCCACTCCTAAACTACTTTGTGGATAGTAAGGATGAGCCATATCATAGTGATAATTCAAAAATCAGTTATTTTATACAATTAGGTGATGTAAATAAATACGAGTATCTTATATTTAGATCGATTGATTCAATAATCGATGAAAATTTACGATTATACTTGGATTTATTCAGTGCTGTGGTTGAAGTAAATACCATAGCGACGTCACTGTAGTGACATACAAGCTCCCGATTGGATGAAACCGTCAACAGCTCATTTACTTCAAACACAGCTCTGAATAAATCCTACTATAGTCAGTTCGGTCCTTTTAATTAAATAATCTCTATTACTAATTTCAAAAGTGAGCAGAAATTGAAAGACAAGAATTCAACCTGCGTTCGTGTGAAACTTGCTTCGTTAGATGGTTTTGTTAGGTACCCAGGAACACAGGAAAAGTCCAAAACCAATGAAACAAATTCGATTTTGAATAAAATATTTGATTGCGTATCATAATATTGCCATTACCAACTGAAATCTCATATTCAGTACCTCACTACTTTCAACATACCTAATGTCATGCGACAGAGAACCTCCATGGAAGAGGTCTCCCCCAATACATATTTGCTTTTAACGTGTTTGCTTTATGAAACAGCTACTTTTTTGTTATTACTGAGACGTAAACAACTGTTATCCTGTATACACGCCTGTTATTGCAGTACTCGTAAAGACTGTTTTTGTTAACATATTTAATTTGTAGTAGTGTTATACGAGTGTATTTTTATTTGTTGTTCTTGAGCAATGTACTACTTTTTGGAAAACAATTTTATGAGGAATTGTCCAGCAGCATAACCGCTGCTGCAGGACGCTCATTTTAAAAATTTCTTAGGTAATATTAAGCTTTAATTTAAGAAATGCCACCATTTTCGGCATCAGGCCATATTATAAGCTAACACATAAGCCATATTCCCACACACATAATCCCACTAATATTACACATAAAATGCATTCGGCAAAAGGCTTCGAGCGGCCTCTAGAGTGTTCAGTTGATTCTTTTCTTTGAATTTAAATCAGCCATTGGCCTTCTAGTCTTTCGAATACCGCCTTATCGAACACAGTAATCGTATTCAACATTGTGGTCACAGGTATTTTTGTGACCTAGAAAAAACAGTATACTAGACTCTAGGCAGTTCACATGACGTATTGACTATGGAAAGTGGAGAAATAATAAGAACAACAGAGCACATAATGTGCTTGGAAAACCGGGAACAATAGGGAAAACGGGTTTTTATGGAAAGGAATGTGAAACCACACTCATTAATGGAAGAAAAATTTTAGGACCCCTGAATCCAGTGATCTGGGATCCAAATACAAGCAAGAAAACGAAAATTAGAATATATAAAATATCATGTGTATCATATCATATGTATGATTGAAAGTTTTACATTGTATGGAGCAGAAATACGGCAGCTTCCAAAACAACAGAAAAGAAAATTGAAATCCTGGAAATGGATTTCCTCAGAAGAGCTGCAGCAATATCTAGAAAATAAAGATGATTCCTGAAAGAACAGAGAAGACTGGAGAAGAAGATTAGGCGCCGGAAGACCGAAGTAACGGTTAAGAAAACGGCAAGAAGAAGAAGAAGGTATTTTTGTCTACCGGCGTAATTCATCAGGTGACAACACCATCGACTATGATCAGGAATGTGTGTGAAAGTTGTGGGTGTATAACGAGCGTGATAACTCCAGTACTTCTGTGTGGTCACTCAATAGTTTCAACTCCAGTTGTACAACGCTGGTGTGCATTATTTGAAGCAGTTTCTGCCATGCCCCCGCGAATGGAAGGTACGGGGTTGATCATATTTCTTTATAACATTTTTAATAACACAACGTTGATAGTTGCTTCAACACAACATATACATATACATTTAAAATATTTGACAATTATTAAATTCATTATTTTTAAAATTATTTTTCTTATACTCAATGGCCTAAAACAGTGTTCGCATGGAAGCGTATTTAACCCGTTTGATGAATTTTAAGTTAGTATTTTTTGTTCAACATAAGAAATATTAATAGTTAAAATATGTAAAATATTTAACTAAATAATTGCTAAAATATTTAGTTTATTTTTAAAAACTACTAATAAAATGAAAAATTATCAATTCTAATGTTATTGTTGCATTTTAAGCAAATTTAAAAATGAATCGGTTACTCGATTATTCGATATATTTACAACGATTAATCAATGCAGTATATTTGCACAAAAAGTAATCGATTTGCAATGAATCGATTAATTTTGAATAATCACCGATATCTTATTGTAAGCACCCAGAGGTTGAGAATTGTCTTATAATGCCTCGTAAGGCCGAAATAGCGCATGAACCTTGTTGCAGGTAAGGACGTTTGGGCTACATAACTCTCTTATAGCGGCTGATAATCTTGCCCCAGTATACTGGCAGCCACACGTATTCCACATACCCCTACAATTGTTTGGACGGATAGAAGAGTCTAGGAAATAATAGGGTTACAAAGGTGTTACATGGTTTGGGGTAGGTCCCTCCGGGACCCTGAAGCAAATCCATGTTCAAAGCGGGATTTGAAACGGTCCGTGTAGCCTACGAGAGAGTAAAAGTCCCAATGCAACCAGAGAGTATTCGAAGTTAAACGTATTCGGACGGAGGAGCTGACTACGAATTCGGGCGCAAGCGCGTTTCGTGTTTGCTCAGCGACCTTAACAAATTCGAGCCACCTCGAGAACGCATTTCCCGCTTGGCGGGGGGGTCTCCGGACCCCCACGGCGCCCCGCCGCGCCCGACAGAGACGGATGACGAGGGCCGCGCGCGAGCAGGACGCGAGGGGAGGGGGGAGGCGAATGCTGGCGGCCTGTGTTTGTTCTTTGCGGTTTCCGAAACAATCCAATGTCTGCATTAAGTTATTGATGAGACATAGTTCTACTGGGTGCATTGTTTGTTTCTTTGCACGCCTTCTATTTGGACTGAATACGATCAAATTTTACATCAGTAGGTATTTATTTTTTTTATTTTTAACATTAAATATAAACCTAATTATTACTAACGAGTTATCTTTCTATTCTAGGAACACAAAACATTGTGGACGTACGAGTATAAACACTCAAACGAGATCACAACGAATGTCTCATTTTACACTTCTTAGAACCAACCTTGCTAATTGAACGTGTTTGTATGACATTGCACTCTCTTGACAATAGTTTCAAGTAAAGAATACAAAATTTGTTTCAATATAAGAGATTATACACTTGTAATAAATACTATTAAGTACCTTCATCAATACAATTTAGATTTCAATAGAATGAAAATTATTTTCTGAGCTCAGGGTTTCTTCATATGATTCGAAAAATGTACCGCTGCAATTTTGTTTTCAAAATAACATCCATCATCGGCTACTCCTTCAAACTTGTTTCTCCCTAAAATCCATTTGCATGACTTTATTTCCAGTAGTAATGATTCTCAGTAGTAATCGCTAACCACTATCCAGATTGAAATTAAGATGGTATGATACTGCTCTGTATGCAGGTCAAGAGTAGTTACAACCGGGTGAGATGGCTCAGTCGATGTCACTGTAGTACCTCTGGTACCGGGAGGTGTTAGGGTTCGAGTCCCGCCGGTTGCAGGTGCAGCGGCCGGATGTTCTGATTGGCGGTTTTCGGTGGTTTCTCGGATCAACAGAAGACAAACACCGGAGCAGTACCCTAACGAAAGGGCCACGGACCGCGCGGGATCTATCCTTCCTCTTCCTTCCTATCCTCACCTTACTTACACTTACACTTTACTACCACACGTGTCGGGAGACCATTCTGGAGCTTCCAGCTTGCCCCTGCTGGGGCGGTGCCCCGCTAGTAGGAGATACCTGATTAGGGAAGACCCTATAGGCCGATTTGCAGGTCTCGCCATCCAGCGAGGGAAGACCTCCGCCAACTCCCGCAAAAAATATGCACCACACTTACGGGACTAATGAGTGAAATGTAAATAAGGCTCGGATTATTATCTAAAGAATTATGAAGGTCATCTTTGTTTTTGTTTGTGCAGTGGCGTGAGGTAACAACGAACGTGTGTTAGAGACATGTTTATTGCGTGGAAAGTACGAGTATTTACTTCCGTTCAGAGTCTGTATCTAAAAATATTCCACTTCTTGCGGATTTCAGAGATGTAATGTGGATGGTCTCATCGGAAATCCTAGGAGTTATAAGAATTCCTATGTGAACAGAATTCTGTTACCTAATTTGGAAGAAAATACGAGTATGTAACTTTATACTGTTGGTTCGTGCCAGAGCGCCGTATAATCAGACTTCTATGTTTAGTACTCCGTAAAAGAATCTGAATTATCACCACCAGTTTGGTAGCTAACATCCAGCTTCTGTAAGCCCTAAATTACTATAAATTTTAATAAAACGTGAACATCTCCAAAGGAACCCAACAAATAAGAGTTTGGCCTTTGGAACTTCATCTCTTTGAATTACAACAAATCCACGGAAGGCTTGTTCCATCGGAACTAAAATTGATTAATGAATGGGAGTCATAATCATAAAAACGTTGGCTACTGGAAACATCGCAGCCACGCCTGAGGATTAAGTATCACCTGGCTGGCGCATACACGGGCGAAATATAACGAACGGCGCGTATTAGACGCGGCCGGGATGATGGAGGTCGCGGCTAAGGCCGGCGGACGCGCGCGCGGCGGGGGGCGGCGCGGCGGGCGAGCGCGGCAAGATGGCGGCGGCGGCGCGGCGCCCCGCCGCGGAGCGCCCGCCGCCCGCGCCCCGGGGGGCGTCGCGGCGCAGCGGCGTCGCGGCGGCGTCGCGGCGCCTCCGCGCGGCCTCCCGGCGCCCGCGACGCGGCGGCGGCCGCTGCCGATGGACTCGAGCAGCAAACGCTGTCTGCCAATGCACTCGTAGTTCCTTCTTGTACGTCTTTTCGTTCTCCTCTCCTTTTTCTTTGTCTTCTTTTCCTTCTTCTTCCTCTTCTTCATCCTCTCCCTTTTCTTTGTCTTCGTTTCCTTCTTCTTCCTCTTCTTTTTTTTCCTCGAGTTATTGGTCCTCGAATTATCCATCTTCGAGTTAGTGGTATTCGTGTTCTTTATCTCCGTTTCTTGTTGTTCAGGTTTTAGCAGTTTGAGTTTTAGCTGTTTGAGTTCATGTTGTTCGGGATCTTCCCGCTCTATGTCTTGCTGTTCCGGTTTTTGTTGTTCGGGTTTCTGTTGTTGGGGTTTCTGTTGTTGTGGTTATTGTTGTTCGGGTTTTTGTTGTTCGGGTTTTTGTTGTTCAAGTTTTTGTTATTTGGGTTTTTGTTGTTCGGGTTTTTGTTGTTTGGGGTTTGATTGTTCGGGTCTTTGTTGTTCGGGTTTTTGTTGTTCGGATTTTTGTTGTTCGGGTTTTTGTTGTTCGGGTTTTTGTTGTTCGGGAATTTGTTGTTTGGGTTCTTGCTGTTCGGGTTGTTGTTCTCGTTGGTGTCGTTCGCATTGTTATTGTACGGGTTGTTGTTGTATTCGGGTTGTTCCTTCCTTTCTGATTTCAAGGCAGTGCCCTCAGCATTGCCTATAATGTTAAAATTATTCTAAGCCATTTTAACGAGGTATTACTCTTACAATATCGATTACATCATCCAATACCATGTCAAAAAGAAGATGGCTCAAAAGTCTCATTGTCTTATATCTTTGTTGCTGTGTACAGACACTCGTCCTACATGTCTAATTCTTGCTTCTCTACCTGCACAGATTTTGGATCCATAAAATTAAGTATTTGTACGTGTCCTAAAGTTCTTGCTGATCGTAAGACAAGTTCTTACGATGTATTTCAGCTAAAGGTTACCAAAAGCCATTTCTAGGCTCATGACCAATGTAATGATGATTACTCAAATGAATTTCTGTAAATTGATGAATAACAATAAGTATTCTTGCAAGACTGTGTGATAAATATTAAGCATTCGAATTAGACTTGCGTGCCAGCATTAAAATGAAAAAATGTTTTCTAAAGTCCGGATTTTGGGAAATTTTTTATTCCTCACCTTCACTATTGGCTCTTTTGTTTGGAGTTTTCGAATTTGGTATCGCTGGGGTTCCCGCGCAATCGTTTATTATTATTATTATTATTATTATTATTATTATTATTATTATTATTATTATTATTATTATTATTATTATTATTATTATTATTATTATTATTATTATTATTATTATTATTATTATTATTATTATTATTAATATTATTTATTCACTTTATTCACGACTTAAGATGTTTTATGTCGGTTGAATAGAAAATCTACACCGGGTGGCCACCAGCTTCTAAGGAGTAGATCCAGGAGCAGTCGTCTACAATACGTACTATGCGCAAAATGTGGGCTGTTCACAATAAAGTTATTCGAATGACCTGAGAAGTTAGCCAAGTTCTTAGACAAATTTTGTGGAACAAATCTGGAGAGCTCCGATAACTATCGGGGTCACCAGTGCTTTTACAACACTCATTCGGCTGATCTCAGTTGCCTAACTCTTGCATGTATGACTTCTCTCTGCCTCCTTGGTTAAGATGTTTTGATAGCACGACCCAGTCACATCTAGAAGTCCGTTTTTTTCTTCAAATCTCAGATAACAATATCTGGTTTGTTTGGCGCTAATATGCTACAGTTTGAATTTGTTGGTCGTTAAATGTTTTACTTAGTCCGATAGACGTTTTGGTGCGTGTTAGTCCACTTAGCGCGAATGTTTGGAAATTCGAGGGCATTACATCTGCCAGTGGAAGTAATACTGTCAAGTATTCAGTCTTAAAATGGGACAATATGAGACAGTATATCAATGGTTTCTCCTTGTTCCGACAAATGCGGCTTTTACCATCTTGGAAAATTGTGAGAACCGCTTTATCATAATGTCGTGTTCTCAATGCCTGATCTTGGGTAACTATTAGAACTGATTCAGATTCTGACTTCATTCTGCCCCTTTTAATCCATATAAATGATTGATCTTTACTGATCTGCACCTTGTCTATTCTTATTAGATATTATCCATGGAGAGGTATGTCTCTTCAGGATTTCTTTAACATTTTTTGTATGTTCATGAACAATTAGAGTTCCTTCTCATGACATTTATCCCTTTTCATCTGAGCAGCTCCGTAGATGGATAAATTTGAATCATGTTAACTCATTGTGAAACATGAAGATGTTAAAGGACGATTTCACGAAAAGTTGTTTAAACAAGAATTAATTTGTCAATTCAACTTAATGATTAAAGTTTTTTATGTAATGTGTTATTTTTTATTGTTTATAAACAACGAAAAGATTCTCCAATTTATAACTTACACAGTTATCGATGCTAATAAAAGTGAATTCAGCGTCATGTAGTCGACATCGATGCCACAAAAGTAGTCCATGAATAAATGCGAAATTTTTACTGGCTATTCTTCAGAATTGTCGCATTGTCATTGCAATCTTTGGTAAAAATTAATACAACACAAGCATTTGGAAAATAAATAATTTTAAAAAATATTTTGTAAATGCACCACGAACATTATTTGACCCCTCTTGCAAAGATCTCCTTGTTTCTAATAAATTCCGCCAGAGGCCACAAGCGGTACGTCAGAACAGATTCGCCAGAGGCCAGTAGCAGTCCATTAGATAAAAAATTAATGTAACAGTAATACTGTGAAATGAAATGATAGTATTTTATTAACATTTGAACCATTTACATTAAAAGTAATAATATGAAATACCGTGGTTTATATAAAACCGATCTTTTTCCTCTTTCCTGAGGACTCGATATGAAGAATGCCTGGGCAATGCCGGGTATTTTGATAGTTTATTATAACTCCTGCTCACACCGTAACACGGATCCCAAATAAAAAAGAGTGTGGGTGGTGACAGCGACGGGTGGCAGCCTCCGCGAGGACGCGATGCGAGATAGCGCGTGATGAAAGATGACACACGCTCAGTAGCGCACTCCGCTCCGAGCAAACGAACAAATAGTCGCTCCCGGTCACTCCCAGGGCCTGCGAGCGCCGCCATCTTGAATAATTTTGCTCTCCCTCATCCTTCTTCTCTTATCTCGCCGGCGGGAACATATGTAAAGTAGCACCTACTATTTACAGGACACGAATTGTTTCTGGATTATCTTTCCTGTGCTTTAAAGCGGTGCAGACATCTCTAGATTGAAAAAAATGGTTTGTTTCACGTCGCAATCACGCTGCAATCTCAAATACCAACAAAGTCGTACCTGTGAACACACGATAACATTCTCGTTATTGCCGAATGGTTATGTATGTTTAAGCACGTATTCATTTAAATTAATACTTACTGAAATTTTATTACACTAATTTGAATTATTCTTAGACATATAAACAGTTGTTCTACAATAAGATAAGACACCTAGTTTTATAAAAAGCGACAGTATACGAGTACTAACGATTTCGTGGGACATGGAAAATGAACAATGCTCGTGAAATGTGAAGTGTCACATTCGACAATTACTTACAGATTGTTACACACCTGCTGATATATCTTCGTAGTTTTTTACTGTCCATCTTTGTAGAAATTTACCTGTATACTAATATCTTAAGTCACTCGGAACCTAAACTACATTTTCATAGATTCATTTGGAATGTGTGTCCTTGATTCCGAAATAAAAATCTTTTTATAAACCCCTAAAGTTATTTAGATATCAAGACCAATTGTATTTCGATTATGACTGACTGTCGGTCTGTTTTGTGATCGATCGGATTTTAACTGGAAGATAAAATATTTTTGTCGGGCAAATTTTTAAATGATTTTATTTCAAATTTTATTTTATATTATGTAAATAATAATGGTATTTTAAAAAAATGCTGTTTTATTCCAACTCCAATAAAAGCTTGTACCAGTTACCTCCAAAACAAACCACATTTCGTACCCCCTCAAAATGCACTCTTTTAGTTTTTCGCGAAAACGATGTGGAAATCCACTAAAAGGAATTAACCCTACAACTGCATCCTTTTTTTGATACGTGACCTTCCTACTAGGGTTTCACTCCCCAAACCTCAAATATTATTATTGTTACAAAAGATTCAGAAAAGTATGTACGATTCAAAAGTGTGTTATTGTATTTATTATCTATTAAGTATGCATGACAACTAGAAAAAAAAACACAAAAATGACATTTAAAAAATACAATTTATCATATTTGTTTATCATCTTATCTTTCTTCAGATTATAAGAGTATGATTACAAATACACGTTGAAATCATCACACAATTCAGATGGAACAAAAAAGTTATAAATTTCCATTGTCACATTGTATAAGCATTATAGGAAGAATATTACATCTATTTTATTATTCAAGTACGGAACAGTCACAAACTACACACTGGTTTCCAGATGACCCTAGTTACACCAACGACAAATTAGCTCTATCCTCGACGAAATGTTGGCACCAACCAACCGAGTCAATAAGTAACATGGGAACAAGCTAACGTTGTAATTCAAATGTGCGTAAAGAGCTATGCGGCTGTTGTCCAAAACTTCCACTCGGTGACAATTAGAAATATTGATGGGGTCCAGTTACCCCAGAGCGAAGTTCTAGATTCTCAAAAGCCCATAAAATTTTATACTATGTGCATTTTCATTAATTTCGATAACGCAATTGAATTTTGAGTTACTGAAGGTCTGAAACTTTGCGAAGAGTAGGCAACAGCCCATGTTTACAGGTGTCCGTAGCAACAACTGTGATAAGAACGACGAACGTGGCAACACGGGTGGGCAGAACTGGCAAGGACGGGGGCCAGGTGAGTCGGGGCGAGGTGGCGAGTTCCCGGTGAGGAGGAATATGTTGCAACAGAGCGGGCGGGTCTACCAAGGAAAGGGGCGGGGCGGGACGGGAAAGGGACGGGGGATGACGAGCGAGGGAAGGTCGGGGTGGAGCAGGATATGGGAAGGTGGGAAAATATCATGCATAAAATTCATTCAATTTTTCTGTCTAATAGATGATTGTGATTAACAACTACCTGGACAACGCAGGGTATTTCAGTTAATATATAAGAAGTTGAATGTTTGCAAATCAGCTTCACTAATTTAATAATATTATTATTATCATTACTATTATTGTGGTATAGGCCATTACTGACCAAGCTACACGATTAACGTGTGTAATTTTTCCAGGATGAGCTTTTCAGCCATATTCCTCAGTACGACAAGATTGTTATGTCTTGAAGTGTGAATTATGTGATGATAAGATGATGGGTGAAGGGACAATCACAAATACGACCGTGTCTACGCAGGATTCGAGCCTGCAGGCTCTTCGGCGCAGAGGACGGCTACAGCAACCGGTCGCGCTACGAGGCCGCCTTTATTATTATTATTATTATTATTATTATTATTATTATTATTATTATTATTATTATTATTATTATTATTATTATTATTATTATTTTAATTTCGTTGCAGAGAAATTGCTTTACGAACACGTGTGTTTCTAATCGAGTTCGTTTCTACAACAAATTCTCAGTTCCATACCAGGAAACCGAGACGCGCCGAATGACACCTCCTATGTTTTAATTGGTGGACGGGAAGTGGTCTAACTGTGAGAGACGGAACAGCGCACACAGAGGCACGCGCATGCGTACACTCGCAATTACTCAAATACTTTATAGGGATTCTAAATAAAAGAAGCGAACAAAAATTTAGCTGACCCTTTGGGGGACGCAGAACCTTTAAACCTAACATTTTTTCAATAAACGAGAAAAAATGAGAAAGCAACGAATATGGTAGAAGTTGAAAGAAATGAAAACCATCTGGCAAAATCATGGTCTGTCTGTAGTCTCTAGACAGTCGAAGACGACGAGTGTTCCGGGTTGGGGTGGGGGGTGGGTGATGGATGTGCGGGGGTGTGCCATGGCCCGCGGTCCCTCGGCCCCCCCCACCGCGCCTGGAATTGGCTGCGTCGGCCCCCGTGGCGCCTCCCTCCCAACACCATCCCACCCCCTCTCTCACCCCTCTCTCACACCGCCTCGCGCCTGTGTGTGTGTGTGTGTGTGTGTGTGTGTGTGTGTGTGTGCTCTTCACGCCTGCAAATTAAACCCTGTATCGCCGTCTCCATTACATAAATCGGACGCTGGCTGCGGCGAGAATAGCACTTTGTGATGACGTTATCGTTACTACACGGGTTATGGCAACAACGTATGGGATGTGTTAGGCTCTTGAGGGTCCTTTTCGAACAACAAATTTAGTGAGGTGTGAACATATACACACTTGAACTGCAAGGCAAAATATTAACTAGAATATTATTTCTATTAATTACAGAATCAAATGAAGACTTGATACCTGTGCAAAAATATATGATTCATCAATGTGTTTCATTCCAATATATGTTTCAAATTGATTTATAAATTGATCAGCGAAGCATTAGCAATAGACTCGTTTATTTACTCTATTCTTTCGAAATGTAAGTAAGTGAATAAAACAAATGACAAAAATTTAAGGGCAGTGAACAACAGGCTAAGGATAGTACTAGGCATAGGTAGTGAGTATAGAGACGAGAAAATGTGTAAGTGAGAAATTCATATTTACACGCCGTAAAAGGGCTTAAATATACAAATAAGTTATTTGCAATATTTTATACAGCCACTAGTAAAAGAAATTACTATTAGGGCTTGCAAAGCGAGCCAAAACTTCAATTTTTAACACTTGTCCTTAAAGTGAGATGATGCTCAAATGTTCAGATGAAACGGAATACAACAAAGAAAACAAAATACATTCGTCAGACCAGCTACAACTGATTTTAATGTAACATGGTACCCAATTAAGTAATTTCTGCACGTGAATTAAAATAAAAAGAAAGTCAGTAACGCTGTCTAACAAATAGTGCATGACACACGTAGTAAATGTGATTTTATTTATGTAGGGTTGCAGTACTCGGCCTATCGGCCACGAGTCGTAACTTTCTACTTGCCCAATAAAATGTCAATATTACCACTCGTTCATTATAAAACGATTATATAATGGTATTAATACAAGAGAGTGATATTATGATACGAGCGAGGAACGAACAAGCATCAAAAACTTCATACGAGTGTATTGATACCCATTACATTGAGTTTTATACGGTTATTTTTCTACGACTTAGGGAAACTTTTATAAGTTAAACCTTAACACTGCATCGTTTCGTGGAAGTTGTCATGCAGGATTCAGCCAAGGCCACCTAGCGGAAAGCTCCCAACCCTACCCTGTCGCAGGTGGATTTGGTTGAGGGAGTACAAATCAGAATCATTATGCAACGGGTTGCAGCCATGAAATGACAGAATTATACAATGGTAGTAGAAAAATGACTATTTTGCACTCCTAGTTTTGCCGAAACTTGTCACCTACCAGGTACCTAACAGGGTAGTGCGTTTCGGCAATTCCTTCTTACAGTTTCACTTCATGAGTTTTTCACCTACCAGATACCTAAGTGGGTAGTGCGTTTTGGAAATTCCTTCTTACAGTTTCACTTCATGAGTTTTTCACCTACCAGATACCTAAGAGGGTAGTGCGTTTCGGCAATTCCTTCTTACAGTTTCACTTCATGAGTTTTTCACCTACCAAATACCTAAGTGGGTAGTGCGTTTCGGTAATTCCTTCTTACAGTTTCACTTCATGAGTTTTTCACCTACCAGGTACCTAACAGGGTAGTGCGTTTCGGCAATTCCTTCTTACAGTTTCACTTCATGAGTTTTTCACCTACCAGATACCTAAGTGGGTAGTGCGTTTCGGTAATTCCTTCTTACAGTTTCACTTCATGAGTTTTTCACCTACCAGGTACCTAACAGGGTAGTGCGTTTCGGCAATTCCTTCTTACAGTTTCACTTCACGAGTTTTTCACCTACCAGATACCTAAGAGGGTAGTGCGTTTCGGCACTTCCTTCTTGCAGTTTCACTTCACGAGTTTTTCACGTTACTTCATTATCACTAGTTACACTTACTTCATTACGTGTCAGCGCCATAACCGCTGGAAGGCGCGTGGTTGCGCACGCGGCGGCGACTGTGCGAGGCACGTGCACGCCCGCGTGGGCGCCGTGCGATGGGACTTCCTCCACATCACGCGGCTGCTCGGCTGCTCGGACTTCGCCCCCGACACCCAATCACCACATTCCGCTACTTCATAATTTCTGTTGCTTCCGAGATCTACAAGCAGGACCCAACAGACGTTGCCCTGCCCTCTCTCTTTTCCCCTCTCTCTCTCTTTTACCTATCTCTTTTCCCTTCTTTTCCTCTCTCTTTTTTCTCTATTTTTCTTCTACCTTCTCTCTTTTTCCCTTTATCTTTTCCCTCTCTTTTTCCTTCCTCTTTCCCCTCTCTCTCCATCCCACGCCGCCCGCTCCTCCTGTCTTCCTTGGCCTCGCCCTGCTTCACATGGCTACGCCCAGTAACAATGAAGCCCGGATTGGGAATTGAAGCCCCATCTCGTTCTGCAGCGCGATGTAGTGAAGTTACAACCAAACGAACAACATAATAACCTTCATGAAAAAACACATAGATGTTCTCACTTTCATGGAAATCGGTCAAACTGTGTAGTTCATTGATCGCGAACGTATAACATTCATTTTTATATACTACTAGTGGGACCCGGCAGATTTTGTTTTGCCCTTCAACGCCCTCTTTCTCTTTCTCTCTCCCTTTCTCTCTCTCCGTCTCTCCATCTCCCTCTGTCTCTTTCCGTCTCTCCGTCTCTCTGTATCAGTCTGCCTGACTATCTCTGCCTCTCTCTGTCCCTCTTATTCACATTTAGTTGCAAATTCTACACATCTCTGAGCAGGTGGGGTAATATCGAGAAGCGCGTGACCAGCAAATATATAACAGGATGTTCAAGAAGATCTCATCCTGTAGGTTACGGTGTAAGAAACGATTCTTTGGTGCTTTTAGGCTCAAAAGCTTAGTTTTTAATGCCCTAGCACGCTTTGTTCAGGAGTTATTTAATGATATAGTGCACTTAAAATGCTGCCGAGTGTTGCGAGTTGCATTTGACATGGATATTTAGTTTTATTCTACAGCGCCATGTAGTAGAGTTACGACAAAATAAACAGCATCTAAATTTTCTGGGTTAAAATGCACGTATATGTGCCAACTTTCATGGAGTTCGGCCACACAGTGTCGGAATTGACAG
This sequence comes from Gryllus longicercus, assembly GCA_038098605.1. NCBI lineage: Eukaryota > Metazoa > Arthropoda > Insecta > Orthoptera > Gryllidae > Gryllus > Gryllus longicercus. The sequence continues at coordinate 3,910,687 of JAZDUA010000093.1, forward strand.
CTCTTATATATTCCTATATTCCCATTTTTTAGAGAGGAGAAGAAGAAGAAGAAGAAGAAGAAGAAGAAGAAGAAGAAGAAGAAGAAGAAGAAGAACTTCTTTTTTAAAGGCACGACATGCACAAGCGCAGTTACATTCTCAGCAGTTCCGATGCAGAAAGTCGAAACGGGGCTCCTCATTTCCATTGCTATCTTTATTGGGGGTCGCGGGGTATCGGAGGGGGACTATGGTGCCGAGCATCCATTGCGCCACCCCTGCTACGCCTCTGATGGCTTACTTCTGACATTGTGGTAAATATTCATTTAGTATTCATTCTCCCAAAATTGTAAAGAAAAATTAATAGCCATTTTTTGTGAAAATTTCGAAAAGGTCGGAGGTAAAGTACCCCAAAAATTAAGTTGCGGAGCTTTTTGAGAAAAACACCCTTTTTCGGTATCAAGAACCACAAATTCAGAAATCTGACAACTTAACGTGTTAGAAGGAATAATTTACTTCATTTTAGATGATTTATCAACTTTTTTTGTGTTAAGGCCCCACAATACGAGATTTTCTGTCAAACAATCACTGATTTTTACCGCAGCATTACATAACTTTCTCAATACTACACATATTACTCCGTATACACGTACGTATACGAGAAAGTAAAAACGAGTGGCTAGAGGATAGCTGCTGAAGTAGTGACAAAGACATACAGGACGGTGTAAAAGGTAACACGCGCTCTGTTCTGTCCGTGTTTTCTCACCCCTTCCAGTACTTGTTCATTGTGTACGGGTCGTATGTGTTCATTTTGAAATATGGTCTCTTCGATTGACGTAATGATTTTAGAACAATCAATTTGCTATGTAACCGTTAATGTGACGCAATTTTTTGCTGTGATGACGAACAGAATGAAAGAATCTCTTCCGGCAGAACGCCCCACATACTAGTTGTATTGTGAATAATTATAAGGTTACGGCAACCGCAATCCATAGTATTTTTCCACGAGTAAAAGAGGTAAACACGATCAATTTATCTATTGTAAATTATGAGTAAAATAGTAAATAATTGAGATCATTTATTTGTACCTTTTCTATTACCTAGTGTAGTAAATATTTTATAAATTATATTCGCCTAGTGTTTTTTGGTAGAATATAACTTCAGCAATACGGAATGACACACTCCAGCCAATACACTCTTTAACGGATTGGAAAATAACTTGGTAACATTCAAAAAAGTGCTTCAAAAAATAAAATATCAAGAAACGAATTTGCAAATTAGTTTCCAATTCTTTTAAAAATGAAATGGTGTGGTAAAGTCAGACTATGATTTCGGAATTGAGTTCTGATGCAGACGCATACAACAAATGTACGCGTTACAGCAATTGCGAGTGATCCTTCTTACAATTCACTATTTTGTCTTATTTTTATTTTATTTTCAAAATGTTAATACATTGTGTAAATTTCATTCGAATTTTTCTTCCACTGCATTTTTACCGATCTCCAAAAGATAGACAATTCGTCTTCAATACTTTTCTAAATTTGTTCAACTGAAAGTTTCGCAATTGTTTCCCAATTTAAAACTATACTTCCTTTACGTTTAACAATGTAATTAATAATGTGGTGCACTACTTTAACCATGCAAACAACACTAGAGACTAATACTTTCGTAGGGTTTTGTTCAAAGTGGATATTTCTCTATCGATCTGCCCTGACCCTGAGAATTTGAAAGGAATCATATAACATCATAAAGGCTTCTGTATAAGAAAAACAAAGGGCATTTTCATATCCTTAGAAAGTACTCTAGATAATTTCTTTGAATCACTTGGTCATGTAGAA